>JAUCRC010000013.1:1800000-2315000 GCA_032399595.1 Tetragonula carbonaria
CGTATGCGTACGGAATGTATGCACGAGGACCAGGGGCAGAGGCTGGTACAAGTAACGAAAGATATTTTCCAGACGAAACGGTTTCTGAGAGCGTGTCCGCGCGACCGAGCAGGCCGAGTACACCCTGCTTAATTCGATTCGCGTTAATTGACGGCTTCTAACGAACGCTCTCCCCTCCCCACACCAGCCCCTCCTTGGCGTGAATCGTCACTTCCACCCCTAGGCTGCCCCCCTCCTCCTCCTCCTCCTCCTCCTCCGCCGCGGTAGCCGCATTGCAGCTGCAGCCTCGCAATTTGCAAACGCGGAAAATCCTCTGCGGATGGCTCGATCCCACCGGCGGATTTCTCCGGCCGCTTGAATATGAATAAACTAAAATGCTACTTCTCTGTTCCACCGCTTCTCCTCTCCCTTCTTTTCCTTCTCCTCCTCCTCCTCCTCCTCCTCCTCCTTCTACTCTAGCCACCGGTTGGAATTCCTTTCTTTCGCTCCTCTTCGTCTTGCCGCGGCCTGCTACCACCCAGAAACTCGTTACGCTAGTTATGCATTCGACAACGGAGGTGGGAGGTAGAACGATAATTAAAGGAGAGAAAACGAGAGACGAGACGCGAGCTCGAGTTCTCGGGCGGAAGGGTGAGCCTCGACGAGTTTCACGGGTCGACGGGTCTTTTAATGTTCTTCCGGTGGAGGGGCGACAGGAGGGAGGGAGGGAGGGAGTGGGACAGACGCCCGAACGACGCTCGTTTCTTCCTCGTTTCTTCCTCGCTCGAGTCGCGTGTTTCCTTTTGACGAATCGATTGCCGCGGCCAGAGGGTGGAAACTCGAGCGGCTGACGCATGGACCTGACGGCTGTTCTCCGGCCGCATGCAAACAACGTGGAAAGATCGAGTCAAGTTGCGAGTTTACTTTTTCGTATTTGGTGTCTTTCAAAGATGAAACTGTACCGCGATGATTGTATCATTGTGTTTAGAATTTGTTCCCTTTTCAACGAGAGACGGGATTGCCTCGAAGAGATCATTTTTTGTTCGAATGCAACGATGTTATTTTTAGCTAGTTTAATAGATAATGTAACACGACGAAGAAAGCCCTTCTTGAAAGATAAATATTCACTCGATCCTCCATTCGACAGCCTCTTTGTCCTCGAACTTTTTTCCTTTTTTTTTTTTTTTTTTTTTTTTTTTTTTTTTTTTTTTTTTTTTTTTTTGAACAAACTTAAATTAACCTCAACCCAGTTACGTAGAAAGGAGCTCCGTTCTTCTACTTACGGTTTAATCGATTATACATTCTTGCTCGCTTTTTCACCCCCGGTTGCCCGATATCTTTTTGATACGATTTTCGTGGAATGAATTCCCCTTTGAGAAGGGCGAGACCTGGAAAACTGCCCAGTCGATACCCTTCTTGTTCTCGGACCATTTTTATCGGGATTAAATTGATTCTACGCTGGTAATATAACAAGCATGCCCTTCCCCTTCTCTTCAGTTCCCTCTTTTTCCATCTTTGTCGACGCAAGAATAATCTTTATCCCACGGGATTGCTTTCAAGAAAAAGCAGGAACGCTTGTCTGTTCAAAAAATTATTTTAAACTCGGACTTGAAATTTCCACGCTTCTTCCGAAATCTCAGATCTGCGAAGAAAATACGAACCCTCGATTCTCCACTGCAAATTTTTTCCAACGATCCTCTTTCCCCCGAGTCGAAATTTTAATCCCAAAACACACACACATACACACATGTACAGTCACGAATCGTTCGAATCGGGCACAAAAGGACCCGCCTGGCGAGGAGAATTGGGGCTAATTTCGCAAGCTAACAGAGAGTTCCCTCCCTCTGGACGGTGGACGACGATAGCGACACAGAGCGCAGCGTGTGCGCGGAAGCCCGATACGCCTTTTTCTTCGAACGAAAAGCTTCGTGCAGAGGACACTGATTGCAATAAATTGGCATGCGTTGGTTCGCGTGTCGCGGCGCGCTGGCTCTCCCGTCTCTCCTCCCCGCCATCAACCCCATCGGGGTCGATACTGCCTTCTGCGCGGGATTCAATTTGGCGAAATTATCCTTTTCTTGTTCGGGAAGTAATTTCATAGGGACGACGGATCGATAATTGCCGCGGCGGGCCAGCGGAGGTTTTAGGTAAATGCAACGTTGATTGCGGTAAGTTCATTAACCCGCGGTGGTCGCGGTGTGTGGGGGTGTGTAGAAAATTGCTACTCTTGCCTCTCTTTTACCTTGGGGAAGGAGGAGGAGGGGGAGGGAGGTGAATTCGTTGGCCGTGGGTTAGCAGCCGCATACCGGGCGGTTCTGTTTTATCTTCTCTCCACTTCGAGAAAGTGAAAATTCACTCGGCCGAGTGAAACAGAGGGGGAGTAAGTTGTTGCTTGACAAAGGACACCGTGCAAATATTTCCGATCCCGAGCCGTGTTCTGCTTTCTCTCTCTCTCTCTCTCTCTCTCTCTCTCTCTCTCTCTGGTTTCCCACTTTTCGCAAGACCGCGGTTAATTTCCAAGAGTCCCTGTCTCGCGGAATTGCTTCTCGTTAATAGATTCCGTATTACGTGGGCCGTTAATGGAATGCAATGGTCGTAGAGAAAGTAAAGGTTTCCTTGGGCAAGGGACCGTGGTTTCTGCTGGCCGGCTGGGATAACGTATGCAGAGACGCTCAACTGAGACAACGATTTTTTCTTCCTTTTTTTTTTTTCATCATTAAATATTCCGTTTGTCATCTCGATTTGAAAATTGCTTCGGGAGCTTAGTTTTTTTTTGACGAGCAAAGGATGTAATGGACTTGGAACGAATAACAAGAAAATATAGGCTAACGGGTTTGAATATGAGAGAAATATTCGATGTACATGTGATTTTGCGAGTAAGTCGCGATTCGAAATACAAGATTGAATACGAAACTGAATTGCATCGGTTGGCTGATTACATTCGACAATTTTTGGATTTTGTTCCATACAAAAAAAAAAAAAAAAGAAAAAAAGACCCCACTTTCTCAAATGCTTACGTAAATCTCACGATTTGCATTAAAAAGAAGGCTGCTCTGTTATTATTCTTATTGTCCAGTGTAAAAACACGAATTATCGTACACCTTCCTTTTGCGAAACAACAGACATTACAGCCTCGTTATCTACAATATACCAAGCCACGCCGTCATCAACGACCATTATTAGAATTATAAAGCACAGGAACCATGGTCGTTGCTTGTAAAAGTCTGGTCGGCTACTCGAAGAAGGTACGTGTAACGAAAAAGGAGAGGACGTCGAGCCACGTTACAATTTTCATCGACTAATGGCGACGTAACAAGATCAAGCAGAGCAAAAAAATAGAAAAAAAAAAGAAAGAAAGAAAAAGAAGAACTACAGGATCGATCGTAATGACACACAGTGTTCTTGAGAAACACAGCGTCTTATCGAGCAGAAATTTAAATTTGACAAAGTCAAGAGTGATTAAAGTTTTTAGAGTGATTAAAGTTGAAATTCCTGACGATCGAATATGCGAGAGACTCATCATTAAATCGTGGTCTGAAACGTCGTCTTTTCCTCTGTTTGCAAAAAATGATAGATTTTTTTCAAATCTATCCAGCCCGGGAAAGGACCGAGTTCGAATTTGTGACCAACTGTATGAAATTTATTACCGCTGTATATCAGAAACGCGATTGCTTCCGATTTCTAGGGGCGACGACTGATTCTCTTTGGCTGAACTGAAGCCAAAAACGGATTGATTCTGTCTGACTTCTGCTTGCTAGATTAACTCTGCTGACTGGATGACTGATTATGATTAAGAAGAACTATCGACTCCTCGGAGCTTTCTTCCAGCACAGACTTTCGTCTTCCAATTCCAAAAGATTGTAAAGAGGGTTAAGTCGCAGGACTACTATGCTAGAAAAACTCATTGAAATTTATCGGATTAATAAGTGCGCGTTAATTAATTGTATAAATCATCTGCGCTATCTAAACGTAACGAAGAATATGTAAGAATATGTAATAATATGTAAGAATCTCCAGTCTAACAAACTGAAGCGTCAATCCGCGAGTTGTTACGCGTCATCGAACCTTGGCACACAGATTATTATTCTGCAAAATCACGTCAAACGAACGATCGAGAGATCTGCCGCATCTGCAGAGGCTCGAGAGTAAAAACTCGATGAAACGAGGAAACTGGCCAAAGTTACGATAAAACGTTCTCGCGTAAAAATGGGACAGGTGTTTTCGTGATGCTGCGGGACATTTGGACAACCGGCTCGGAGTTGGCGAGGAGGAGGCTCAAAACAAAAACGATGCAAACACCATTGATCGGTTGGCCATTGGACGTGAAGTAAAACAATATAACGCAAACAGATTAACCAGCGATGAATACCGTAATGGCGTTCGGTAGTATTTATACAAAGTAGTCCATGTCTTTGCTGTTTGACGAGGCCAGGCTAGGCTAGCTGGGCCGGGTTTTGTTTGAACGAACAGACGGCCGTGTATTTACTTTACTCTTCGCCTTGTCACTGGCCATTTCTCTTCGCGAGCAATTACACCGGCGACTCGGTGTTTCGCCGTTTAACATATTTGTTAATGTCACGGTAACCAGGAGCGACGGCCCGTCCTGGAAACTTTCGATCGTCTAATGTGTGCGTGTTCTCGCGCGCGCGCGCGCGTGTCTGTGCGTGTGTGTACATCACCTTCAACTTGTGAACTTCTTTTCCTTGGTCCTTTGCCACGTTTCTTTTTTTCTTTTGAGAAGAGAACTGCTCGGAGGGATTCGATTGCGTTAATAAAAATTATAAAATGAGAACAGACAATTCGGTCGATTCAGATTGAAAGGCGATATGTGTATCGCTTCATATTTGGCTCTTTGTTACGTTTCTTTTCTTTCTTTTTTTTCTTTCTTTAAGAGAAATTTAGCGATGAAGAAGAAGTATAAAAAGAGGATGGTAGTGAAATGCTCCGAGGGATGCCCAATGTATCTCGATTTATTCACTCAAAGTCACGTCAATGCGACAATAATAAAAATTACGAAATAAGAGAGAAGTCAAAGAGAATTCTGCCCTGTGCGATTCAAACAGCCACTGTGTGTGACAAGTGACTTTTAATGATTTCAATAATCAGGTTCACACGTTTCCACGATATAAATTGTTACGTCTTTCTATATGGACAAACTATTTTTTTACACTGCTTGGCATTAACGAAGCGGAAGTCGCAGACAGACAACTTATCGATCTAACACGGCAGAATTATATTTGCAGCATCTGCCGTGGGATAACCGTTAATCCGTGTGATACAAAGGAGGAGAAATAGGAGAAGAAGAAGAAGAAGAAGACGAGAGGGATGGAAAGGAGGCGTTCTATCATGAAACAAAGCTTCTCGTTTGGGACCCAACATCGTGTCGCGTTTTATCACCGCATCGGAGGGGGACTTGTTGAATCTTGGAAAGAGTCCACGAGCAACAGAAGCACCACGTGAAAGGAGGAGCCATAAATTGCGTGGTTTGATAACTTTGATACAAGCGTTGGTTCGCTCGTGTATCTCGTATTTTTAGGACGCTGAGCGGCGGGTTTAGTCGCGTGAACGCCACAGAGAAAACACGGGTCTAATCGCATTATGATCTGGTACACGGGCCTCGCCACTTCCGAATGCGTGTTCTCGCGGTAAATCGTTAAGCGGCTTACACAACGGTCCCGTTTCGGGATCGTCTTGCGAGAAACGTTTATTTGTTTCCGAGCGCCAATCGAACGACCGCGCTCGAACGCGCTTTGAACATTGTTGAAGACACATTGTTTCAATAGTGGGAACGCGTGACGATTATGGTGAAACTGTGACGTTTGACAGTAAAAATTTCCGTCGTTGGAGCCAACAGCGTGGAAAAATCCTACGTAAATTGATTTAGAGGATTTTCGATCAATTTCTGGATTTGGGTTAGTTAAAGAAAAATGCAAATCACAGTGGAGTGAATATAAATTATTGAAATTGCTGCGCGAAAATTAGCGGAGCAGGATTGTTTCAATCAAGGCTGGAGTTAGTTTGAAACAATATTGAAACACCGAATCGCGTTAGAATGTCCAAAAACTGCTGGGATTTTTTTGGCCGATTGTTTCGATAGTGACACGAAAAATTGATTTAGAAATATTTATTTCGTATTGGAATGTTGGCGATTTTTGCAGCTATATTTGTGCGTCGCATGTTCAACAACGATATAGAGAGACCGTGTGAAAATATGTTCGAACGAAATATTCGATGTAGATGAATGACCGAAATTTGCGAATTACGATTGAAATGTTTTAAAAATTACTCGGTTACTATTTCAATAGAAGATGTAGAACGATTCTATAAATTAACCTGGATTGTTCGAATGGTTGAACGATCTAAAACGCGAACCATGTTTCGTGTTATTTTCGGCAGCATATAAAAATAAAGGAGAAAGAATAGGAAAACTATGAAAGAATAAAACATCTATGAATGGCAGGGACCTTTTCGTTTTTAAAAAGATTCTATTCGTATAATTATATTTATATTTGTATAGTTATAGATATTTCGAATGTCTTTGTGGAATTTCTGTGGAAACAAGAGTTACTCTTACAATTAGAAACTACTTTTGAATAGCGTTCTCGTGGAACAGGTGGTTTAGAAACTCTGTGTAACAAAAGTTCCGAGGGAAACAAGTTACTTGAAATATTTAATTAAAAATTCATTTTCATACTCGGGAATGCCGAGTTTCGTTACTTGCTGCAAATATTGAGAACTTTTTTAATAAATCATCGGTTCCTCTCCGACAGAGAAATTCTGACTTTTACATTTTTACAAGTTCTGTCCAGACTCTGAAACTTTTATTCTCGAAGAGCATTCACGTTCTTAGAACGGTAGAATTTTTTTTCGAGAAAGTTGCTCTGCTAATCCATGTTTCAGACGAAAACCTATTTTCCAAGTTTCGACTCGACACTCTCGGTCCCTGATGAAAAGTCCAATTTCCTTCAGAAGGTCTTTCCTACTCTCGAGTAGACAAACACAGAGAGCATTTGCGCTCTTTTGTTCCGTTCGTAGACACGTCTCGCTACTCGTTTCGAAACTCGTCTGAAAAGAGTTATTCCTGGAAATCGAAATTAGTACGACGATGGAATATGCTTGAAGTAGCCTAACGATCTGGAAGTCGAACAAGTCGCCGCCATTGACGACACACGCGAGCTCTCGTTGCGAGCCTCTTTTCTCTTATTACGAACAGCAGAGAAATAGAAAGAGAGAGAGAGAGAGAGAGACTGATAGTATACACGCGCGCACAAAGCCACGTAATCATGCGAAGAGATAACGCGACTGGAGTGTCGCGCGACCATTTTCCATAAACGATCGCATAAAATCTGCGTATATCGACGTAGCACGTTACTCGCAATTAACCGTCGGTTAGTTCCGCCTAATAAACTCCGGTGGCGATTCGACATATTTTCACGCTCGATAAATGTTTCGACACTTAGTTACTCGAGGCCACCTGTACGTACGTGCCGAGACAGAGCACCGGGGCTCCCGTTTCAACAGCCGCGAAAGATAACGATTCACCGTTAGCGAAGCGTGAGATCCGGTCGAGGGGAGAGGAAAACGTCTGTTTGAACGTCGAATACGGATGCGGTGAAATTTCGTTTCGATCGAAGGCGATTCGGGCGGTTAGCGGTTTGGAAGAGAATACCACCGGCAGATTTTGATAAGAAGCTCTCGACCTCGGAGATTTCGAGATCTCGCGCCAGTCATCCAATCTTTGGATCTCGAGCGAGGTGAATTTTGACAATTCGCCGAGGAAACAGGATTCTTCTGTTCGACTCCGCGAGAATCGACGAATTTCATTGCAAGCTTCAGTGCCTTCCGCTGCAGTTTACAAAATAAAATTCGTACTTTCCGCAGGGGCTCGAACTCCCTCGTCATCCGATGGCTGGATGAATTTTAATAAGTAAACTTCTGCAAAGATTCCGACGAAGTTGGCGTCCGAAGTTTCCGCGAACCGAGCGGAGCGAGTCCGTGAGTTATTTAGAAGCCTGGATGACGGAGGTGGATCTCTCGAATCGATCGGCCAATATCTCGCGAAACCTCTCGGACGGACCCTCGATATCCATCTCCCGAGGATTCCTCCCTCCCCCGGACTCGATTGTTCCTTGCGAGTGGCATTCATTTCCACTTTTTCCCCCGACAAATGGGGGATCGTAATTGCGTCGAAACAAGGCCGGAATGGCCTGCCCTCGTCCCGGTAAAAAGCCCCGACGAGAGATCCCTCCCGACTGAATGTCTGAACACAAAGCGCGTAACGACTCTCGTTACTCTCACTCCGACTTCGCGCAGAATTTCTTCAAAGGTTTGCCCCACCTCCCCCCTTTTCTCTCCGCGCGCGGCTCCTGCCGCGAACGGGACACCCGTGGGCGTGAATGATATTTCTGAAAAGCGTGGAGGATTCGAGAGGGTGCAAAGACAAGCGAGGTCCCGTCGCCGGGACGCGAATCACATTGGCGAAGAGCCGGCTTCGAATGACGTTTATGGCGTTTATTCGCTGGTAAAGCCAGAAAATGTACGCGCGCGAATGTGGATTAACCAGGCCGAAATTTCCATGCCACGAGGGGGAGGGAGGGGGTTAACGGGTTAACCGGCAACCCGTGGAAAATAGAACGAAGTGCACAACACGCATGTACACACGGTGCGCGCAGTTTTAAGTGGATTACAGCAAATTACCCGGTGCAAATCCCCATTGATTCCTTTGCTTCGTTTCGGATGTTTCATACGAACAATCGTGGTTGGGGCTAATGCAACGCGCGAAAGTTCATAGGTAACAGGTAGCATATTTGGCGAGGAGAGAACGCGATATCCGGTTGCCCTTTGATCTTCTTATCAGCTTCATTGTTGCTGCTTGAAAGAGAAAGAGAGAGAGAGAGAGAGAGAGAGAGTTCTCGAAGTTTACGATAGGGTTGAGATTGTTTCGATGTTTCGCGGAGATTATTGTAAATTCCACTTTACCGTGTGGTTTTGTAATTAGTGGAAAATTTCGCTGATAGCGGCGAAATTGCCGGAATTGCAGTGACGAGCGAAACTTAACTCGCGGACATGGACTCGTTGCAACGAAATGTTGATAACATTTTTGTCAACAAAAGAAAGCAAAAGAGACTTTTGTAGAATGTTTTGGCTTTTCGAGAGAAATTTAACTTCGTTATGATGAATCAATTGTAACAATCTTCATCTAGTCTGATTTTGAAACGCGAAGCTTCTGTTTTCACTATACTGAATTTTTTCGAGATATCTTAAATGTAGCAAATGAAAAAGAAAGACAAGTTTGAGTCTAAAGCACCAACAATTTCTCGTCGTTGTACGTTCGGTTATGTTCTTTGCTGCATCTTGTCACTTTTGTTGTCTATTTTATGGTCACGTTCTTAAAGTTTTCTGTCTAACGTCCTTTCGCCAAAATAATCGGCTCGACGTACCGTCGTAAGACTCGACAAAGTTGTAGTGGAGTTGGGAAAATAAAAGGAGTCGAGTATAAACAGAAACAAGTCGAGTTGTAAATGAAACCGGAGGAATATTTAAAATTCTGTAAAGTCGTAGCGACTTTTGAAGATTGCAGGATCCCTTTGTAGACTTTCTTCGGCTCTTTTGTTCAATGTTTCTTGTTACATTAGAGATAAAACTCTCTGGACTTTCCAAAGGTTTCAAGATTTTTCTTTTTCTCGATTTCTCAAGAATGAACCTTTTCTTTTCTTTTTTTTCAAACGCGTCGATATTCTTATCCTCTTTAGTTTTCTTTACGATTCACGAGGCTTCTCCCATCGGAGACAAGAGAAATTCAATGTAATTAAATATGTACGATGTAACGGTGCTAAACACTTTCGACGCGTCGCGTCGCTTGAGCCTCTCTCGAGCCAAACTATTCCGTACTTGACGCTCTACTCGAGAGTCTCACTCACTTTGGTAAACCATCAAAGGGTTAAGCGTCATTATCTACACGAAGCAGATCATTTAAGATTAAAGGAACGCGGCGTGGCTTGCAACTTGTACAACGCTTGCCCTTACGATCGTCTCTCTCTCTCTCACTTTCTCTCTCTCTCTCTTCTTTAATTACGATACAATCTTCGCGTGTTATGACTCGCATAACGTGGTAATAAAAAACACATAACTACTGATTAACGTGGTTAAGTAACGACAGGACTTGTGCACGATTATAATTACCTCCGGCGATGGAATCGTTGAAATGTTAATTAGACAACGAGGTTCAATCAGGCCAATTCTAAATCCGACAATCAGCCAACCAATTGAGCGATGTAAAATCAGCGATCAGGAAGTTAATAATAATCCGATAACGCGATTCACGCGATGCTGAAACCTTAGGCAACTGCTTTAACCGATTATTACTGAAATTTCTTACTGTTGTAGGTTTCGGTTCGGTTAAAGTATCAAAGAACAATGATATGAAGTAATTTCAATACTAAAAAACACTACGACTTATTTTGTCATAGAAGATATAACGTATATGTCGTTATCGAAGATGAAAATACTTTTTCATAAATATAAAGTTATCAATCATCTATCTGTCGAGAGCTGAAATAGAAAGCGTCGTAGCAAAAATTCCCGACAACTCGATATATTCGAATCGAATCTCGTTCACCTGACAATGAGATCTGATAGCTCGTGATTTGTCGTGTGTTTCTTCGCCGTAGAAAAAGATTTTTTTTCTAGTTACTTCTACAAATATAGAGTTTACAGTACATATATTTATCTATCGAGATCGTTGAAATATAAAATGCCACGGAAAATCAATCACGGTGACTACGATTTCTTTCCAGCGTCTGAAATTCCCGACAACTCGATATATTCGAATCGAATATAGCTGATCTGGGATGAAATAGATTACCAATTAGGAGCAACCGAGTAATTCTGAGAATTCCTGGTGCCAACAGCAACGCCGCGAAATAACGTAATTAAAAGTTGCTGGTGAACTCTGGCCGATCGTCTCGGTTCCTCTCAGTATTTTCGCGGCCGATCGACGATTTCGAGTCGCTGATGTCGGCCGAAAGGGGCCATTAAGGATTCATAAGGCGGTGAGGTAGCGCCGGCGGCTGAACTCGCGACGCCACCACGCGGAATTCATGAAACGTCGAGAGGAAAAAGAGGCTGGAGAGAGAGAGAGAGTTCTCCTCCGGCTGGAGAGAGGCTAGATCCACGCGAGAATAGCCCGATAGATATTTAATGGCGGCATTCTTCGTTCCGTGAATTAATGATGGTGTTTGATACGGGGATACGCGGCTTTGTTCGCGTCTCTGCAACCGGGAAAATTCGAAAATGGCGAGTTTGGAAATTGTGTAAACTAAGCCTCGATGGTAAATACGGCGGAGGAGGGAACGGGAGCGAGAGTTTCCGGGCGTCCCCTTCTGTTGATTGGCAACGAAAATCAGTTTTTGTTGAAATACACACGAGGGGCTCGCTCGTCAGCTCGCTTCGTTTTGAATCATCCTCTGCGTGTTGCTCCAGTTCGGAGAGTACGTCTTGCAATCCGAAAAGAAAGAAATCGTAGGTGACTATTTCGCGTAATGTTACGACTAACCACGATAATCCGAAACGTTTGGAACTCAGTTAGAAATAAATAAATGAATAAATTCACGCTTGTGAAAATTGGCAATTTACGCCGATAACGCGCGATATTCGGCGCTCCGAGCGTAATTGTGGCCACGAGCGTAATTCTGTATTAAAAAAAAAAAGGCACCCATAACGAAAGACAGGGGAGAGAAAAGAACGAAAGAAGCGAAACGATACGCTGCGTCCCAGTTTCGGCCAAATCGTAACCTGGATATTCGACTAATCCCGTCGAATTCTCTACCGTATCACGGCAATATTCCAACTTAATTGCGACTGGAGCTCCCTGGTGGGGGAAGGAGTAAAAGAAAAAAAGAGAAAAAAAGCACTGTTTGTCGTCGTCGTCGTCGTCGTCGATCGAGCCCGAGAGTCGATTCGATGCGAGTCGATCGAGGCAAGCCCGGCTGTTTGCCCGGCTAGATTTTTAATTACGCCGACGACAGTGGTTTTACGGTCGAGCTGGGGAGACAAAACCCCATCGGGTATTCTCCACGGACGACAATTCAGACCGGTTGCCCGGCCAGTGGATCGTCTCGCGTCTAATAAAAGTCGAACGCCGCCGGTTTCTCGATCGCGGGCCACCGAGTGTATCGCGCTCTTCGCTCCGTGTCACGCTTCGGAAAATTTATTTTTTCTTTTCCTCCCCCTCCCCCCTCTCCTCCTCCTCCTCCTCCTCCTCCTCTCGCCCGTCTTCTTCGTCTCGTCGCTGGCGGTTTTATTCTGTCCGATCGGTCGTTTCGGTTAAATTGTGGCCGGTGAAAAGATTGCTCGACGGGGGATGAACGGCTGACAGCCATTCTTTCTCCCGTCGACTTTATTGGAAAGTTCGGTGGTCTATACTCTATTGATTATCGTTGTTAATCGATATTCCATCGCGTCGGCTGCTATAAATGGGCGTTTGATAATGCGTCGAAATGTCAAATGTAATTAAACGCATTTGGGATTTGTCGGAACGTTGGTTCTTCTCTTTTTTTTTTAATTGGGAGATTCGTTGGTCTGTATTTCGTTCGATTACTATTATTATTATTATTATTATTATTATTATTATTATTATTATTATTATTATTATTATTATTATTATTATTATTATTATTATTATTACTATTATTATTATTATTATTATTATTATCATCATCATCATCATCATCATTATTGTTATTATTAATGAAACACAGTGTTCATCGACTGAACCGAAATTTAGTACCTATTATTTTGGAAATGGAAAATAATATAATTATACCCGAAACGTTGGCTTCTGAATTGGTAAATTTTGTCCGGGACGGTTTTGGCCGGTCCGTGTTTTATTCATCGTTATCATTATTATTCAACATCGTCGGTTTCGTCGATTGCCGGTATTAACTGTTGCCCGTTGAATTGGCGCTTCGCGCGGGAATTCACCGGAAATGCTCGCGACCGAGTCGAGCAGCCGGAAGCATAAAATAAAACGATCAGGGTAGAAAGTGCCGCGAGAGAAACGGCGAGCGTGGCGATGGTCGTCGATGGTCCACGTCTTGCCTTCGTCCTCTCGATTATCGTTTCAAATGAAGAACTGAATGAAGCTGGCTCCGCGAGCGTAACCGCGTGGGCGGCAGTATAAATACCTTGGCCCTGCGACTCACTCGTAAGTCGAACCCTCTCCGCGTCTCTTGAAGAAGGCACGCGTACAAAGGCCCGCAAAAAGAGGAGTCTCGACGAATGGCCAAAGAGAGAAAGCAAGCGAGCGAGCGAGCGAGAAGAGAGAAAGAGAGAGAGAAAGAGTAAAAGAGGAGTTTCGAAAGAAGACACACGTTGGAATGGACGCAGGATGTCGAGACAGCGTAGCCACACAGACAGAATTAATGGCCGACCTCTTCTCAAACGAGAGGACAATTATCTCGAGAATTTTATTTAACTACCAAGCTTCCTGCCGCCGTCAAAATATTTCCAGTTTCGTCCGATGATCGACCATCCGTCCCCGCTTTGCCTTCCTTTTTGTCCGGGGGGGTGGCTCGACGCCAACGATTCATCGTCTCTCTCTCTCTCTCTCTCTCTCTCTCTCTCTTTTCCTTCCTACGTACATATCTTCTGTACGGTTTCTCCGGTGGCGGCTTCTTCCGCTTGTTTTTTGCTCGTCGTCTCTCCTTTGGATTATACTTGGCCGAGGGGAGATGTATCGTACGACTGACAACTACATTTTTCGACACGCGTGTCTTTTGTGCTGCGGGCTGCGGGAACCGCGGATCGTTTCCTCGAAGAAGAATTGGGGAGAGGGAGGATCCGAGACGATGGAACATTCATGTGGGAAATCTTGGATGCCTGACGTGTTATAATTGGTTATTATTGGCTTCGTATCCGAGGGGACCCGACAGATCGGAGAGTAACGATTCTTTCATCCACTTTAAGCCTCGTGATTTCTCTCGGTAATTTCATTTCGCATCGCGTCTACTTTGGCTGGCACGGGGCATCGCTTCGAATCGCGGCGACGACTGTACGATGATGCAACGATGTTGCGCGATGAAAAACAACTTTTTTCATTTCCACGATCGTGCGCGGATTGTAACGAAATTCGAAACGCTCCATTTCGACGTAACAGAACTTTCGTAATTTGTCTTCTTCGAACGGCAACGAAACTCATCTGAAATTCATAGGAAGTTGCTGTCCTCGGCGTTAAAATTGTCTCGTGCAGTCTTATTTACTTGCAACTCGAACTTCCGTTGATCCGTGCTCCATTTTCCGCGACGGCGAAACTGCCAACTCGCTGTTTCTGACGATATTTCTGTCTCCGAAACTTTGCTCTTCCACCCCCCCTCCCCCCGGGAACCAAATCAAAATTCGCGTGATTTTTGTCGGAAACCTTGTCGTAATATGTGCCAGAGACAAAAATATTGTGGGCTAAAGTGTTTGCACATTCGATGAAAAATTATCGATACATTAAACTTCGTAAAACAAAATGGTACAACAATCCAGTTGGCCTTATCTTAAAGCGTGAAACCTTCTACTTTTAAATTCTCTTTTCTTCAAAGACACTTTCTTTTTGTCGAAAATTGACAAAACTTAAACGCGTGTGAAATTTCCTTCAAGACTGAATCTACTGTGGTTTTGAGGCCTAAAATGACCTTTTAAAGCTGTACGATTTTTTCCCCCATTACTTTATTGAACTTTAAACGACAATTCGAGAGATCTTAATATTTCTTCTGTAATGTTCAAAGTTTTAAGGGGAGACTTCATAATGGCCGGTTACGAGAAAAATTCCTTAATGTTCTCAGATGCAGTTTGGAATTTTGACAATTTTCGAGTACAAAAGTACCCACGTTTCTTCCACTTTCGCCGAAAGAAGTTAACGCAAGAGTGTCAAAGCAGACACATTGCGCTTCAAAGCGGGGATCAACTCGTACGACTTCGTTATACAAAGTAATAACCAGTCAGTTTGAAATATAGACAGTTTCGTCAAATCTGATGTGTGAATACACTGTTTGTCCACTGTATTTTTCGTTTAAGCAAAATAGAATGTTTATAATAATGTAAAACTAGAATTTCAACGTTTCTTTGTAAAATTTCTCCACGCCTGACCAATCATCCAAAAGCACCTCTTAACGCCTTCGTACCTGTCAATTTCCGGCCAGCAGTTGCATGCAAATGGCGACGCGTGATGTCTACGTCGGATCACGGCGCACAATGGATTTAATTTCGCTCCGTTCGGTAGCGTCGTCAGCCATCGCCAGCCGTCGCTCGGTAATTGCGCTCAGCCGATACGGCAGCAGAGGCTTCTATCTACTTACACGCTGCCAGTCTTCGGTCGCCGACGAAGAAAAAGATAAACGCGTGGGTCCCGCTTCAGGTAGGCGTCTGGTGGTCGTCGAGTTAATGACGAGGAAACTATCGGCACCGGCGATCGAAGGGGCACGAGGGGCCCACGACCAGAGAATTCGCGAAACAAACATCGAGGGCGAGGGATAAACAAGGCCAGAGGCACGCGGCTGAATAATAGCCGGAACAACAGCCCTCGCTGGCCGGGAATTTCTATTGTAATGGACGCATGTCCGGCAGGCTTAATGATTTAATGCTCATTGTTGCTCCTTCACGTGATTATGTCGCCTGGCCATTGTACCTGGCCGCTAATGCGACACAGGAAAGTGTATCTGCCCGACGCGTCGAAAGATGCGCCGGAATTCTCTGACTTGATTGTCCGCGATGGATTAACCGACTGAAACGAATGAAGAGTTCTTGAAAACGTTTGCTCGGCTCGTTGTACGTTTTTAATCCTTTCATTACGAACGCCGGATATATAGGAACATCCATTGATGTTGTATTGGGAGTAATCGCACGTTATACTTTAGCCGTCAAGACGAGCTTTCTTTAATTTTTCTATTCGAGAAATTACTGTAATAAAAGAAATCTTTCTCAATTTGTCGCAATTGGGAAAAGCTCGGCTACAGGCTACAACTGTGAATCTCTTAGAAATTTAAGGTTAGGTTATTGCAAAATCAGGTTAGGTTAGATTAAATCAGGTTGAGTTTGAAAAATTTAAAGTTCATTTAAGAAAAGAAAAGCATTCCAGACCCTTGTCAAGATGTTACCGGGAAAATCAAAAGAGATACCATTTCAAAAACGGATTAACAGAGTCGATCGAGAAAATGATTCGATCAATATGGCGTTCACCAGCAGAATGAACTATCGCTGCGAAAGAATTAACGAGATGATTTCATTCGGTACTTGATATAATTCGAGACATCACATAATACTCGATCGCCTGTAAAATCTTCAATAGGTCGCTCCAGCTGTGTAATAAAAAATCCAACAATCGAAACGAAACGAAACCGTGGCATGTTCGTGGAGTCGACTTCGGCCAGTCGGTTTATCGGCAATCTTCTCTCCGCGGAGAGAAGTTTAATTCAGCCATTCTGGCTGGATGCCTCGAAAATCTCGATGCCTTCTCGAAGCAATTAAGAGGCTCTCCGCTTCTCTCGTAAAATGCAGACTCGCTCGTTCGTTCGACTTTCCTTCTGACCGCGTTTCATCCGCGGACGCCTGCCAGAAACTGTCGATCGTATTTTTTTTTTCTCGCTGTCAAACCGGAAGTGGAGAGATGAGAAGCCCTCTCGTAAAACCGGGAAACATCTCAAAGGAACGTTTCGACCCACGCTAAGTAAATACGCGATGAATAAGTAAGACGAAAGGATGGCTCCCTCGTCGAGGACCTCGTCTCAAGGGAACCGATTATCGAGCAGCATCTGATATACGAGACAATAACGGGCACACCATCGGACTTGTGATCCGAGCGACCCGATCGAACGATGGGGGATGTCATGGATTCTCCTAGGGATACTCTGCGTTCGTCGTGAAGATTTCATCAGACGAACGGCGACGAGTTCGGAGAGCGGGCTATTGATATTTCGCGTGTGAGATTTGAATCTTGACGGGGCGAGATCTTTCGAAATATATAAAATTTCTAACAAAGGTTGATATTCTTGCACACGATGCGAAGAAACGATGCAAAGTATTAGTTTCTATTCTTTTTAAACTACTTAAAAATCAGCTCCACGAATGATCTCAATACCTCGAAGAGATCGCCGACTAGAATGAGGGAAACTTGTCCAAATTTTCCAACTTCGATCGTCAATCAGCCGAAGTTGCGCGAGAAACACGCTTTGCAACATCAAAGAGAGAACGCAATGGCGAATTTTCCAAATCGAACGACCAATGAAATTACTTAACTCAAATCTGTTTTGGAATCGAAGGGGCAAGTCCGGTCTGTCGGGACAGAGATAACCTCCGAAAGCGGGACGAGCTACATCTCTAATGGATGTTTTTTCTTTTTCTTTTTACGACGAAAGTTATCAATAATTGAGCGAAACGCAACGTGGGTTGAATAGCGGATGTCGAAAATGCCCGAAGTGAGTTCGTGGAAAGTTCGTCGAATTTCCCCGGCCTATCGCGTGTCCATTGACGTTGAAGGATTGCATTCCGGAAAGGGGCGAGGCTGCAGGAAGTTTGCGCTAACAGTAGCCAAAGAGTTTTTAAGTTGTAGCTACACCGCGCGGGCTTCGAGACTGTTCGTCCTGTTAATTCAGTCTACTCTTGGCCGAGAAGTTACTCCGTTGTTTTCCGAAAGATTCTTCGAGCGTTTCTGCCAATTTGTCGAGTGAAAACTGTTTAACGCTCTCGTGTTCCAGCCGTTGCTTTAGCTTCGCGAGTGAAAACGGACGACCGAGTTTATCGCGTCCGATTAACTCTTGGCGTGCTAAACGCTCGGAATCACACGTTTCAGCAACTTGAAAACTTGCTTCCTCTTGAGCATCGATAGCTCGAAAATTATAATAATTCGAGATATTTCTCTTGGCAAAGAATCGTCTAGGGCTATTTTCCCCTCGCTTAATAACTTACTTAACTAATTCGGACGATTTTAGGTTGAAGATTATTTGAACGTCACTCGTAGCGCTGGACTCAGCAATGTCGTCTAACGACGAGGAGTTTGACCGAGTTTAGGCGAGAATCGCGGCTATCAATGTCCATTTAGCTGAACTAATTTACTTCGCTTAGCTAGAATCTTGAATTTGATAGATAACGTCGTTAGCTAAGAATTAGGAGAGAGAGCCAGCCGCGCTTATCTGAGAGAGTTTATTAAACCAAGAGTTCTTCCCGCCATTTCAATCGCCGTATCTCGCCACACAGAGATAAAGACAGATTTTTCAATATGTTGCTCCGTAGCCGATCAGGCATTAACGGCTAATTAAAATTAGCATTTAGATAACGCTCGCAGAATTTCAAACGGTCCAAACGATTTAATTACACACTGACTTCGAGACACTGTCGTCGTTCGATCAAAGGCTACTCGAGTTTTCTTTACGCAACTCTCTCTCTCTCTCTCTCTCTGGAACCGACGGAAAAATACTAATTTCTAGCCCGGTGGTCTGTAATTATCAACCAGCCTGGTGGTAAGGAACAAACTGAGCCGACCGAGTAACCGGTAACATTAAGATTATTTGCATTTAGACAACATCGGGCGGGCAGATTTAAATAGAAAACTCGTTGAAATGCTCGTAAATCTGCGAACGAGTCTATAATATCCGCGGAATATTACAAACGCGAAACATCGAGAGAATCGATGTCCTGCAAGTAACTTAAATACATCGTTGCGCATCCTCTCGATCGATTATCCGCGCGATTTTCCAACGGAAAACGGGTGATTTTTCTTTTCTTCGCTCTTTTTTTTTTTTTTTTTTTTTTTTCTTACCGACAGACGACTATGAATTATAGAGTCTGGATGACGCGGTTCGCTCGATCATAAACGATACCGTAAAATGTTCCGCAACGTTTGTCGTCGCCACTAATGAAGGTGCACGCGCGCGGACAAGTTGCCCGCCGCACCGATAATTAATGGACACTGTAATTACACGGCGGACCGGTTATCATCGAGTTTTCTTCCTGATACCACGCGCACGCATCTGCTTATAAATATACACGTGTCTGCATCATAAATGCAGGGCAACTTGAAAATGTTGCGATCGAGTCTCGAGAAATGGCACGCACCGAAGTGGACCGTTTTAGAATTTCGTCGTAGCAGCCCGATGATTCAAAATACTCCGTACTTTGAAATATTCACTGCCATTCACTGAAATAAAATCAACCACGCGTAATTACCAATATAAAAAAATACGCGTGTATAACTTCTTAAAAAGAAGTTGCGATCAAACCACGAAAAATCGTCCTCGCTGAAATTTTGGAATTTCGCCAATGATGATTTCAAGTAGTCTGTACGTATATTTGTGTCCACTGAAGTAGACATTTTGGAATTTTGTCAACAGCCCTAATGATTTAAAATAGTCTGTAGATTTGAAATATTCAGTGCTGCTCGCTGATTGACGCGAATAAAGTCAATCGGGACACGCACGGTTTTCCGTGTAATTCGGCTCGGTCGCGCATGAAGAAACGAATGCGTCGAAACGTTAATTGCTTTTATCCAAGGGAAATCGATACGGTTCGCGAGATCGTGCCTCGACACGCGCAGAGCGCCAGAACACGCATACGCATACGTGTATTAATTACTTGTTTGTTTTCACGGAGAGAACTCGAATGCGATTAGTTTCAAGTCTGAAGGATTTAAATGGTCGGCCATTGAAATCTAGGGTAACGAGTTAGTAACTTTTCGTTAGTAACTTTTCTTTCTTTTTTTTTTTCTTTTTTTTTAATCAAAAAATCATTCCAAATCGACGAATCAATTTTTATTCGGAGCATGGCAAAACGCAATCTCCGTGCAATCCTGTTCGAAAGTTAATCTCGCTTTAACAGTGAATTACGGTACACCGCTGAACGAAATATTCATTGCTCGGGGATTTTCGATATCAGACAGATTTGTTACGTTTCGAGCCTGTTTCAAAAATACGTCGAATTAGAATAAACGATAGAATTACTGCGAATAAAAGATTGGCCCGTTCGCGATTTTTGCGAATGTATTCGCCCTGAAAAAGCCCTGAAAAAAGTGGAATGAAACTGACGCGTTATTAAATAAATATCGTTCGAAATCGAAAGTGGGAACTTTGGCAAAAACAGATGCTCCTCGAAATGTCGGTAACGTCGTTTACACTGTTGAAAAAGTTTGAAAAGAAAAGGCAATCGAAAGTCAATCTCGATAAAAAAAATTGCTGACGATAAAACAGTTTTTAATAAAAACATGAAAATAGATTCGCCATTTCTCTTATTATTTATGTATACAGATATGAAATATGTATAAGACAGGAGAATTATTTATTAGAACGCGGTAATCCGTGTCGCGTTGTTTTATTTTGGATAGCCTCGCGAATTTTCAGTGCTATCGGAATAATTTAACGGCGTGGCAATGTTTTATTATTCGAGGTTTATTATTTGAATAACTTATTCGAGTTGAATGAATTTATAAGAATTATTGTTGAATATCGACGCGCGTGACTTTGCATTACAAGACAAACGATGTATAATTATAATTAATCAGATATCAATAGGATTGACTGAAAGATTGGCAGAAATGTACAGGTATTTTATACTGTTTATATCTCGACAGCGAGTATTTTTTTCCGTCACGTCTCTAAAAGTTTCAAAAGTATGCTATCAAATTGAAACTAAAATTTCACATTAAAAAAAAGATACTTTTTTTTTCGACGACCAACACCAAATGCGTTTACTAGAAATCGATTTTCCTTTTTTTTTCTTTTTTTCTTGTCGAAAACGTTACGTCAAAATGCAAGAATTTTTTTTCCAGAGGAAGATGCATTTTTCATGCGACTATCGCGAAACGTATTATACTAGAATTCAATTTTTCAAATCTAGATATGTACAACAATTCTCCGCGATGAAGATTAATTCTTTTCAAGGTGAAATATGCTTTTGGAAATTAGTTTTTCCTAAAATATGACGCCAAATTGAAATGTATCAATTTTAAACAAAAAAAAAAAAAAAAAAATGGATACATTTTTCCACGTAGTAGTTATGAAATTCCGTCGTTAAAAGTCCAATTTTTGAACTACAATTTTTCGTTAAAACATCCGAATTTTACACACACATACACACACAAAAGAAGAATATTTATTTGATCGGTACGAAGTGTATTATTATTAGGAAGCAATTGTTTCTTTCAAATTACAATTTTCAATCAACGTTCAGAATTTTCTTCTATGAAAAAAAAAATATATATATATATATATTTATGTCTACGTGATCAGCAAAATCAGTTTCATTAAAAAAATTTCACAAGTTTAGTTCGGCTCGAGATGATTTATTGTTTGACAGCGCTTAACTATTCAATTCAACGTAGCGGTATAGTAAAACATCATTCTCGTTCGAGCTTCGATCGTCAATTTTTGAACGTCGATGTATACAAGTCCATACGTATATGTATGTATATGCATAAAGCGAGAGAGAGAGAGAGAGAGAATGGGCGGACACGTTCCGTGGGTAATATGGAATTGATAAGCACGTCGATTTGCGTTAAGTACACTTTTGATGCGACGATATCGACGCAATCGCCGAGTAAAATATTTAAACTGGCCCCTGATAAATGTCGAACGTTGATTGGATTTTAATTACACTTGTGAGCGCAATTTCGCGTGCCCGCGCAAATAACGCGCACCGCGTTCCCTCACTTTAAACATTTTTTGAGAGGAAAAATCGGCGCCAGGAGAGAGAAAAAAAGAAAAAAAAAGGAATATCCGATTTGCCCAGCGTTTTATTTCGTTTTCGGTGGGAATTGCCGCGAATTACGCGGCACCAGCTGCAGCTATGATAAATTTTCATTAAACACTGACACGTTTTAGAACTAATGTCGATTAGCTTTTTGCTTAAAAAAGTTTTAGCGATAACCCGAAGGGGATAATAACAATTATTATTATTATTGCGGTCAGGGTTTCGATTAACGACAGTCACGATTTCCCATTAAATTACATGATAATTTCACGTTATTTAAATAACCTGCAAGAATAAGAAGCCTTTCTAAGGAGTAATTTATGAAAATTTCGCATTCGGCTGGCTAGCTTAATTTAAATATAGATTAGATTAGAATAATTAATTATTACTTTCGACGTAGAACTAAATGATTCTTTCGAAGCCACGAAGAATTAAAATTTGCTTCGAGAGTGAAATTACGAGCAAACCGAACGTTGCTTTTATATATATATATATATATATATATATATAAAATAGTTGCTTATATATATATATATAATAATAATTGCATTTATATATATATATATAAAACAGTTTCTTTTATATATATATAATAGTTGCTTTTATATACATATATAATAGTTGCTTTTATATATATATTATTATATATATATATATAAAATTATATTGTATAATATTTTATATATATATACATAAGCAACTATTATACATATATATATATATATATATATATAGAGAGAGAGAGAGAGAGAGATGAAGGAACATTGAGTCGATCGATTTTCGGAGAAAACCCCCCCGCGAAACTTGGCAAATGCCGGTAGAAATAATTGAATCATACCGGTCGTTAATTGATCGACCTGTCGATAATATCGGGGCTCTCCGGGCCAAGTGACGTTCAATATTCACCCGGCACTTGTAATCGCTTATAACTGAACGTTATTTTCATTGTTTTGTCAAATATTGACCAGGCCTGCTTCCGTACAATATATTTGCCGACTGTCAAATAAGAGCAATCAGTGTTTCGTTTAATCAACGTGCGTGCAATCGAATAGCCCTTCCGTCCGATCGGAGTTGATACCGAAAATTCGTTCATATTTGCGGACTGTTTGCTCGGCTAAAACTACAAGGCACACGCCGATTCTAAAACCTCTTTCGGCTCGGAATCGGATTCGGAGTTTCGACCAGCTTTCGTATTGAGTTACCGATCTCTGATCGGTAATATTCGAAATATTAAGACAACGATTCTCTCTGATACTCGTACTCGTTCTTCCTCTGGTAATTGTAACTTGAATTACATGGTTTCAAGGGAGGCAAAAATTTCGGAGTTTCGGAATTTTCAAGGTCAGCTGTAAATTAAACTATATATTTCTTTTCATCCTAAGTCTAAGGAATATTAAATTCTAAGTAAAAGAGTATCAGCCCACATTGGTCCTAAATCTAAATAGTTAGATAGATATTTTACGACAATTTGCCTCGAGGCATGAGAATTGCGTGACATTATCAGAGGACAACCACGTTATTATTTTACATTCGAATGTAGATGTTAAGTCGAAATTCCGAATTCTGCAATTATCGATGAAATTCGTGATTATGATATTTTCACGTGTATGATCTCGCCTGCACGAAAAAACGAAAATGACGCGACGATTTTTCCTCGCCGCTGGTGATACCGGGCGACAAACAACAATTATCAGCAACAGCTATTTACCAGCCGATAGACGAGCACGCACGTCGAAAGTACATACACAGTTTGCAAAACACGGATGACGGGCACACACGTGCACGCACACATATACGTGTACGAACAGGCGTACGATTAACATGCAGCGCGTGAAAATGCGCGATGCGCGCGGGTTCTAATGTTTTCAAGCAACACGAGCCGAAACCTGTGGACCTGCAGACCCGTGGTTTATCCCGTGGCTATCAGCAGGCCATTTCTCGCGTGGCCGAGTGGTTCGTTAAAGCAATTTACAGGCTCGTTTGTAAACAAGCCGCGGCGCCAGTTTGTTTCGCGCCTACGTGTCGGCCATCGACGCGTTCGCTTTATACACGCGAATTAATGTCGAATTCTCTGCTCGTTCCGCGAGGAGTCGCGTTTCAGACGCGTGTTACCGCGTGCCGCGTTCAACGCGCGGATAACGCAGGCAACGGTCAGCTAATTCCATTGTAATAGTAAGTCGCGTTGGAAGTTTGTTCGAGAATGGTTAACACGTTTGCGTGATAGTCGAAAGAGTCGACGACGTCGTAAATTGTTGGAGTTTCTTGCTATCCGTTTTGTCAGGTCACGGTTTACGTGTGACTCTCGATGTGTATGCGTTGTGTGTCACGCGGACGTTCGAACGACGATTAAGGAACATTACCAAGGTGGACGAAAGTATTTGTTTACACTCGATGAAAAATCACTTTAACCCATTGACTGCCAGGCAAATTTAGAGCGTCTTGCCCTGGGAGCCAAAATTTTATTTCAAAGAAAACATGAAATTTTCCAAAGTGTAATAATACTAAGTTACAGATTTAGTATTGAAATGGCATTTACAGTAATTTTTATTGAAAAAAAGAAACACTAGACAACTCGTAGCTGGCGCCACTGAATAAGATTCCTGTACTGCCCGCCGCTTACGAGATATCACGTAGTGTTCTTTTTTTTCAATAAAAATTGTAATAAACAAAGACATTTTCTTTTATACCAGTTGTAATCAATCTAAACTTGTAGCGCAAATCACGAGATATTCGGCAATTTTGGTACATACGCTTACTACGAGAGGTACATATCAATGGGTTAAACTGTTTGAACTTTGTGAAACGAAATCGCGCAACAATGGCGAAACGGCTGGCCCCGTTTCCGAACCGTGAAACCTCTACTCCGCCAACCTTGAGTTCGTTTTTTCTTCCTTGAGACGTTTTCACTCAGCATCGTGCAGCAGGTGGTTGTCGAAAAATTGTACTGAAATTCAAACCGCCTTCAATACCGCTAAAGAAAATTTTTTTGACTATAGATCTCGAAGATCGGAGCTTCTCCTCCGCGTTGACTCCTTCAACTTTGACGTATATAATTTTCCCTCGCCAATTTACCGAGTCTTGAACGACAGAAATTCAAGAAATCCTCGAAATTGTATAAAACTCAAGTTGAATAAAATGGCCAACGAAGAAAGAAAAGAAAAGAAAAGAAAAGAATTGTACAGCAAGTCGTAAAGATTGTCTTCCAGCGACATTTGAGTTTTTACAATTTTCGAGAACGAAAAGTTGCATGCTGCCACACGATGTGAGTGCTAACGTAAGGCAGCCAAAGTAAAGACTAAATGAGACCATCTGGATTATCGTACGACTTTATTCTCTCTCTCTTTTTTATTTTCTCTTTTCTTTTATGCAGTTTAAAGTACAACTGCACCGCGTTAGCAGTGAATTGAGAGCGAAGAAGAGGAACAGCAATAGAGGTAACTGTTGGCACTTTCATTACAAATTGTTGGTCCTTTCCCAAATTACTTCGCCGACGTATTCTCGCATTTCCGGCGCAACGCGTTACACTTGTCCCTCTCTCTCTCTCTTTTCTCGATTCCAGTCATGTTCGAACAGTTTACACGAAGCTCGCGACGTGTATTCGTCTCCTCTTTTTATCGTAATCGGCCCCGATGCTTCATACTTGCTCCGATAATCACGTATCCACCGCGTAACTGAAACAATTACCAACAGCAGCGAGTCGTAAGAGGGAGAGCTCGCTCAGTTTTGTCCGCGCGGAATTGGATTTGTCTGGGATGCAAATTGAGAACCGGAGACCGGTTGGAGTTCGACGTTCACATCCCGTGAGCTATGGAAAAATTCTACGGAGGAGAATGAGTCTCTATTAATTCTTCTATTCGCTCCTTTGTCTTTCTCTCCCTCGCGAGACCCACCCCCTTTTCCATTTCTTCCCTTTCTACTCGTTTATTTCTTCGCTTTAATTCCTTCGTCGCCGAGCTTTTCTCTCTCTCTCTCTCTCTCTCTCTCTCTCTCTTTTTCTTCTTTTTGTTTTCGTTTCGTCGAGCCCGCCTCGCCAGCTTTGTGCACCGTTCCCGTCTAATTGTCGCGTTAAAGCCTGTCGGAATTAAAAAAAAACCGCGAGTAATTGCGCTTGCTTCGTCGACGAAAGGTATAATTCCCGCGACGTTGTTTGGAATTCTCGAGAAGTTCGGCGAGAAGCCGAAGTAAATTTCAGCGCTTGCGAATTTTAAAAGGCAAAGGGATAGAAGGTTGCAAGGTGGAAGGCTTCTCAAGTCTCAAGTCTATCGAGATACCACAAACACAAGTCGTATATGGGTTGAAGTTACGATTCTGCCGGTGCGTTGCAGAAAACTTGGAAGTTGGATGCAAATTGATCCCAGTTACATTCAAGTCCAAGTTTAATCCCGACGGCGTTTCTCCCCCCCCCCATTGACGCTAATGCGAGTCGTATAATCGTAAAATCCAAAATCGATGTTTAATTCAGAACCGAACTATCGTCCAAGTTCCGGCCAAGATCTAAATTCCGAGAGCGTGTTGGAATTTTCTGAACTTTCTCCGAAACTTCGATTCAAACGTGCACGTGTGTGTGCACATGTGTGTATCGCGTGCACCGTGAGCCAAATATGTATTTTGGCGTCGCTCTTTCTGCATTCGGTTAATTTTTCCTAGAAATCGTCGAATTATCTTAAATTTTTAGATTTACTCTACGGAAATAAAAGACAGAATGTTCAGCAACGGAGAAATATTTATCAACGGTGCAACCATTAGGTTGGTTGGAACGTAATTGCGCTTTTTACACTTTTTGAATTCCCGCTCACGCTTCCTTTGCAGATTCCCGCGTTTATCGTGCTCGCGTCATGTGTAATTTTTGAAGAGTACATTCCGGTCTGTATTTTCGAATCAGTCATTCCTGTATCAAAGGCAATGTAGTTCTATTTGTGGCCATTGAAATGGCATTAGACGAAAAGCAAATTAGAGCAATTTCTCTTTACGGAAAGCAGCAGAAACTGCATTTGGCTGTGCATTTGGCTCGGATACTGTTGAGGTCACACATAAACTCAAGTTGCACGTGGAAAAAAATTATGGTGACTGTTTGGTGGTGTGCAGCCGGCTTAATTCACTGCACTCTTTTCGAAAATCGAAATAGCAGCCAGGAAATCGAAAGAACGCGCGGAAAACTCAGATTCTCTTCAAAGAACCTCGCTTTTTTAAGCATTTAGACGATTTCTCGAAGGATAAACTCTTTAAAAATGAAGCTGATGCAGCAATTTTCGAAGTTTCATCGAAACTCCAGTGGGATAGACAAGCTTGTAACTTGTTGGCAAATGTGTTGCAAATCGATTGGCAAATGATTGTTTACCTTGATTAATAAAAAACTTCGAAAGCTGAGACATGTGCAACAGAAAAGCGAAAATATTTTGATTCAAATTTGCTCAAGTGCTCGAGTCCAGAGTCTCGAAAGGTGAGAAATAATCAAGAATTTCCACTTGGAACGAATAAATCGACGATCTTTTAGGAAGGTGCGCCAATGCGTTCGAGCAAAAAGCGGAACCGACAGGTTCGTTTCAACGAAGAAGAAGGGCAGCCGGTCCGGAAGAGAGTTAATCAGATTTCGTTCGATTTATAAAGAACTATTCGCGCATGCTGCCTATCAGAGGGAACGTTCGCGGACGAAAAGGAAACCGTGAAATCTTACTTGCCACTCGGTCGATTACCTCTGAAAACTGTCGGTATACTTTCACGTTGGTTTTCGCTCCCCCTCCCCCCGTGTTGCGAGAACAAACGTCGATATTCCCGTCGGCGGGGCGACGTTGCAGAAACTGTTTCGAAGCTTTTGACGCTATTGACGGTCCGATTAATTGATAATTAAAAGTTTCTGGCATCGGGCCAGGATCCAGGCGATGTGTTCGTCAACCGAGAGCCAATGCAATTGCCTCGTTTGACTGTCTATTTACCTTTAAACCCTTTTAGTTATCCACCGATAGGGGAAAGTTACCTTTTCCTTTTCCTTTTTTTCTTTTTTCTACTCTACTTCGATCACTGTCCCTGTCCTGTTTTTATTGCAGTCGGTTTTTATTGTTTTTCGATTTCTCTCACTGAACTTTTTTTATTTGTCGAAGTATTAAGTCAAGGCCAAGGATACGTGGCAAATTAGGAATTTCTGAAACATTTCAGCGCTTAGAAAACTCCAAACTAGGCGCTCTATATAAATTTAGTCGACGAGGTGTTCCGCGCGCGTGCGTACTCGAAGGATTGTGTGTGCAACGGGATAGTTTTCAGTAGACAACTCTTCCCAGAAATGATGGTCACTCTCATGGTCGGCGATGAGATATTTTCGAAACCTTCCTCTATGTTTCTTGATTGGTCTTAAACACATCCTTCGTTCTTCTCAGAGTTCCTTCCATCCGGAAAGGATGACCTGAGCCTCGATAAAAGGCGAAGACTTTTAGGAGATCAAGTAGTACATTAAGCAATATGTCAGACAACAATCAAAAGTTGGTAGAATGTTTAATATTCAAAGGCAGTTTTTACAACTTATCAGTTTTCTATGATATTCTTGTTAGCATTCAATAGTAGTAATTCTTGGTTACGAAAAATGGAGTAAGAGCCATCAGATGTAGTACGCAATAAAATCAAAGGAAGATCAATCATAGTTATTGTGAATGATTCTTCGACCTTCAAGAGATATGTACGCAGAGATGATCGACGCCAGTCGTGGCTATCCTTAACGGTATTGAAATGGGAATTAATACCCTTTATAATTTAATACTCGAGTGTGATACTCGACATCATTTTTTTTTTTATCACGGGAACTCTTATGTTGGGTCACACTCGATATTTTCAAATTGCCAAAAAACATTGAAGAATAACTTTGGAGTGCAAAGGGTTAAGTCTAAACCAAACCACTAATCCGTTATCCCTCCCGAATAAAGGTAAGAACTCCAAAAAAAGGTTCTTAATTCTACTAATTTCCGAGATAACTACCACGAGCTCGTTACTCGTCCCCAAATGAACCGCGAAAGAGCGGGCGAACTAAAAAAGTAGAACATTAAAAAAAAAAAAGAAAGGAAAGAAAAATCGGCCAAGATAGAGGAAATTATCGCGGCACGTTTTCCCCAAAGGAGGAGGAAGAGCGCATTATGCGTGGTCGGCCGCGAAGTTCGTTAAGAGGGTTCCGCTTCATTAGCCGGAAGAAAGAGGTCGTGGGTCCGCGTAAAAAAAATCGCAAATGAACGCGGATCCGCGGCGAGTGATTGCGTGCTCAACACGCTGGTTCGCGAATATGGGTCGCAACAGCGCTGTCGAAAGGGCCACTACTAGAACCGGGAATGGGTGTCGAGTGTCGAATGCATCAGCGCTACGTGAGATCGTGAAAGAAAATGTTGTCACGGCGGACGCGTCGTTCGCGAAATTTTCTGTAATTATCACGCTTGTCGGGACTGTCGGAATCGTCGAGTGCACCGAAAGACTCCGATAATCTGTATCGCATGACCACGATGATCCGTGTCCCACCGCGGCTTAAATAATTCAACGATCTTGATCTATAGGCCGAGCTACTCCTCCACGAGGCTTTCGTTCGTCTCTTCTCGACTCGAAGGGCCTATGAGAGAGACAGAGAGAGAAACTTGTCGCGAGGGGCGAAAGGAGAGGACAAGTAAAAAAAAAATTGATTCGAACGAACCGATGAATGTTTAAGGCGATCTCTGAGGTGAATTGAGACACAAGGTAACTGATACGATGATCGATGCAACTCGCTGGTTAAGCATCTCGAGGGTTGGCGAAGATAGCGTCGTATTCGTCCATCAGGCGTGAATTTCGAAGGTTTTCGCCTAGAAAGCAGACTCGTTCGTTTTCAAAGGAATCTCTCGCTTCGATAGGAGATCGTTCGACCAACGAGATGGAAGAATCACGTTGTTCGTTCTATTAATTGTCAAAGTCAAAGTCGATCGACACGCAAGACGAAGATTTCGTACCCACGAATAATTGATAAGAGGAAAGGATTAAAGTACTAATTGGTATCTAGCGCATAAGATAATTAAAGGAGCTGCTGCTTCAGGATGTTAATTAGGATATTAATTAACGCTTCGCACGAGGGAATAAATAAGCATGGCGCGAATTTCAAACGTTAATTAATACCTTAATTAATATTATAACTATTTAATGCGGTAGTTACCGAGTTAAAGGTTGTTTACTTTAATTAGCATTCTAATTAATATTTCGACATCGGGGTAATACCATTCTGGCCGAACGTTTCCAACGTAATTAGCATACGAGGGGGGCGATCAATATCGCGAAACGTTCGATACAAAATTCAAATTCAATAGAGCAACATTAATGTACCTTGAAACGAATTAAACGATACGGGCTAAACGCTAAACGCTAAACGATCGTGGTAAATCGCTCTGAAAAGAACCGAACGCGCCCTCCCCCCCCCCGCCCACCTTTAATCCCACCTGATCGAGTATCTTTACCGCTGACCATAAACGTCAAAATAACGTCGAAAGGTGATCAATTCTGCCGTGGTATCGGCACGCGGAGTAAACAGTCGAAACATTATGCATTTAGTGCCCGAGCGATTACGCTAATCAGCAGAGCAATCACGCCGACCACTTACAAATACATTAATCACACGGCCCTGGTGTCCCAACGTTGCGTTCTTTCGTACGTCAATAAATACATTAATCGTGCATTAATGAATACACCGGCGGTTGGTGCCGTTAATTAGCAGCGCCGATTAATTCCGTGCCTCTCCGCGTCCGATCGTTTTCACCGTTATCGGTGAATCGGCCGCTATCACAGCCGAGTGATGACGACGACTCGCGCGAAGGCAAATAAAAATTAAGGCCGCGTTGCGATCGAGCGTGTTCCCGCCCTAAACGAAACGCACGCGATTACTCGCGTATTAGCGACGATCGTTCACGAAGATCGGAACTAGCACCCGATGAACACGACGGGTTTCCCAGGGATCAGATTAAAAAGTTTATATAATAATATAGTATCGAAATTATTACAATGTGTAGTTGTAGTTTTAGTTACTTTTACTTCTAGTAGATGGCCTGTTTGCCGGACGATGCGTGAACGAGAAAGTATGAATGTGATGTGAAGAGCGCAGCTTTCCTTTTTGAAAAGAAGAAAGTCATGCGAGCGAAGAAACAGAGTAAGGGCAGAGTCGTAAAAGAGCGTTGAACGATAGTGGTCAAAAAGAGTGGTCATTTGTGTTTTGTAAAATAATTAATCGTGTCGTTTGAGTTCATTTGAATTATCGTTGTCTGTGTTGTTCATCGTGTGTTTAGTATTTGTTGTTTTATTTCCGTTTTCATTGTTATACAATATAATAAACATCTTTTAAATTATATCACTACAATAATAATTCTTCGGAGCGTGCCACGCTTAAGCGTTGAAATTCTTTTTCGTTCACTATTCATGCACATTCTTGGCGCAGCAGCAGCGACACCGCGCAAAACCAGATGTGGACCAAAGAATCGAGGATCATAAATCAATAACCGGTTGATGTCCACGGCGACGACACGATCGGATGAATACACATAAAAGAGGGAAAAAAGTGCCAAAAGTGTTTCGCGCGATGATTTTATTGGGCTGCGGGGACATTAATCCCCGTTGTAGCGCATTACACGGATCATAAAGCCGCGTTCAGACGCCGAGTGTCAACGAAGATCGCTCTGTCGATCGAATCGCACGCTCTCGCCCGCCCGCCTGTTCTTCTTCGTCTCTGCCTTTTTTAAAGATCAATCCATTTTTAACATTTCACGAACGTCGTTTGCGAGCGCCAAGAATGTGAATTCGGTTGACGATTGTTTCACAACAGCTTGAAAGTGATTTATGTAGATATAATAGAATTTATCTATTATCAAAGTACAGGTAGCCCTCCTACAGCACGACATCTTACAACACGGTTTCGTTCTAACACGAGAAAAAAAACTTTGTAAAAAAATTTGTACAACACTGCACTTCTCCAGCGCTAGATAACTACTAGATGATTTTTGTTTGACACATTTGAAAACTAAATTACCTTAAAATAATGGCGGGAAGGGATAATGAACTATAGTGGCTTTACATAAAAATGTAGAAAAAAATTATAATTTATTCATTTATAACTCTATTTCGATGTCATAGCGGAAAGCGTCATGCGCAGTTTACACGCCATCCGCGGCGAGGCTTGCCGTCTCAGAGATACAATGTTGCGGAAAGTGCCACCATATTTAAAAAGATAAAGTGCAAAAAACGTTCTCGTTTGATTATACTGAGCAGTGGTGAGGAAGAAATTTATTAAATTAAGGTCGCATTAAATAAAAATAATATTTTTTCTTTCTTTTCGTTTTGTGTTATACGTACATTTATATTTTTAATAAAAATTAAGCTGCTTATATGGAATTGAAAAAAAATTTTTGTTTTTAATAAGTTTTCGGAACGTAACCTCCCTTTTTGTACTGGCTCTGGGTCTCACACAACACGGCATTTTCTAGGAACCTATCTACCGTGTTATAGGAGGGTTATCTGTACTCAAACTCTTCGTTGTCCATAATTTATGGCAGTTGTACGATATCGGTATGAATATCCACAACTTACACTAAATATGTGTACGAACAGAGAGATCGTTGTGAATGAAATCGCCAGATTAAATCTTCGACGGTGATACACACCGTATGTCAGTTGAGAACGATGATTTGCTTCAATCGCTTTGCTCATTTGATGAAACTGCCGATTCCGTACCATTGAGAACCATCGTAATGAGATCTTAATTCGATTTTCAACGTGTCACGACTGACCCTATCGGCTGACACCGAGCACAATGAACTTATCGAAACTTATCTTGCGTGAAAGGGGCTTAACGGAGAACAGAGGGGGGGCCCCACGTAGCCCCACGCGCAAGCGGCGAGAGGGAAAGAGAGAGCTATCTTCTCGATGGATCTAATTAAGTCCTGTCTTTTGAACAGCGAGCTGATACGCGATAAGTGATACGCGCGTTAAGATTGCGCTCGTCTCCATTGTGCCAGCTGTATTTTTCTCATCAGATCGCTATCGGGCACGGTCGTACGAGATGCTCGCGTGGCACGATCGAGACTGAAATTAAAACCCCTTTCGCGGGACACGGCTGGTACGTACGGGATTGTGTATTCACATCCCGCGACGTTTCAATTCGCAAATTCGTCGCCCGTGTTTCGAGATAATTCGTTGAATTCCTCTGTTTCGAACGAGATATCGTAGCTTTTAATTAAAAAATGTGCAATGTTCCTAGTCTTCTTGTAACATTCTTATGAAGACAAATGATTACATTAGCAAAATCTGTTCTCACGAATAGTTCGCTATAGTGAGAACGGTAATAATATACAAGTGGTACGTAGATTCGAAAGTTAAAAATGTATTGATTTATTGAGAACTCGTTTTGTAGTTTTATTATGTATTTGAGAACAGAATATGAAATATTTTTTATGATTCAACGACAAACGTCCATCTCTATTGTGATATCATTCGATAACGTGTTCCAGTGTTTAGAATAGGATATTTTGTAATTTTTCTAATAACATTCCGTCATTAAATTCAGGCGCTGAAATTTATTACAAGTGTATCGACACTTTTCTCCACTCTCAAATTTTTATATTTCATGCGTGACAGGATGTCCCATTCAGAATTTTCGAAAGGCAGTAAACGACCTTGATTAACCTTGAAATACCGATATGTAATAGATGAATTTACTGTGGAATGGACATATGTATGCTTCTGAAGAAAAACACACAGTTTCGTTTAAAAAAAGCATAGTTCAGCTTGAAATCTCAGAAGCACGTCCACCTAGACAAGATTCCTGACTACTAAAAAATGTCCCCTTTGAAACAAAGTGAAAATTTCATTCGAAATATCTTTTTCTACAACGAACAGTTTAACAGATAATTGCGTGGAACACCCAGTATAATCATAATTGAAGATCGCTACTGTTTATGTTACTATTGAGATAAATTTTGCTAATATATCATTTCTTCTCATAAAAATATCGCCAAGAAACTAACAAGGCAACATACCGAAGTATGAATTACCGATTTCGATGAAATTTGGCATAAATATAGTTTTCAAAAAAAAAAAAATTTTTTTTATCGACAATCGTCGATGTTAAAGGAGGTGAAAATGTATTTCGTCGAACATCTCGAAAATTATTAAAGATACCTCTTTCTGTGTAAATCGATGAAATTAGTGTTTTTCTAACGACGAATTCAACGGCGTGTAGCGTTTTGCAAGAAAACCTTTTGTTTAAACAATATATTGCCAACACTTTCTTGCACCCACTTGGTGCACTGGAAAAGAAAACTTTTTGATATTAAAAAAATAGGATCCCCGACGTGGTGGCGCGTAAAAATCGAGTAAAATGTTATCGCAAAATCATCGCTTTGCGCGATAGAAATTTCAACGTGCAGAATTTGTTCAACGGCCGGTTCGTTCACCAACAGTGAAACACGTCGGAGAGCAACGTCGCGTCTGAGGCCTTAATATCTTGGAACCACGAAGACAGAGAACTGGAGAGGCGGCTCCTGGACGGGGACGTTTAGCGCATCTCGTTAATGAAGTCCTGCCAGACTTCGAAGAAACTTGCAGCTTCGCCTCGGCTCGGCTCGGTGGCTCTTACCCGCGCGCTTGCCCGCCTGCCGTACTTACCGGAATGGCTTGCGATCGATCAAAACGATCCCGATGCTTCTCCCCGGAAATATTAATTTATCGCGAGCGTGCACTTTGCGGGATTAGAAAGTGGCGTTTCACCGGCGTTCCGTCCGTTAATTTCGTTCCGAGCCTCGGGTCGTTAAGAGGCGCGAGCGCGCGTCGCTTCTTCTTTCGCGCGACGAAGCCACGGCGAATTACGGTCGAGAAGTAGCGAGCTAGAAACAAAAAAAAAAAGAGAGAAAAAAAAAGAAAAAGGTAACGACGACACCGGCAGGAAAAAAGACGACCGGCTATACGTTAAATAGCGTTTACGGATACAGCTGCCGCTTAATTAACGATCAAACTTCGCTCGGAAAATTATATTTCCTCGTTAAACGGCTCGCCTGGCGTAAATGTGGATGCTGATTAATTTATAACCCGCGGTTTACGGAACCGTTATATATCACGCCGGTAGTTTATTTCGCGTTTTTTCAAGACGCGAATTCAAATCGCGAAGCCAGAAAAGAATGAAAAGAGTATCGGAGATGTTATCAAAGCGACGAATTCGCTTGTGCTCAGTGTTTCAAATTGAAATTTTCAAAACTTTACGAGCACGTAGGGAACCGATGGACTAAGAAACGTCCTTTAGAGATTAGCTCGTTTCTCATTTATTTATTTATACTTTATTTATTTATCTCCTCATCTGCTACTTACAACTCTAGATCTCTCTCTCAGTTGCTCTCCTGAGTTTGAACAAACTTGAGTGAGAAAATGAACATTCTTTTCTCTCTCTATTTTCGCGAAAATGGAGAAACAACGAAACTTGTTTCTCTCAGTTCGTCGATTTTCTACACACATTCCCAAAAGCTTTGTGCGTTTAAATCCGAGAGAGATTTATACTCTCTGTACAATTGCACACTACTCTGTTTGTTCAAAACCATGAAGCATCGATGAATGCGAACGATGCAGTTTTACGACGTGTATCGTCGCAAAACGTTACGTCGGCGACGATTCACGATTCTTGACAACGTGCGAGTTGAATTGGTAAACAGATCCATGCAAGACAATGTATCGGCTTCGAATTGTTCTGATTTATCCGCCCCCGGAGGAGGGATTTCCCCGTGATATCCCCGGATATCCGTCTTTCGTTAGCATTTTTAGAACCGGGAATGGCCCCGGCATCGAATCCGTGATTCCGTTTCAATTTTACCGGTGGCTGCAATTTATCGCAGCCACTTTGTAAACCCCGTAGAATTTCCATCTGCTTGCGGGAAACGCCCGTAACGTCTTCGACAGAGAGAAAGAGAGAGAGAGAGAGAGAAGGACAGAAGAGAAAACGAGAAGGCGCGCGCCCTTTTATACATATATATAACGTATATTTAAACGAAATAAAACGACGGGACGCCGCCGCCGGCGCGCGCGAAGATAAAATTTCATTTCACGCGACACACTCTTGGGCTTGAATTAACGCTGGATGCAGCACCGCCGAGCGCAAACATCAAATTAGCCGCGTTTTCTTGATTATTCAGGGATGTTTAACCATCGCTGCGGTGACAAAATAGCCTCACGTTAGCTGCGAGTGCGCCGCGGAATAACAGAAATTCTGGTTAACTCAGTCGTCTCCTTGAACGTGTATCGTCTTCCCGTACCGAATGGCACTTGCGTAGATACTTACGTACTTGCGTACTTGCTGTGTTTCCGAAGCAAATACTTGGCCCGATATTTTCCACCGAGTTGTACGATCGTCGCGAGGCAGGGTGTGTTTCGCTGCGTTACTCGTTAAAAGTGAGGGAAAAGGGAACGATCAAAATCGAGACCTTGTCTCGGAACAAGATTGTCTCAGACAGAGAGAGAGAGAGAGAGAGAGAGAGTGACGATCGTTACAAAAAGCGAAAGAAGAGAAACGACGGTCGGTAATAACGAGACCGCGTGGAAAGTCTTCGTGACGACTTAATTCAAAGGCTTGGAAGAGAGGAGCGCGGCGGATCCGCCAATAATCGGCCGGGTTACTCATAAAACGTCCCCGATACGCGTCGACGTTGAACGCCCGGCAACAAAGGAACAATGCTGCAGACGAGCGACAATATTCGATAATAAGGGAAGCAGATATCATTCTCCAGCCTGGTGCATTCGAAGAGAGTCGAAGAATCGATGCGGCGGCGGCGTCTGGAACGGTACAAAGGGGTTGGGGTGGTTTCTCCGAGCGTTTCGGCGACTATAGCGTTCGCATTTATTCCGTCGGCGAAAGTCTCCCCCGTAACACACTTCACGAAATATCCATTTGTCGTGGCCCGTCGCTCCGAGTATTACTTTTATTCGGGCGTTATTGATAAACGATAAAATCTAGTCGGAAGTGGCCTGCCCATAAATCCCGCGCCACTTCCGTTCGACGAACCGCCTCGCGACGAATAAATCACACGCAGTTCTTTTTTCCTCCCGCTCACTCCTTCTCTCTGTCTCTGTCTCTCTCTCTCTCTCTCTCTCTCTCGCTGTTTCCTTCTTTTTTCCCAATGGTTTTTTTCTTTTTTTTCTTTTGCCTCGTTTCTTTTTCAGCATGTACGACAAGCCGGTGAAAGCCGGTTCCATGGGTAACCGTAATTCGAGCATCGGCGAATTAAGGAGCCGGCTCGTTGAAATTATGACGGGAGCGTGATTTACGCGCGGGCGATTTTCATTGCCCGTCCTCGGGAAAGCCTGAACGGTCCGCTTGAAAATATCGGCGAATTATTTATCGTGGCTGTCTGCTCGCCGGAATATTACCTAGCGTAGCTTCGTTGTATCGCGACGTTTAAAGGAGACGTTCGGTAATTTCGTGAGCCGTATATCGTTAGACATCGACTTTCTCACGGGAAGGGTAATCGGCTTGAACAGCGGATTTTTACGCATTTACGAAAACTCTGAAGATTAAAGGAATTCATGGAATGCACGTGAAAATATGTATAAAATATCTCAAAATGCTATTACGACGACTAATTTGACACAAGTCAAGCCCGACACCAAACGATGAAATTGCTTATTTCAATCTTATCTCGTTTATCGTTACTTAATTTCATCTTTTTAAATTGCGCGTAAAATATATACGTACAGGTCAACTTACATCTTGCATTCACGTGTTATTTTCGTATTGCGAAGAAATTCACTCGCTCGACTGTCCGTATCGACGAAATAATTCAATGGGTGAATCGAATCTCTAGTTTACGTCTCACGTTATCAGTTATCCATCGAAAAGTATAAAAATTTGCGTGGAAATCCGCAGTCTAGCAATCGTACGACAGAAACGATGATCTGAAAAAGCTCTGCCCCCATCGAATCGATCTGGCCTATCTAGAGACCTAGAGCTATCTACCTGGTGGTCTACCAGGCCACTGTGGTGTAAAGCATTGAAAAAGCGTAGCTGTTCATAAGAAAAATCAGAGACGGTTTCGCGGGCGGGAGCGGCGCGGAATGTAGAACGATTCCCATTGGCTTGCACCCTCTTTCTCCCGCTTGTCACGTCGCGACGCTGCATCCCCCGCGCGCGTTCGCAGAATGCCGCCACGCTGAATTACTTATGGCGTTCCACATTCTGAAAACCGGTAAGTACATAGCCGTATTTCGAATGGAAATGTAACTACTACGCGTAGCTCGACGCGCCGCTGCCGCGCTCACCTTTTCTCTTACTTCTGTTTCCTTTTCTCCAGACTCCTTCACCCTTGGGCTATTTCGAACGGCTGCCTTTTTTTTTCTCTCTCTCGTCTTCCCTCTTCGGCAAGACGCTTCTTCCGACCCCACTCTCGCGGAGAAAACTCGCAAATCGCATTTCGTTGGTCGTGAAACGCGTCGCGGAAGCGGTGAACTCGTCGAGCCGGATATTGCTCGACGAGACAGAGACGAGTCCGAAGAAGAAATTCCAGACGCGTTGCCTCCCTGTCAAAATTCGTAAGTTGCGCGCTCGACGCAGCACGGTTAAGACGAAGGGCGGTGTTAATGAGGAACGAGTGGATTTGAATTTGGATGGAGGGTGGCGCGAATATTAGGGGTGCGTGAGACGAAAGAGAATTAGAGCGAGCTTGGCTATGGTAAGGTGTGCGTTGGGTTATTAGGTTATGGCTAGCTGAATTCCGATGGTAGATCAAGATTCAGCGATGGAAAATTTCAACGCTCTCTGTGTTGATTTTTCGTGACGTCGTTGAGTTTCGACGCTCTGGTGAATTCCGATCGAATCCCGCTGTTGGATACACGGCTTCGGTGACATCGAATTTCGACGCTTTATCGATTCCCTCGTCGCCACCATATTTCGACGCTACTGACTTTGGATGCCATCGAAAGTCGATGCTTGTTGAAACCGTCGGGAATTTTCACGTTACTTTTGATTTTGGATGCTGTCGGTTTTGAACGCTGTAGAATTTCGGTGGTGGCGCTTTTCACGTTGCAAACCCCAGGATCTCATTGCCGTTTAATTTCCAATTAACTTCAATTTTGATTTCCAATTAATTACAATTTCTACGCCTACGCGATTTACAAGTTGCAATTCCCACCCAATTTCTTCTCGCTGTTTCACATAATGTCAGCAATTTGAACGCGTCCGAATGTCGACGGCTGGCGAAACCTGCGTGACACCAGAGGAGACAGTTGGCAATTTACGTCGCAGCTACCCGCTTCATCTGCGGCCGAGGTTGTCGCTCGACCCAAATATAGAATCCAATTTCCCACCGAAATTACCACCGAAAATTCTCGGCAATCGGAAAGGCGCTCCGAGAATAAAGCGAAAGGTTGAAAACTGTTGCTCAAAGCGGCATGAATGGAAAGAGAAACGTCCTCCCCTCGAGGACCCTCTGTCCCACCGTTCGCCGTCTGCATTTTTACACGCTTTCAATTACACGGCCGGGTGAAACTTTTTTTTTTTTTTGGTTTTCGTATTTTCTCTCGTCGGTGGCCACGACGATGTGGCACGATGGTGGCGATACATCAAGGTGCCACACGCACGAAAATTCGAGAGCACGTGTGTATATACTCTCCGGGTATACTTGACATAAAAATTCACTGCGTTTCATGGCGGAGTCGCGCGTATTTTTCCATCGTGCGGGGGAGGGAACCACCCCGATCGTGCCGCGTGTCCCCTCCACATAACGGCCGGGCTATCTGGCTATCAATCCGGCCGCGCAACGTGTCACCCCGTGCTCGCAGAGGGTTGGATAAGCGTGAAGCACGATGAACCGTGCAAGCGTAATCTAATTAAACTACCGATGCTCATAGTTGGTCGCTCTAGCCCTCTCTTCTCTCCTCTTCTCGTCTCGTCTCGTCCCGGCTCCTTGTTCTCTCCCCTAGCGCAGCTAGTATATATATCGGGCGCAATTGTCTGATTTGCATGTAAAACAATGCGAGGCCACGCGGAATGGTCGGAGACCGACCCTATGATTATTAACGCGACAGCGACAGGCTACGTCGTAGAAGCGACGCGGAATTCATAGGCGTCAGGCGCCGCTAGTATTTTGGCGCCTCCGGGTTGTTCCATCGCCCCGGTGGAAATTTTGACGGATAAATTTAGGTGACGGTGGCAATACTTGGCCACCGCCGTAAAGCACGCGCGCATTGGCCCCGGGTATATTTCCGCCGCGATCAGCATCGGCAAGCTCGCGGTATTCAGAGAGAAACACAGTCCGATATGAGTTAGAGACGAAACTGTGCTGAGATTCATTTCATCTAACTCTTTCTATCTAATTTCATTCTGGTACACGTTGCTCGGAATAGCGTTGAATGTACCGCGATAATAGATCATTCATGATAGATTTTAATTGCTTGTTTTCTTCTCGTTTGTTTCAGGTAAGTTCAGAAACGTGTATACCTTCGACGCTGTGGCGTTTTTAAATTTGGTAAGGCGAGAAATCTTTTTCTTCTATAATTACGCGAAGTCGTAACAATTTCTTTTAACTTCGTAAATTCGAATTCGCAGATTTTTCTTTTTCTTCGATTACCGAGTTCATCCGCCTCTGTGATTGTTAATTTGCCTCTTTTCTTTTATATCACAATATCCATCGTTGATCGAAGAACGAAATTTTGATCGATGCTGATACACACGAACGGAGAATTGCATTTCGTAAATTTGTTTCGGAAATTTCGTGTTCACTCGATGTCAGTTGTCGAATGAAAAATTGCGGAATTGTGAAGCTTCATGCGCGACATTTCACATTTTCGTCGTAATTATTTAATTCGCTTCATGTCATTTGTCTTTCGCTTTAATCTTTCTTTTCGACAAATGTTGTTGGACGCAACGCGACTGTCGATTCGCCTTTTCGATATTTCGATATCCTTCATATATAAATTAAATACGTCGTTACGCAATAAAAATATCGACTGCCGATCGAGATAAATTGCAACTCGATATTGTAAAATTTTTTTTTCACAAACATTTCAAAAGTGGCGTTTGATGGGAAGTGGGCGCACAGCCACGTTTGTAGTCAACAACTTCAAATTTATTGCCACCATGCATCTTCCTTGATTTGTTTTCTCATTTTTTCCATTTTTTTTTTGTTTTTTTTAATAACCGTACCTTCGTCGTTCTTTGTGACATGAAGAATCATGAAAAATTTCATGGTTTTCCACTTTTCGCGTGTCAACAACGTTTCGTCAAAATCGTTCTTCGATTATCGCCGTAGATTATACGAGATTTCGGATTGCGTGTGTGTGTGTGTGAGCGCAACAGGAGCCTTTATATCTCGAAATTTCGATCGTTATCGAATGTAAACGCTGCCATATCGTCCCGTTGATAAATTTAGAAACGCTAATGAATTTCCATCTTTGCCCGGTTTCAACGCTATCGAGTTTCAACGGTGGCGAATTATAACGCTACTAAATTTGCACGTCGGCCGAATTTTTAACCGAAACGAATGAATTGACTTTCAAAGGTCAATGCTTGCAAGTTCAACTCGAACGTCAGATATTCGCGAGATATTGAATCTTCGGATATTGAAACTTTAATTCGATATTTCTAAGCTCAAAACAGGAACCCTCTGAACCCGAAAAATCGGGATTCGGAGTTTTCGATTGTCGATGATTCCTCGAAAATTCCAAGAGAGCGGTTGACTCTACAGACGCGCAATTTTCTGACAATCGAACTTTTCGAATCTTACTTCCGTTAACCTCGGAATCCGAACTCGAACGGAATCCGGCATCGGAATTCGAACGCGGCCAAATTAAAACGTGCCCGGACGAAAAGGTCGCGACACTCGCAGATCCATGCAACTTCAATTTCTCCCCCGTTCCATCGAGCCGCATCGATCATTCGCCTATTCGAACACCTTTCTCCTCTCCTGCCATATTCCTGCCACGCGGTGAATACGCGCAGAAAAGAGACAAAAAGAAAAATAACGAAAATGGGGAAGAAGGACGGCGATAACGCGTTGACCAGCGGGAATCAAATTCAGCTAGAGTTAGAGAGAAAGAGAGAGAGAGAGAGAGAGAGAGAGAGAGAGGTGGGGGCGAAATAGTATGCAGAGCCAGCGCGTGGTTCGTTGAACCCGGTATTGAAAAAACGAGTCCAATCGCGGCCAGAAATAACCTAGGCCAGCTCGACGTTGGCATTTCTGGCTGCGCGTTGCTACTCGATCCATCTTGCTTCCTCGATTTCAGCCTCCAGAATTCCAAAAGGCGAAATGACTATGGAATTCCCGACTTCGGACTACCCCTTCGGGTAGCCCTGAGTATACACGCTGAATATACAACGAATATTTCTCGAATACGAGAGGATAAAAATCGAGAGTTCGAGCCGGATCGGAAGGTTTCGTTTTTGACAGGAAAAGTGAAATAGGCGAAAAATGCATCGAGTGAGTCGAGCAGGTAATTTAGCGTCGTAATTCAATAGAACTGCTTTCGATCAGTCACCTGTTCCTTTACGATCTTCTAATGTTTCAAGAGGGTCGCTTCGATTCGACGATTTCTCTCTTTCGTATCACCATATACGATACGTTTTCGAAGTTGCACGTACGATGCCGTGCACGCGTGGCATTGTACTTCATTTTTCTCTGCTTCTCGTCGACAGCGTTGCTGCATCCGCTGCTTTTGACAAACTAATTTGTCGCGAGACAATGATGGCGCGGCGTGTTTGACGTCGACTAGGAACAACGAGGACAACGACGACGACGATGGCGACGACGTCGAGGCGAATGGAATGTGTCCAATCATCGGCCAGACAGAGAACGTTACATCGCGTCAACGTCTCGCCCTCGTGAATAGCCTGCAGCGTTCACCCTTGTTCGCTTTCTCCTCTCCTTCAACGTCTTTCTCTCTCTCTCTCTACAAATATATTTCCATCTCTGTTCGTGTTCGTCACCTTTGCTTATCTAACCATCCGCCTATCCGGCCGCTTGTCTACTCGGTCGATCTTGTCGATGATATCGGTGCGTCGGCAAGGGGGTGAGCACACCGGGGTTCTCGCTGCCTCTTCGAAATCAAGATCGACGTGGTAGTTGAATAGCGTATCGAAGCGATCGTTCGATAAGTAACGTGCACGCCGGCTGCGTTCTTGCACGCGTTCGAGGGTCAGTTAATTAGCTGATTAGCGTGACGATATCGACGTGCGGCCATTGGCAGACGAAAAAAATGCTGGCACATGGTGGAATTTTGGCGTTTGACATTGGATTTCGGCCGATACGAACGATTGAATTCAAATGACGGCGAAAGCTTTCGAAGCTTCAAAGTAGCGGAGATTGTTATCAATGGGCGAGAGTTTTAACGACTAAAGTTGAACAGAGTTGGAAATGAAGGTTATTTGGGATAATCACTTTCTTTTTTTTTTTGTTGAATGAAAGTACCGATATTCGTTTTGTTAAATGAAAATTTCTCTAAAATCGATCGTGCAGTATAAAGTGTTACAACATTCCACGATGCATTACGTAAGAACTGATAATTCTCTGTGTTTAAAAGAATTCATCCCGCGAACCCTTCATTCATCATAATGATTCGTACAAAACGTTCGTATAAAATATCGGTTAAATGAAGAAATAACGAATTACATCAACTGTTTCGCCTCGCGTCGATAAAATTGAAATACTCTTTTTAACATTTATATTCCTTGCTATCGACCAATGCGAACGATTTGCCACGATTGAGGAAATGAAAAAAAAGAAAAAATTACAAGCTTGCAAAAATGGAAACCACACACTCTCTCTCAGAATACCGGCGACGAATTTCCAAACAATAATCGAAACCCTCGCCATCTGATGATCATCAAAAAAAAAACCTAGCGTCTGTTATTAAACGTGGCAGCTCGATCGCTTTAATCCGGCAAACGGGAGCCGTGCGACAGAAGCGCGAGAGAGGAGAGCGCGTTTCTTCTCTCCGTAAGCGAGGAGAAAGAGAGACATGCAAAGGTGGAGGAATGATAACAGGGCTGCGCGCTGCGTGGCAAAGAAACTGAAAGAGAACGAGATTGTCGGGGAGCGTTCAAAGGACTTTGAAATTTTATTTCCGCCCGAGATGGCCGCGGTATTTGCGTGGCGGCGTGCAAGAGTGCCGTAATTACCTATAATCAGTCACAGGATTACGCACGCACCCTGCGCACTCCACCTGGCTACCGCTCGTCCCTACGTCTCTCCTTTTTCTCCGTGTGAATTTTCGTCCAAGACGAAAGGTACGCCAGTGAAACGTCTGCGCGAGAGATTTTTTCTAATCTTCCCTTGGCAGCGTGTCCCTGCGATTTGTTTCAGTCGAGGGCCGTAGGAAATAAGATTAGGCGCAATGGCGACGCATTTTTTCTCGCGTTACAGCTGGACACCAGCGTGGAGAGCGTCTGTGATTTAACGTTGTTAGCGAGGAAAGTTCATCTCTCTCGTCGTGGTCGCTTTAGGATTCGTTTGAACTCTGTCGGCGTAATATTACCGATCCCAATTCTTTCGTAACTATTTAACACGGACTGACGCTTTGTTATTCGTTTAACCGATGTTGGACGCTTTATCGTGTCTTATTTGATAAATACGCTTGATTTTTATTAACACTAGAACTACCACACCAGTGAAAATGACTGGTTTTGCAATTTTATTTTAAAATTACTATTTCATGTTACAATCTTTTCCCCGCAATGATGCAATGACTTTTACAGTGATAGCTAAAGAAATAATATAATGAGTTTTATTTTATTTTTATTTATTAGAAATCAAAATAATTTTCGTCTTAACTGTCGGTAGTTCTAGTGTTAATATGAAAAAATATTAAAAACGTTCGAACGCTCTGTCTTCGGAACGTTCAGCGTTAAGCGTTCAAATTCAATTCAAAAATTACGACCCAACGATCGATGATCCGTAATTGATCGATGAAAACTTGGCGCCTCCATAACTATTCGACCGTATGAACCCTAACGCGATTTTCCAAAACGCGAAACGTCGACCGCGGGGGTGAAACAAACCTCTCTCTCTCTCTCGTTTTCTCTCGGAGGATAACGTAACGTCGGAACGAGCGCGCGTGTAGGAAATTTCGTAACGTTTAATGAAGCCCGGCCCTCTCGATTGTCTTTTTCAATCGAGTGCTCAGCCCTGGCGAAGTGTGTCGTGGGTGGGCAATAGGGTGAGACAAGCCAGGCCGATGATGAACGATCGCTGGCGAAGCTACCCGTGTGTGTGTGTATGTGTATGTGTAGGGTGGGGGGGGGGAGAGGTGCGTATGCAGTTATGCAGAATTCACTGATGCGTCACTCCGGCTGCATTATACAACGTGCCCCAGGATCCCGTATTCCCCGGAGAGATCCTTCGCTAGGGTTTCTCTTGAAATATATTCCCGTTGTCACGTGAAGCGACGCCTGACTCCGGAGTCCAACGCCGTAAACCGAGGAATTCTTTCCTACGAACCTCGGGCGAGATCGATACTTTCGTTCGTTTGTTGATTGCGTTTCAACCGGCAAATATTCAATTCAGGCTTGATTGGATTCTTTCTTTTCCTTCCTTCCTTTTTTCTTTTTTTCTTTTTCTTTTTTTTTTTTCACGCCACGGTTAAGTTCACGCTATCGAGTTTCTATTGTTTCCTTCGTTTGTTTTCTCGACGAGGCGAAACGAGTGTTCCTTTTTCTTAGTCAAACGATAAACGTTTCTTGAGGAGAAAAATATTATTAGAAATTATTTGAGCTATGAGCGGTTATCGGGGCAATCTGTCGAGGCCCCCATAGACGTTGAAACATGCTGCGATGCATGCATCACTGATACAAGCACTATTGAGGAGCAAGGAAACACTGATGCAGAAATAGACTTCTAGCATTAGTTGGACAAAGAAAATCCGTGATAATAAATCTAACATTACTATCACTGATATTAGAGCTGGAAGACGATCCGACATCTTGAAACACTTGTTTCAACTTTGGCGTCACACGAAGAACTGAAGAATCGGTAGAGTGGAGGCAAGCTGGTTCTGAAACATTATCTGATGTTTCATGAAACGTAGAAGTTGATGCTTGCATCGAACCATGTTTCAACGTTTATGGGGGCCTTTAGAAATTTTTTCTTTTTCCTTCTATTTCTTAGCGTCCAGATGTTTCCGGCAGACGCTTTAAATTATTTTCTGAGTTTGCAAGAATGAAACAATTTTTCGCGAGCGAGGGAAAATTATCGGAACATTGTCAGTGTTCAGGAAGTGAACGAACGCGCGGCTGATGACACAACGCAGAGCGAGAGACGTGTAGAGACGTTCGCGAAAGCACGATTTGTACGCCTAGCGCGACCGGTCGACCTTTAAAGGTTAAAGCGTTTTATTTGCACCCTCTTTCTCCTTATGCACGACGGAAACCCTTGCTCCCTCTCCTTCTCTCTGTCGTTTCTCTCCCTTTTTTTTCGTCGAGGGAGGTGGAACAGTGACTTTGCCTCGAGGGAGATTGATTTTTCTCCGCGCGTCTCATTTCAATGGAAACAAATTCCCGGTCTTCTTCTTATTTTCTCCGTCTTCTGCCACGCGAGAGCATCTTTCGAAGCGAATTACTTCCAATCGCGGGGAAGGAATCGATTTCTGAAACTGCGTCGCGATAGCAGTCGACATTTGTACCGGAAACTGACTGAAAATTGGAGAGGAATGAAGAACAAAAAAAAAAAAAAAAAAAAACGAAAGGAAAAATTTTAATTGTTAACGCGGCAATGAGTTCAATATTCAGAGGCGATTTCCAAAAATCAACCGTGCCAAGAAAAAAAAAGAAAACAAAAAGGAAGGCAGGAACAAAGAGAAAGAAAAAGAAAGAAAAATGAAATGGAAATCGATTGGCTTCGATAACGCGTCGATTGCGCAACAGCGGCGCCGGATGACGATGAAAACGCCGCGACAACATTAACATTATCAAACAGTGAAATTACATTGGACGCTAAACGTGGACGCTGTGCGCGCGGGCGTCCGGGGTGCACTGATTAATCCGATCAAACGTAATCTCATTTGCCCGGTACGCGAGATCGTATCGCGTGTCCTCGTCCCGATACACTGTTAGAAGATTTGCTAATGAGTGAACGTCACGCAGAAGTGCGCGATCATCGGATTTAATTACCAATATCGAGCGTACTATGTCCGATAGACGCGCCGGCTAGCTGGCTGGCTGGCTGGTATTTGCGAACAGCGGCGACAATATTTAATCCGTCGCTCGATTTTCACGGCCGGAGTCGAATATTGCAGGCCCGGTTAATAAGGCCGTTTTCATGATAGATTACCCCGCGAAAGCCCATTATTTCTGCTCTCCGCTCCCGCTCCGCCGCACTCTTTCGTCATTCGCTCGCCTCACAACGCGACAGACTCCATCGGTTTTTCCGCTCGGTTTTCCGTCTCGATCGGCGGGGGGGAAACGAATTTCACGCGACCTGTTTACACGCTGTCCCGACACCGAATGAAGTCACCCATCCCCTCCTCTCGCGGTAGAAGCGAGAACGGGGGTTTTAATGAGCGATCGGGATTCACTCTTGGACGAAGCTGAATCCAGAAGACGCTGAACGAGAGAGTTTAACGACCTGAACAAGATGGATTAATAATTCCCGCGTCCCCGGGACGGGCAACCGGGGTTTTCCTGGTGAATGGAACTGTGACCCGAGCGATCGGATTACTCGAATTGCCGCGGCCTCCAATTGCCGACCCTTGAATAATGCGGATTTAGCGGCGATTAAATCTTTCTTTTTTTTTCTTTTTTTTTTAGGAATACTTATATCTCGTTTTGGAATGTTTGGAATAAGAGTTTAACCGTGCGCTTTTCTTTTGTTCCTCTTCGAGAAATTCGACAATTTGATTCTAATTAACAGTTTCAATTTGCAACTCTTACGAGCAGTTTACATCGCACACGCGTCGTACGCGTTTGACAAACGATATATAATGTTACACCAATCAATCATTCGGAAATGAAATTTTCCTCGTTCGTCCCCTTTTGTGTAACGTCCAAGAAATTGCAGTGCTCGCTAGAGCTGCTCTAGAAGACTTCCACGCTCTAAAATTATCAGTCGCTATACAGCCGAAAAATACACACACCTACACGAAGGATTGCGGGTTATCGTCGTAAATACAGGCGCGGTGTGTACACAATTTTGCGTTTGGGAAAATCGGTCCGATCGATCAGAGGCTGTAATTAAGAGGGGCCGGCAGACGAGGGGGGGGGGAGGTTAACGAACCGCTGTGTTTCGATGGTATAATAATCGAGCAATGCGGTCGTGCCTCGAAGGGTCGCATGCCAGCTTTCCGTGCGAGATAATGCCGCGGAAGAGATGCAGTCGCGAAGATTGATTGCGATCGATCGAGTCGCGACAGCTCGAAGAAGGCTCGACGCTCTCCGGAAACCGATGGGCTCCTTACTCGGTGGATTAAATCGGAACATGTATATATATATACTTAGCAGGTTAACAGCTATGAAAATTCGATTTTCAGACGTTGGGCTTTCTTGGAAATATTGAAATGAAGTTTCCACGTGCTCCGTTCCAGTACATTTCTTTTCTTTTTCCTTTTCTTTTTTTTTTTTTTTTTGTAAAATGAAAGATAAAACGTCGAATTCGTAAAATATCGAAGCATCGACCTGGTTTCAGTATTTGAGTATTCCTTTCGAGAGAATTAATAAATGAAATTTAATTGAACATGCACAATCGAAGTTCGAACTTTTTTCATCGATCGGTGAGAATTTGCAGATTTTTCGAATTACCTCAACGTTCGTTTCTGGGGAAGGAAATCAATAACGATTTCGAGCATCTCCACCAGAGAGTGTAATCTTTAACGAAGATCGTGGGCCGGATCGAAGATTCAATATATTCTGTCTATGCATGCACAGTTATTGTAGCACACGGGGGAATTGCGCGGTAGCATGTAACGCGTGTAATTATAGGGATTTTAACGACAGGTCGACTTCGGACGAGGCAACAATGGGACATTGTATTAGTTGCGGTGCGCGTAGTGAACGGTGAATCGAAACGACGTGATTCTACCTGGAGCCCGAATGTAGTTATAGTTATAATAATTACGCCGCAATGCTGTAACAAGCCCAGCGCTACGCAAACACCGATCAATTTCGTAAACGTTCCCATGTTAGATATTCCTTTATACACGCACGTGAAATGTAATAGCGCCGCTGTTCGCAACCATTGAGCGAGTAAAACAGTATGCGTAATTGTGCTTAATGATTAGACTGCGGACTTTACGTGCATTTTTAAATTTTTCTTGAATTTTCACGAACGTGATCGAAGAAACGAAAGAAATACTTCTTCTACATATTATTGTAATTAACACCGTTCTTTTATATATGAATATATTTTATATGCATGTTTGCACCTTTTAAATTTTCCACAAATGCATAAAAATCCGACGAATCATTTTATTCATTCGGAGTTCAGTCTCGAAACAGTTTGAAAACTGAATTACCCAAAAAGAAACTTTTGATCAAACACGTGTAACTCGAAAGCTGTGCATCTCAAAATCTTCATAAACATGATTGAAAAAAAATGAAACCTGCTTCTCAAAATCTTCATAAACCTGATTGAAAAAAAATGAAACCTGCTTCTTCTATATATTATTACATAGTCGACACTCTACTTTTATAAATATTTGCGCATTACGTGCATTACCTGCACCTTGAAATTTTTCCACAAATGCATAAAAATCTGCAGGCCATCGACGAGACTTTCCTCGATAGAAGAATTTTTCAATTCGTTCGGTTTTATTTCAGTCTCGACCCTTTCCCCGGGAAAAAAAAAAAGAAAAACGTTTGATCAAACACTTACCCGTCCAAAGCGATGAGTTACACGCTTCGAAAGCAACCCTCCCCCCCGGCCACCGTCTCATCGAAAAATCCTCCACCCGGATATTCCACCCGGAGCGCATAACCATATTTTCTCCAGCGTGTCTCCTTTCAAACATCCCCCCGAGCGTCCACCCACAACAACGGAGTCGCTACATTTGGTGCGGATCAATTGAATCGATCGACCGACCACCCCTTGTAATTAGGGGCTGTCCCGACTGGACGCCACATTTTGATGGTATAATAATCGAGGCACAGAGAGAGAGAGAGAGAGAGAGAGAGAGAGAGAGAGGGTCAAAACTGGGGTGGTCGCGCGTAGATAATCCAGCCGGATCAGGCGGAGACGAACGACGCCGCCCCGTAAATTCCACGGCGTGTCGCGTGAGTCACGATCCGCGGGGAGGGTTGCAAAAGTTGCAAGCGTCCTTCCTCCTTCTCGTGTCACGGACCTCGGCAAAAACTCATTTCGACGCGGCGAAATGAGACGTCGGCTCGTCCAAGCGAGAAGTTTCGCTCGGGGAACGAACCAAACCGGGGTTTTTGGCGCCAGCCAAAATGGGGGATGCTCGCGATTGCTCGCGCTCGAAGTTTCGGAAAGTCGCGAGCCGCGGACATGTCCGAGGGAGCTGCAGTAATTGGGTCTGAAGAACGATTCTCGAGGAATTGGCGCGCTGCTGACTTAGCTTCTCGGCGATGAACGTTTGAACGTTTGAAGGAGAATCGTCAACCAGGATTTTTTATACGAATGTGAAGGAATTTCCATCCATCGGATGAGGCTGTGAAACTAGAAACCGCATAACACAATTTCATCCGAGTACACGCCAAATCCATCAAAATTCGCAGGCGGTTGCGCAACTTCCACCCTTGGCGGAAGAAAGAGGCGCTCGAGAAATAAGAGAACTCTCTCTCTCTCTCTCTCTCTCTCTCTCTCTCTCTCTCTCTCTGTCTGTCTGTCTCTGTCGCCGCAAAGTGGCGACGGTAGGTGAGCAGACTATCCCGAAATCACTAAGAGCCATTCACGTCTTGGCTACCCCTTGGCAGCCTGGAGGCAAACATTTAAATCCGCCAGCCCACTCGAGCTTCCCACAAAAGGAGAGAACGCATCGTGCGAGCACGTTCTCTCTCCGCCATTGTCGCCCTTCTTTTCTACCTATGCCCGCAGGTTGTACGTGAACGATGGAACGGGCAGAAAGAGGGTGGCACCACCATCGAGGAAATAACGCGGCACAATGGCACCCGGTAGAGTGGCTTCTTAGCATTCGCGATTGCATTAGTCAAATTCTGCTGCCGCCGCTCGGATTAAGGAGCCGCTTGCCTCTTCTTTTTAAAAGAAGGCGAACAACGAAAGAGAAGGGAGAGAAGAGTGGAATGAAGCTGGCCACAGAGGCGAACCTCCTCGGGGGGGGGGGGAGAAAAGAGAGAGAAACGTTGTCACCCGCGTTCTAAATTTCACAGTTCGATTGCTCCGCGTATTTTTTTCGAAATTCGATCCTTTCCTTTTTCTTTCCGTAATACTTTTTCCTCAGTAAGCGAGTAAAGATTCTCATCGCAAAGAGGCAATAAATTGTCGAATTTAAATCTTGTCAAGAATCAGAAGAAAGGGCCGGTTATATTCTGGAGGAGCACGAAGGAAAACGGAGAGAGAAAAAAAACGGGAGAAAAGGCGAGAGAAGAAGAGAAGAAGTTGGAGGAAGAAACGAATTTTTCAAGGCGCGAAGGGTAAAGGGGAAGGGAAGAGGGTAGTGTGGGAAGAACAGTGGTACCCCGTGGGGACATCGAAGCCACCGTACGTCGTATTGTAATGCGAAACTAAAACAGAATTATCCGATGGCCCGTGTCCCGGGGGCGAGAGTCGGAGAGGCGAGGGTGGCTGTCGCCTGGCGCGACACTTCTCTGCGAGGAGGGTGCATTTTAACGCGGCTAAAAAACGACCTGCTTAAAGGCCGGTCCCGCCCCACAGGATGCCTCTGCTTGCCGCGTGTGCACCGTATACATTTGGCCCGCGTACGTACAACGTGCACCGGCACCGTCTCCTGCTTTGGATTTGCTAATGCAGCCGAGGGATGACGGCCCATTGATTTATATTGTTTGGGACGAGGTGCGAGCTTCCTAGATAAGAACTCTGCTTCGTCGATCGTTTTTTTCTTCTTCTCTTTTCCCCTTCCTTCCCGGTGTTTTTCGCCTGAGCTGGTTGCTTTTACTTTCTTTTTTTCTTTTTTTTTACTCTTTCTTTCTTTCGAAGCGATCCTGCTGCTTCTGTCAGCGAGTAGTTTCGTTGAAATCGCGTGCGCGATAATGTTTTGTCGCGTGCTAGTTTTATTTCCTTCGTTTGGTTCGTACGTACGAGGGTGAAATATATTCGGAAATTAAACGGGAAGGAATAATTTCGCCAGTGAAAATTTACGTCATATCGTACGTCGTATCCGAGGTGGAAATATAAAAATTCCAAAATATAGATCGCTCTTTTATTTTCCACTTCTATCGTCGTCGTGTTTCCTTCGTCGTTCTTGACTTTTTTTTCATCGTTTGCTTTAACGATCAACCCCGTTGCTCTGCTTCTACATTAACCTCTTCCCCGCAGCCGGATCTTTTCTAATCCTCTCCGCCTCTTCTGCCTCCGTCGCCGGCATCGATTCGAATTCCCTTCAATCCTCGATTGTAGACAGGGAGCCTCGCCTCGCCTCGAAAGAAATCGATTCTGCGGTAAGTGAACCGTGTGCTCGTGTGCCATGCAGGGATATACCGGGCTACCTCGCAGCGTTTCGAATGCAAGTTCACGAACAACCAGTTTGTCAGGAGGCGAGGCAAACGGAAGTGGATTGGCCCCCGTGATGGAACGCCGTTTCCCACCAGGAATCCAGCCGGTCGAATCGAAACAACGAGAAGCAAATCTTATTGGCCCTGCACGCCACATGGCCAACTGTGCCGCGAAATAAGCTCGCCGAGCCAGCATTGCCAAATTTTCTCACCCTCCATGGTCGTTTGACCACCTCCTTGGCCAGATTGCCACGAACAAAAGAGAGTGACGTGCCGCGACGCCTTCCTGAAAACGCGAGACAACCTGAATACTTGCCAATTTCTTTGTCCGGTGGAAAAAGGCGGCCGATGATCGAGACGGCAGAACGATTCTATTTGGCAACAGACGGTAGAGTCTCTCTCGAGTCGGAAGACTCGGTTGCCTCTCGGCGTTCTCGCGTTTCTTGCCGTTTAATTGGAGAACGAAGCGAGCGCGTTAACGGTAGAACTAACCAGTGCGATTGAAGCGTGAAATCTCCATCAGAGAAACGTTAAAGCCAAAAATATACAAGCTTTCTCGTTTATACGGAAAATGATTTAGAACAATGATTTAAAGGTATACAGGTAGTTATTACGTCTGTAAAGTTTATAAAAATTGGTTGGAACCTGATTAGTTCTAGTGTTCAAAAGATTAAATAGTAAAATTTCCATCAGAGACATTAGCGTCGAAAAAAAGTACAGTGTGGTATGCAAGCTTTCATTTATATATTTTACGAAAAGTTATTTAGAAGTAAATAATAATTTAAAAGTACGTTCTTATTACGTCTACAAAATATCGCGCAAAAATTATAAATTGATCATTTTGGCTCTGGTAGTTTTTTGTTAGTGTTAAAGAAATGATTAAGAGTTGGATTCAGAGGGGAATCCGGATGTTCGTCGACAGAGAAAATTGCGACTTTGGGAAGAAAATCGTTGATTCTTGGTGTATTTAGAAAATATGACGAGCGACGTAATGGAAGTTATGTTTGAAAATTGTTCTTTGACAGGGTGTGCTCATTTATAGCAATGTTTCCAAAATGAATTTCGACGTAATGAATTTTTGCATCTCGCCGAGGGAATTTCATTCGATCGATCTCCTTTTTGATGGAATTTTCCCAATCCCGAATGAAATTTCTACGAAACATCGGTATATTGGCAGATATTTTCATCTGTTAAAAAATTTCAGTCGCTGATTTTCATAGAGTGTTCGATAATATTGCTTTCTATTCCCCTCCGCTCCCTCCCCCTGCCCTCTTCCGAAAAAATGTCGAATTTTCCCACGATATTTGACATCAACGGGTATTTTCTCATATTTGAATTTCAATCACGATCATCCGCACGATATTTAACAATTTCCTATTTTTACGAAACTTGGATTTCGCAAAATATCGAATATTAAATATCGCGATGTTTCCGCGTGTTTCGAACTTCAATTACGAATTTCCATGAAATATATTCGGGTAACAGTCTGTAATAAAAATCCAATTTTATAAAAAAATATCGAACGTTAATTCTCCGCAATTTCCATTTCAGTCGATCCTTCGCCAAATTTCTCCTAATTTCGTGCCTTTTCCACCAGGAGATACCACCACAAACGAGAATATCCAGAATGACAAACTCGTCGTTTAATAACAAAATAACAAAATCCTTGCGACAACAGCGTCCGCGTCGAATTACAAGTAGACCATCCGACACCCTTTGCTCGGCCCATTCCCCTATTTTTCTGCCATTATTCTCCTCGTCGCCCCGCGCTCTTTTGATATCAGCGAACGTTGATAAAGCGAGAGACAACCCTGGCAGCAAGGGTATCAGTGTTGGTCCGTTTTCTAGAGATCGGCCACCATCTCTAAACACGTCCACCTACAAGGGTATTCGGTTTCAATGATATCGATGCCATCGTGCCGATACTCTCCGTGCCAACCCCTCGTGAATAGCAAGGGTGACCGCGATCGGATAAAACATCACCTGCCTCTCCCCTCTCTCTCTCTCTCTCTCTCTCTCTCTGTGATATCCTGACATGGATCATTCGTCGTTTGTCCTCCTCTTCTTTTCTTTTTTCTTCTTCGACATCGCGGAAACGGGGTCGTTGTTTCCGATTACGTGACGAGGCAACGATGTAACGCTGAGATTTACGACGCGACGTTAGGATCGGTGGTTCCTCGTTCCGCGTGCGTCGTTCTCTCCAGATGGTGGAATTTTAAACCGAGTCGGTAGAATTTTATCGCGACGAGGCAACGAAACGACGCTGTCTCGCTGATGCGAGATTCTTTCTGAACGGCGTTGGCCAAGACTGACGTGGTATATGATAGTGCCAGTATCGTTAGCTCAATTTTTTACATAAATATACACATCGTGAAAAAGAAAAATCAAACAGTTACGATGAAATATCAACGCAGCGGCGAACTATCGCGAAACGTTCACACGCCACGGAGCGGAGGCTCACGCCAGATCTTCTACACTAAATTCACCGAGCGATCGACTATTTATTTTACGATCGTTCGAGTGGAGACGACCTCATAATACTTCTCCTTGTTCGTCAGAATCCTCTTCAAGCCAGCGAGTGCGCAGCAAGGCTACGAAACGATTCGTTCGGATCGTTAATCGTCGGCGACGGACTGGCAGCTCTTCGGGTCAAAGACCGTCAGACGTGGAAAATAACATTAATTCTCGATCGGAGAGAGAGAGAGAGAGCGTGACGTTTTATTCGCCGTCAGCAGCGATGGCACGCGCGACGGCTGATAGAATTTCCCGGCGAAGTGGGAGCTGGGAACCGACGCTCATCACAGCAGACAAGCAAGACCACGGGGTTTCCCCGATTTTCCAGGCGCTGATTCGCGCGTCATCGTGCGTCTCGTCACGCGGACACGCGGCTCGATAATGCACTTATCCGCCGCTGGATGGGGAACGCCGCCTCCCCCCCCCCCGCGCGATGGCAACAAACGCGATGAATGCCGGCTTGATTGGAGCCTCGAAACGCGCGACGATACGTCGAAACGCGCGTGCCACGCGCGATTCGATTACCACAGCCGCGGCTCCACGGCTCCACGGCACCCACGAATGCCATCTCCTCCATCTGAGAGCAAGCGGAGCTCTGACGAGCTTTCGTCTGAGCTTCAGCCCGTCCTCGATCCCGATCTTCTCCACCTTGTCTTTCTTCTCCCGTTGATTCGTGTAAGATCTTCGCCAGCGAGATGGACGCCGCGATATTTGGATCACGTACGATCCGGTAATAGAGCTTGACGAACAATTGTTCGCGAGATGCTCGTACCGCTTCGTGAATGACGAACGAGGAACGCCAGACTGTCTTCGAGATGCAGGGCGCGCGATTTCGATAGACCGATGCTTGATGAACTTGGGATTTCGTTTGGATGCGGATTTCGCATTTCTAATTCTGTTTCTGAAAAAAAAGACAACTGGAACTCGTTTGTCCGAGTTTTATATTTGGATTTTTATAATCCTGCTTTCGAAACCTGAGATTCGTTCATGAACTGGGAGATTTGCGATCTCACGTTTGGATTTTGTAACACTGTTTTGAAAATGCGGCACTCGTTGACGGAGATTCGAGATTTTTGGGACTTCGTTCCCGAAAAATTTAGGATTCATTACCGGGGATCCGTTATTCGAGATTTGAGATTTTATATTTGGAGTTTCTAACTCCTTTTCCTGAAGCGTGGAATTCATTACCTGAGATTTGGGATTTTATATTTGAATTTTACAATCCTGTATTTAACTTGGGACTCGTTACCCAGAATTTCGGATTTTATAGATTTGTGATCCTGTTTTTAAAATCTGAGGTTCATTATCTGCGATTTGGGGTTTTATATTTGGATTTTGCAACTATTTTCCTGAAGCGTGGGATTCATTACTTGAGATTTGGGATTTTATATTTGAATTTTATAATCCTGTATTTAAAACTTGGGACTCGTTACCGAGAATTTCGGATTCTATAAATTTAGACTTTGCAATCCTGTTTTTAAAATCTGGGGTTCATTATCTTAAGATTTTATATATGAATCTCTTATAATTCTGTTTTTAAAAATCCTGCTAAATTCATTACCCATAGACGTAAGATTTTACGTTTAGTTTCTGCAACGCAGTTTTTGAAAACTTTCACAGATCGAAGATTAAGTCTCGGGGTAGAGCCTAAACAGTCATAATTCCCCATAATTCTCTGGAGCACCATATTGCTTATCACCAACTCCCGATCAGCGACTCCCCCACAGCGGTCGGGAAATATCAAGCAGGCTGCCTCCAAAATCACACAAAAGGAATAGCGTGCAATAAACCAACCCCTGAACCATCGAGCCGTGCATCGTGACATTTTCTTAATATACGTCTCCAGTCCCCTAACATCGAATTTCGACGTTGACAAGACCGAGATCGACCAACTGTCAAACATCGTACACCCTTATTACCTTCTTAATCCCCCTCTACACAAACGATTCCCCGTTTATTCGTTTCCTTTCACTCACTCTCTCTCTCTCTCTCTCTCTCTCTCTCTCTTCTCATTTACATTTCGTCTTCGCGTTCATAACGGCATTGCGAACGTGATTCAGGGAAACGACCTGGAATCAGAAATTCTGACGGATGAGCAATAGAGAACGCATTGTAAGATGCAATTCCACAGTGCGCCGAGAGATGCAGCCGTTTACTGCTGGTGGATTCCAGCGGTACGGTTGCAACTCCGCTCGGATTACGGAATGCCTTTGACGCGCGTAACAGAACAGTGGCTGTAATAGATTCATGCGAAATCCCAGGTAAACATAATTACAATAATTCTGTGGCCGCCCGATCAAAGGGGAATCGTGGCCCGGCCAGCAATTACCTGCAACATTATTATACGTAGTTGCGACGCGTCCAGACGTTCCGGACGTCCGTCGTTTTTCAATCGGTGATTCGCATTAATTCGCGAAAATGAATTTCCATTGAGCATGCGACACGGATTAATCACGCGTAAATTCGTTCACCTTCGTGGTGGAAGATGAAGAAGTTTCTCTTCTTCTGGCTTCTTTTTGGTGGATCTTTCAGATTCGTTCGGCCAGTGACGACAACTTTATCGAGAATCGACGAATCTTCAAGAGAAGATAATAGAAAAAGAATCCAAACGGAATCGAAACCTATCCCAAGATCCCTATCCAACGAGTCCAACACTTGAGACTTCTCTCACGGAGAGAGAATCTCCCGGCTCAATGCTCGAATTTCTAAATCATCGTACCGTCGTCGAACGACGGACGAGAGAATCTTATTCCGTTTGAAAGAGCATCGGCGTATTGTCAGGGGCCGGTGTAACCGGCGGATGTTGGAATGAAGACTCTTGGCCGGGGAATGATCCAATCTCCGCGGGCCTTTCTTCGTTGAAAGGCGGCTGAATAACCTTATGCAAATGAGGGAATCCAGCTCTCGGCGGAAGAATCGGCCGAGACACCGACGCGCGAGCTGCTTGATCGTCGCGTCGGCCGGCCGCTGGCCTGGGTTTTTCGCTAAGGAAAAACGGCAAAAATCGGTGGATTATGCAAATGAATACGGCGGCGGAGGATCGTCCCTCCGCGTCAATCGGAGGGATCGCGATCGTTAATCTGGCTGGTCAGTGAGCCGGCTGGCTTATCGCGCCGCGATATGAATTAAGATCGGTCGCCGCGGGGGCTGCGGAAGTGCTTTTAAATAAGGAACGCGATCGCGTAATAACAGGCCTGATCGGCTTCTGTACCACTCGAGTGGTTGGTACACTTCGCGTACGTCGCCTCAGGCCGATCGTTGCAACCGTGCTCCTTGCACGCTTCCAGACCGGCCAGTCACGCTTGCACAACTCGTCTCGAGTGCTACTTGAATTCGTCTGAATATCGCGGACTTCGCGTCGAGTTAAAATCGACCTTCGTCGTTCCAGAATCGACCCTCGATTCGGTCTGCCGATCTCTCGTTTAACCCCTTACGATTTCCTTTTCAATTTCAAGCAGCATGCATTACTCGTTGCAACACTGTAAAATTAAATTTGTCCAAAGTATTGACAACATTGTGCGTAACTTTTATTCGCCAACGTTCGGTTTAAAGAAATTGAATTTCAAAATGCTGATTTTGAAATCACTCTCTTTTGAATCGAGGCGTTAACTTGCACCAAGAGTAGGTCTCGATATTATAAGTTAGAGAGTTCACATTATAAGTTAGATTAAAGTAGCCGAAATGGCCGATTTGTAATTCTTGTTGGACATCTCGTTGACGCGAAACACTGTATTTTCAGAGATTTTTAACGATTTTTCGTAAAATTTGTAAATACAAGCTCGTGTGCTCCGTTGTTTCTCTAGTTGTTCTTCTTTTTTTTCTCCGCTTTAATGAACTTTACGTCGAGTTTTAAATCGAAATTTTCACATCGACCTCGTCGTTTCAGACCTCGTTGTGTTACCGATCTCGTGTTCAACACTGGAACTATCGAAGTGATCGAAATTTTGCGATTTGTAATTTTGTAAACGTAAAACAGTACACTTTTAGAGATTTAAATGATTCTCCGTAAAATTTACAAATACAAGCTTGCGTCTTTTCATTATTTTATTTTTTTCTCTTCTTGTTGTTTTAACGTCTCTGTGATGGAAATTTTACGCTTTTAATCCCTCGCTTTAATGGCGGCTGTAATGGTAGCACTCTAACGAACGGCTAGTTTCGAACGTAACTTTTAACATCGAGCATTAATAAACATTATTATATCAACAGTATTTTTTTAAGAATTTACTTTGCGTTTCCATAGATTCATATTGCGCACGCCAAGAGCAGGATAGCGTTTGAGCTTTTCTAAACGAGAGTTAATTAGTAAATTTCTCTCTCTGTGTGTGTGTTCGCGTTTCTTCGTTCAAAATGATCGCGCACATTATATTCGCAATTTCTGACTGACAACACATTAATAACGTTTTTATTTAATTAACAATAGGTTATTTCGGATGGAATTCAATCCCGGGAACTTTTGTTCCGCTGAAGAGATCTTTTCTCGACGCGGGTAATTAAGCGATTTATTTACCGGGCGAAGTTTAATTAAAAATATAGCTTCTAATTAAAGCTTGTGTGCCGCGTCGTCTAATTAACGACTCTTCCGAAAAGTCGTAATCCCGTTTAAAACGTATACACTGTGTACAAATAACTGAAAGATGAAAGACAACCTCGAGGAGGAATCATCCGGATGAAAGTTAATTATCGCTGACGAAGGATAGTGGAACTCATATTACAGATATTCTATATGCTTTCTCTAGATTAACACTAAATGTATCGGTACTTCATATATATATATTTTATTGTTAAGTGCAAACGTACTCGGAAAATATTCAAAACCGATTTACTCGAAAACGAATCCTCGAGCGAAAAAATTTTATTCTTTCTTTTTTTCATGTAGAATTACCTTCTCTTCACCCTGCATATATTCCTGCCATAGTCAGTCAAATGATCGATTATGAAGTAAAAGTCTTTCTGCGAAAAGAATACAGATAATGGTGTCAATTTAATATATAAATATAGAAAAAATAACTTTTAGATAGCGAGAAGAAAATTGGATATTTTCACTTTTCCTTTTTTTTTTAAGGAGAGCCAAATAAACGAAAGAAAGAAATAACATCGAACGTTGTTACGTTTAGTATCAACATTTTACAACTTTACATTGAATTTATACTGAACACGAGAATTCGCTAAAAATAAAATATACACAAACAAAAAATCGTGCTATGGCAATTTTCATCCAGAAAATATTTTATTTTCAATATCCTTTCATAAAAATATACGACGCTCTTTCATGTCGTATAGGTATACTTCGCACAATTGACATCTTAAAAATTCTATGAGAAAGTAATATACTCTTAATATATCATTAACATCAAAATAACAGTAACTTCGACGAAATGCCAAGTATGAATACCGTTTTTTACAACGTTTTTTACAACGAAATGCATTCATAGAGGAAATTAGAAGAATATAGCGACGCGTAATAACGCTGTCTATCTAGATAGCATTCAATCATTTCGAGTATCTGGAAAATGGATCAGTTAATCTCGATGTAATAATGTACAAAAGAAACATCGCTATGAAAAGTCACTCAGTTCCGCAGGAACTATTCCAATCGTCGTCGAGTTGGATTATGTTTCGCGTGACCTCGCGCATTCGGCACGATGGAACGCGCAGATCAACGAATTTCTGCACGAAATGTCTGTCTCTGAATTTTTGATAGAACGTAAAAAACGCCCTGTATCCGGTGTTACTCTACGACTGTGTTCGCTCGTTTGGAAAAAAAAAAGAAAAAAAAGACCGAGGGAATCGCGGTGAAACAAATTTCAAAAACAAAAAAGTAACATTTTGAAAGTACCGACGCTCTTGCACTTATTTATCTTGCTTCTTTTCTTTCTCTAACGTCGATCGAAGTGGCAGAATACTTGTTTCAAATACAGGTAACCATCCTACAACACGGCATCTTACAACACGGTTTCGCTCTAACGCGATAAAAAATTGCGAAAACTTTGTAAAAAAATTTGTACAACACTGCACTTCTCCAGCGCTAGATAACTACTAGATGATTTTTGTTCGACACATTTAAAAACTAAATTACCTTGAAATAATGACGGGAAGGAACAATGAACTATAGTGGCTTTACATGAAAATATAGAAACAAATTATAATTTATTCATTCATAACTCTATTCCGATGTCATAGCGAAGAGCGTTATGCACAGTTTACACGCCATCCGCGGCGAGGCTTGCCGTCTCAGAGACACAATATTGCGGAAAGTGCCGCCATATTTAAAAAGATAAAGTGCAAAAAACGTTCTCGTTTGATTGTATCGAGCAGTGACGAGGGAGAAATTTATTAAATTAAAGTCGCATTAAATGAAAATAATATTCTTCGTTTCTTTTCGTTTTGTATTTTACGTACATTTATATTTTTAATGAAAATTAAGTTGCTTATATGGAATTAAAAAAAAAATTTTGTTTTTAATAAATTTTTAGAACGTAACCTTTTTGGCTCTCGGTCTCACACAACACGGCATTTTCTAGAAACCTATCTACCGTGTTATAGGAGGGTTACCTGTACTTGTTCACGATGTCGCTCGATCGACCTATGTACCGCGATACGTGAACGTGGGGAAAAAAAAACGTGTCTAGATGTTCGATCGCGGGGCGTATTCCAGTTCCAGAAAGTCGGAAGTGAGGCGCGGTGGTGTGGCAATGACCCAGTTGGAAAAGAAAATCGACGAGAACTCCGGCCGTCGACCCGAGGCAACGGAGGAAGTTGCGGTTAGCCGGTAAACCCGAAAAATTGTAACAAAGCTCGCGACATAAATTCCCAACGCTGCCAATACGAGAGACAGTTGGCGAAACATTTTTCTGGCGAGCTGTATCGTACGAACGGTAACATTATCATAAAGAAACGCGCGGTCGATCGGGCGATATATATACACACGTTCCGGCAAAAGCCAAGGCAAACTGTCCGTCCTATTTCTCGTTCGAATTTCTGATAAAATGAATGGCCGTGTGTGTCCATGTGAAAGCAACGATTAATAATAATATCGTTGAGACAGAGGGTGGAGGGGGGGGGAAGGGGTGAAAGGAGAAAAGGGAACAGGAAAGAAAATGAGAGATCTCGCGGTTTAGATAGTTTATAACGAATGGACTTAAATTATATATTTAATCTGGCGTTTATCTGGTGGTTAGCTTCGATTTAAACTCGATTCGTTATTAAACTTTCAGCTGGATACGCTGTTAATCACGGCTGTTCAAGCGGTACGCTTCGTGCCGCGAGTGAGTTTAGATTCAGCTTCGATCTGATTAAGTCCCGCGTATCGATAAAATTTAATAAGCAAGCCGGTGGAAATACGATACTGCCCGTTAATTGAGGAAATATGTAAAGTCACGATTTTCGACTGGACACAAGACTAATAAAGATAACCAGTTCCGCGATTTATATCAGTTTTATTCAAATCCTCGTTTCAGGATTACGACAGGAGCCAGTGATCGGCAGCCAATATGCGCCAAAGTGCAACTACGATCTGGACGTCGTTCAAACTCGAACTGGTCCTAGACGCGGCGCCAATTCAACTTGAACCAAGTTGGTTATCGTTACGCAACGATATCGTTGTAATCGATTAATCGACCGACGGTTCGACCGCTGTCTAAATTTAATCCGAATCCGAATCGTTGCGCGCGTCTTGCAAAGCTCTGTCGATGATCTCTGTGCAAATTCGCGCGGCCTTTCTTGAAAACGACAACTCCTCGAAGGAATTGACTCACTCTCTGTTGTTTCTAGATTGAAAATTTCATCGAAACACACAAGCATCGAAGATCGTCGAAAAAGGAGTCGGAAGCAAACACGGAAAAATGAATTTCACAAACGTGAATATTCTACCGTTCAATTCATTACGCCGAGGCATCGAATTCAATCGTTACGTCGATAGCGTTACGGAAAATCGAATACTTTTTTTTTTTATTTTTAGCGAATATGCCTGTCAATCAATCGGTTTAATTCGCTTGAGGAGACAAATCGATAGATAGATAGATAGAGAGAGAGAGAGAGAGAGAGGAATTTAACGCGCGCACAGAGAGAAGACGAACGTGTAGCAACGAACGAGCCAAATGTTGCGCGTACGTATTCGTACGCGGGTATGTATATATCGATTTTCCGGGATAGCTATAGACGTCGATGTGGCACGGCGATTAATAGTAGAACAATTGTTGGTCAACGCGCCGTTGTTTCCATTTAGTGTTCGGTTAGCGGCGATAATGGAACTGTAAATCGTTCGACGTTTGTAATTAATCAGGGTCGACTAGTCGATTCGACGGCACGCCACGTGCAAACGATTTCTCTAATGCCCGCCACTCGAACGACAAGATTATCATTCAAGGAACGTGTCCGATCGAAGGATTGCTCGATTTCTCCTACCGACGAAGACCCAGAAAACGAATCATTCGACGATCTTCTCGCATTTGGCGATTCTTCAGATTTAATTCGTTTAGCTACTGCGGACGAAATTGGCGAATGAACGCGCTCGGCTCCAGACAGATCTCTTTCATCGAGCGGGGTAGTTTTTCTTTCAATATTGTTATAATATTTAGTAACTACTGTTCTTGAATCGTTTTAGTGTCACGAGCTATTTAATCCTTTCGCTACGAGCGCCGGATATATCCGGCATCCATCTGATGACCTGTGTGTACTTATATAATTCTAGTGTAATCTTATTTATATAATTAATAGAGTTTTATATAAATGTCTTTTAATATTAAAACTACCAACGACATTTGTTAGAAAAAACATTGTTTTATTAAGCACAGTTCTTATTTAACGCTTAGGAAAGTCTTTATACAAAAGAGGACTGGCCACGCGCTATGTGTGCATTTTCGGTGCTCGTACCGAAAGGGTTAAGAAAACAGCGTTGGATAATGCCATGCGGCGCGATGGCGCTTCCTCCGAGAATATTAAGCGAAGTAAACGCTAAAAAGTAAAAATTGCCACGTGATTTAAGTGGAAATTGGGAAGAAAATTCGCGTTCATTGAGAGAGGAAGCTTCAATATGACGATATGGTGCTATAATCGAAACCCATTGTGAATTGAGCATCACGACCAAACGCTTTGACACGAAATCTGAACAATGCTGCGTGGCACTAAAACGAAATCGATAAACTGCAAATGTCAATGAAAGGATTGATTATATTCTTTTTTTTCTGTCTTGTCAACTATCTTAAAAATTTCGAAACGCATTTCGATCTTCTTTTCATCTCTTTCATCTCGACAGAGTATCAAGCCAGGAAGTTATTGTTCCGGCTAAAAATTACGAACGGGAGGATGAGAATTTCGAGAGAGGCTTTGGAATCGAATATGGAAGCCCTTGAAGGAATTGTAACGTTTCATGCGAGAAACGCTAAGTTCTCGTTTCCTGTCACCGAAATCTCCAAAACTACAAATTTCGTAGCTTCGGAACTGCACAATAAAAAAAAAAAGATCAAACTGTCTATATATACGTGAAAAAAATTGGAAATATTCTTCTTTTAACGCACGAAGAATTAAATTCATTCAAAACTTGTTTAACCCTTTCGCTAGATAGTCCGCACCGCCGGAAGCGCCGCCATGCCAAAAATATGCACACTTGATCGAATCATTTTCCGACGTATGTCAATCCGTTTTGAAATGGAATCTTTTTCAAATTTCCTGGTAATATTTCGACAAGGGCCTAGAATGCTTTTTTTTTTAGAAAAATTTAATTAAACCTAACTTAATCTAACCTAACCTGATTTCTCAAATTTAACCTTAAATTTTTAAGAGATACACTTGTAGCCGATCTTTTCTCAATTGCGACAGATTAAAAAAGATTTTTTATCACAGTAATTTCTCATCGTATGAACATTCCACTGTCAAATAAAAAAAATAAGGGAAACTCGTCTCGATGGTATTTGTAATTTGTATTTTTAATATGTGATGACTCCAATATGTCAATATATATATATCCACTTATAATGGAAATTCCTTAACCACAGACGAAACATTGCTTAAACTCGTTTCGATTGAGAAGAGAAATTAAGAAACAAAACATTAAGAAAAGCACAGAAGACGCGTGCTTTTGAGAATCGAAATAATAGCGAAGCAGAAAGCACGCTCGATGCCAAAATATCGAGCTTTCATCTCGGTAGTCACGTTGGCTCGTAAATAATGCTCAGGTACGATACCGGGCAGGTATACGCGGGTACTTGGAAAAAAGCTTTTCAGGCGCGCATCGACCGATCGAAATGATGTATGAACAGCCAACTGGTAGAAGCTTGTCTCGCATAATGAAGTTACACGCAACGTTCGCTCCGTACGATTTTATTTATCTTTCCCGCGACTTTATGATTCATGGTCGCGGCGCCGATCGGAGCTACGTTAACGATGCTACGCGACACAGCGATTAGCATAGCAGACGGGCGTGCGAAGCGTAAAATGTGATCCAGCTATGTTTCTCGAGTATGGCTTGATTGAGCAATAAATGTCGAACATGAACGAAGACAATTGAATACGACGAGTAAAACTGGATGCTCGTTACACCCGAAAGCTTACTTTTTGACACGTGGCTGTGGCGAATAATATTTGGCAAATCGATATATTTGGAAAATTCATGCGTAGTTTATGATCGATCTGAAAGATAAAGAAACGCAATTGCGAAGGAAGTAAAATTACAGCAAATTGTCCGACAATAGTATCAAGAGACCAGATATTTGGAAAATTCATGCACAATCGATCCGTAATCGTGAGAGGAGTTCCGTTCATTACGTAACGTCGAACAATCGTAAAAGTCAATTTACAATCTTCCTTCCGGTTCTTCCTCAATCTAGAAAATAAAGAAACGCAATTGCTATTTGTCCCGAACGCTGCTAGAGGAGTAAAGATGCAGTAAATTGCCCGATACCGGTATCGAGATCAAGCAGCTGCCTTCGATTTCTCTCTTCTCCTTCGTTCTTTTCTATCGCGCGCTCTTGCATCTTGGCTAATCCACTTGGAAAGGGATTTCTTTCTCTGTCAATGTTGGCAAAAATCCGATTAAAACGGATTTTCATTTGTATACGGATATCCCAGCAAAGATATAAATCACAAAAAAAAGAAAAAGACAAAAAAAAAGATAGAAAGTTCCATGAAAATTTTTCGAACATTCGATTAATTCTTCGAAGTCCTATCGCATCGCTAGAAAAAAATTCGTCGCAGTTTCGATTGCGTTAATTCGGTATCGCTGTGTGTATAAATGTTCGCGTTAACGTTAACGGAATGGCATTACATTTTCAAACGGTGCTCTCAAATACTTTCAATTCGTGCTATTTGCCCGGGAAAACGAATCGCGATCGTCGAAACAATGCGACACGATAGATAGGGCTTGGCACGGGAAAAATCTGTCACTGGGAATGATGGTAATACGATCGGATAAATCAGTCGCATTCCACGGTCGGATGATTCTGCCGGGCTTTGATGTACCTATTAATTAGATAACCATTGCTTTCGGATTAAACGGATAATTAGTTCCTTTGTTCGGGGCTGTCTGGGCTCAGTGATCGCGACCGACACTGGAAATATTTGCGGCGTTTGCAACGTTACACAACACGAACGTGGATTACACTTTTTAATTATGAAAACCGTGAAGTCGCGGAACTTTCATCAGGCACGTTCGCAGACTTTTCTCTTCAAATTGAAAGCTTCGGTGAAACGAAGGAAATTTAAAACGAAGCCTCGAAACGAATGCGACTTTCGTACGCGAAAATTTATTCTCGTTTTCTGCATTTATTTATCGGTTTGGCGGGGAAGAGAGGAGGAAACGTCAATTTTATCGGTTGCCTCAATCACTGATGGAACATTTTTATTTATTAAACTTCCAAACAATTTGGCCCCGGCGACGATAGCGAAAAATGAACGAGCATGAAAAACTGCGATATTTATTTTTTACGTTTGTATCGCGTTGAAATTCAACGTGCGTGACGTATCGTCGACTGTGTTTGCCTGTTAATTACTGGACAGTCGCACAAACTCCAGAAATTGTTTATTTTTGACAATTATTCTACGTACCTCAAAAAAAAAGAGAAAAAAGATATGAAATGAAACGAGATGCAATTATTCTACGTATACTTCATCAATTTCAATCTTCGAATCTTCGTTCGAAAGAAGGATTTTTTAAATTTATACGCCAAGTTAAATTTATATTTTCCGAGCATATTTCTTGCGATTTGACTTGAAAAACATTCCGAGGCTCGATGAGCATGCACGATCGCGTGAGGAATCAGCTCGATCTATTTCACTTCCTATTAACATTGCGCGTGTACTCGCAGCGCATTAAGAATACGTATAGCAACAATTATTCTACTTAATTCGTCGCTTATCCTCCGTATTATTGCTGGCCCAGTTTCGCGTCGCGTTCATGCATGTGCATTTGAAATATATTTTAATCTGATTTATGCTACGTAACCCTTCTTCGAATTACGTTTCACCCACTTTCGCTCTAATGCGCTCTTATTTTGTTTTTTATATTACGTTCGATCAGGTCGTCGACAAAGTCGCAGTTGGTTCGAAATCGAAGCGATTTGGAAAAAAAAGAAAAGAAAAAATTCGAAGTTTCCAAGAAAATTCGAGAAACAATAATAATCGCCGAAATTCTTGCATCGATTTCTTTGCGGCGCGAAGTTTAATTACGCTCTCGGCGTGGAAGCGTGAGACAGAGAGAGAGAGAGAGAGAGAGAGAGAGAGAAAGAGAATGGAAAGGAAGGGAGAAACGGCGCGTTAAAATAATCCCTTGAATAATTCCATCGCGCGAGCGTCAACGAAGGTAACAGACGCGGCAGGAAATGCACGTATAATCGGTGGAAAAGTCGGCCGCGACATTTTTCTCGGAGGAGCGGCGGTGACTGCGACGCGTTATTGCATTAACGCGTTTCCGCATACAAATTTCCGCGAGAACAACGTGATAATATAATCTTTCCTTTTTTCCCCCTCACCTTCTTTCCACTTCTTCTCTCTCTCTCTCTCTCTCTCTTTCTGTGCAACGTTGACCAGCGAACGCGCCCCTTGAACATGTGTTGCAGCGCTGGCTAATTTTGCATATAAATTGGCTGCAGGCCGGGGGAGAAATGGGAAACCGGTATTCAAGGTACTCTTTTCACCGTGGCCGCCGCGACAGAGACGGAGAGAGAACGGCGTGAATACGATTAAAAGCGCTCTCTCGTGCCGCGGCCTTGGTCACTGAACAAATTTCCTGCTTCCGACCGGCAGAAGGAAGTATATCACGTCAGCCTACTTAATTCCCTATGAATCGCGATGGAACACCAGACCTAACCTACCGTGGAATGTGTAATGGCGAGGGGTGAGAGGGAGAGAGAGAGAGAGAGGACGAGAGGACACGTCGTGGGGACCGCGGCAACGGTGAAACGAGCGCGTAATCGGGGAAAATCCTTGGTAAGGTAACCGGCACCCTCGAGTGTCGGGCAAATATGTAGGTTACAGGAGACGCGGATGGATCGAGCATGAAATTCTCGAACGATGAATTCTCGTGATGTTCTCGCGAACATGCGGTTGAAACGAGGAGCTTCAACTGTAGGGTTGTAGAAGAGGAGGAACGTGATTCGTGGTTGAATTGAAGGGTTGAATTTTGGAATTAGACCCCTGCCGTCTGATAATTCAGCATTGATAAACAGAGGTATATGGGCAGATCGAACTTTCAATTTCCAAGATTTGCAGTGCACTGGCAAACGTACGCGAGAAAAAGCTAAAGTTCTTATTCTCGAAATTAAAACTGTTTCTTCCAATCTAATTAGAGATTTACAATCTACTAATAAATATATAGAAACCTTCTTTCAAATTAATTTCCACTAGAAATCCCATTTGTACCATAAATTTTCCAAATTTCGTTGTAAAAATTCTTCGAATTTATCGTATACAGGTATGAAAATCTAAAAATTCTTATTTTCGAAATTGAAACTGTCTCTTCCATTAAAATTCCAGTTGGATCTTTGAATCTAGCTGTTTCTCCTGTTAAAAATTATACAAGACTTACAAATTATACAGACTTATGATACACTAACAAACCTAACCTAAAATTCTTAATCTCTTATTAAAAGTGTTCCTTTCATTAAAAACCGCATTGTGCAAATTTTCCAAAATTTATAATACAGAAACCTAAAATTCTTATTCTCAAAATTGGAATTAAGCTCTGAATCAAGCTGTCTTCCATTAGAAATTCCAAATTTTCCAGACTTGTGGTACACTAGCAACCATATAAAAACCTAAACTTCCTTATTTTAAACTTAAAATCTCCCTAAAGCTGTTCCTTCCAAAATTGTGGTCCATGTTACATTCTCTAGCGCGCGAATCTACGAAATGATTCGGTACACATCTGTACGCGATCGGATAAAACGGAGACAAAACAAGCAACCTTGGTCCCGTAGATCGATTGCGCTTCCGCGGTGCTCGAGATTTGCCCGCGGGCGCAGAATTTATTCATTCGTTTGTTCTCTCCTCGAAAGAACTTGCCAGGGAATAAGAGAGAGAGAGAGAGAGAGCCAAAAAGAGAAAAAAAAGAAAGAAGAGAAGAGGCCGTGACCGAGGCGGCGCGCTTCCCTCAGAGGTAATTGTGCAGAACACAAGGGAAATCTCGTCGCTGTACGTGCGAAACTGACGAGGATGGAAACGCGCGGCAGCAGTTGGTGTGTTCTGGATCGTTGCTCCATTCATAGTTTTCCTACTCGATTGAGCGGCGCTCGCAAGTCTCGCCGCCCCCAACGGCCAACGACTTTGATTCAGGCCTCGATACGACGACGTTCAATTTTGCCTCGTTAATTCCCCCCCGTCGGCCGTTCCCGATTGCCGTGACGATAAATAACAAGATCACGTGGATCGTCCAGGCAAGTGGCTCGTAGCTTGCCGTGACTTTACGCGACTTTAGACCCGACGTTCGCAGACTTCTGCTCAACGACGAAGTAGAGAACGACTCGAGAATGGAGCTCGAAGAGAGTACTGTTCGGCTCGTTAGAGAGTACGTACAGCGAGAGATATCGAGGTTTCGAGAGGTGTTTCTTTTTTTTTTTTTTTTTAAGTATCGCGTGATTACGGTTTATCACGTTACGTGTCTCTGATCGATGATCGATATTTGATATCGGGGGTCGATAATTCTGCAAAGAACGAAGTGAAACGAGGAACGTGATATGAATAAATAAAACGAACAGATAGAATAACGTACGACGAGTAATTCTGCGAGAGTGAAACTGTCATCCGACATATGATGGAGAATTACAGTCGTGCAGCTCGATAATTATAGGAAAATTCCCTTTTGCGCGTGGTAGCTAACTAAAGGTGTAACAGTTGCGCATGATCGCGGAACGACTCGAAGCGTGGTCGAGAAGCGTTTCCCGCGCGTCACGCGGCAGCATCTTCACGTCCAACGCACAATCGGCAATATTAACGAGCAGGCTGAGCGCACTCCGGCATCGGTTTTTGGGTAATTATCCCAGTAACCGGTTCCCCCTGGATCAAGCGCAGCCATTTGTCGAGGAGGAAGTGGAGGAGGACACCGTGTGTCTCGAAGCTCGGAGCTCGAGGAGGCCACTCCAGGGTAGGGGGCGAGTCTCGAGATAAAATCGAACGCCTCGCTTCGCCTCTTCAGCGAATGTTTCAGCGTGGCTCGCGAAACGTTCAAACCACCATGAAACGAGGAACGCCGATCATTTGTACTCTGGCAACGTTTGCCATTTCCAAATTCTCTCCCTTGTCTCACCTTCGTCGAAAAGAAGCGTCCTTTCAAGACATATTCGAATCTTTCTGGTCCATTTCTCGTGTAAGCGAAAAATAGATCGTTGAAAATCCTTCAAGTGCATGAAACCGCGCGTTCATCGTTGAATGCTACCAGAAGAAGCATCGAAGACTCGAAGAGAAAAGAGAGGAGAAAACGCGAAGGATCGTAGGTGTCCGTGGAAGAGGGCTACACAGCAAGGATCGGACACGAGAGCTGCCCCGTGGCCAGGTTGTTCGTGTCGGGCTGGCCGCAGGTCCGGCATGTATATGCATAAAAGATGCTAATCTGAAACGGTAGCTCGCATTGCCGCGAGTGGAGCAGGCTCTCTGTCGAGCGGTTGGCCAACTGTTCACTTGGCCGCGCGGACTGACGGCACCGGGAGATCCTGGAGCGAGATTGCCAGCCCATTCATGGCAGAGCTACCGTGTGGTAGCTACAGACCGTGTGTGGTAGCTACAGAGTGTGTGTGTGTGTGTGTGTGTGCGTGCGCCGCGTCCGACGCTCTCCGCACTCGTTAGCGCCGCTAAATGGACACCCTGATATATCGGGGGGGAGCCGGAGCTCATTAGACGCCCTCGTAATCGTCCGCTCGATTTGCTCGGGAAAAACGTCTAATTGCCGGTGTTGACTTTATAATTAGCTCGAGTGGATCGCGGGCATCGCGTCGGGCCCTTTCCGCGACCGGCGAAACCCCCGATCGCCAGCCGATCGTTTATCTCGCCGTCTCGTTCGCTCTCGAGAATCGTTGTCGATTTGTTGATTCGGTTAGCCTGCGCGAGTGGGTTTCGTGGGTTTCATTCTCGGCTTGGGTTTAGGCATCGACTTGGTTGGTCGAGAGCCGTTTGTAATTTGCCAAGAACACGTTCATAACATTTTTCTTTGAAAACTGTCGTCGTTTAATCGATATGTTTAACGTTAGAACTATCGTCGACTGAATTGAAAGGATTTGTAGTGAAAAAATTAAAGTGCGACGAATGCTAAAATTCGATATTTTACTTATAAAAATCATTCGAGTCTCTTTCCAAGGATATACTGTATAGAATATAAAATTTCAATGGGAAGTTCGATCACAAACTGGTCATTTTGATCACTTTACTAATTCTAGTAACTTTAGCAGTATAACGAAGTGCGTCTAGCTGACACTGAATGAAGAAGAAAATATTCGGTAGAAAGATGAAAACCAGCAAAAGAGTTACACTCGCGCCAAATATACGTACTTTACGCAGTAAAATCGCGAGAGGGAGGGAAGTACTTTAGCGGCGCGCTTTTCAAATGAGCGGAACAGCGGCGACGCCGATGACGAAGAAATATAGAACAAAATAAAATAACAGTGAATATTTTTACAAGTTCATATTTATAAAAAATTATATATCGTTGAAGCAAACGCCCGAATAATCATATCGTTATATATTAATAAATTAAATAAATAATAGTTAAAAATTGAATCTCGTAACATTTATTAAAATTAAAGTTGTGGGTATCATTAAGACGTTACTCGATAACTGGCGTTTACGACGTTTTAATCTTCCTCTCGATCGTCAGTGACAACAAAATCGTGGACGAGAAAAAAGGGTGTTGAAAAGGAAAAGAAGAAAGAAAAAAGAACAAGCGACGGACAGAAAGTACCGACGGAACGACCGCAGAGCGGGATCTAAATCACCCAGCAGGACTGAACGAACTTAGCCTCGTCCAATTTACATCCAATGCATGAACATTGCACTCGGAGTAATTACCGTGGCCGGTCTAACGCGGGACAAAGTAATTGGTTCTCGCTGGCCGACCGATATCGGCTTCTACGGCGTCGCTCGCGCGTGCTACGTTTTTCCTCTCGCTCGCGCATCGATATACTTGACACCTGTTCGATTATACGATTCTTAGCGCGAGCTCGAACGAGTCGTTGCAAAACGAAAGATCGTTCAATTTAAACTGTATGAGGACACAACTTCGTAGAGAAAGATCACGTAGCGATCTCTTTCGTCTCTCTCGTCTTAGAACGTGAAGCCTCTACTTTCGTAACTGAGTGAGTTTCTCTCTCTCTCTCTCTCTCTCTCTCTCTCTCTTAAAGATGATTTTAAATCATGTAGCGGATACAAGAGTACGAATAGAGTTCTTCTCTGAAAAATTCAAACGCGTGTAAAAGACTAAACCTGCCAACTAATGGTCTTGAAGATTGAACATTTTCTCTTTCACAAGGGTTAAGGATCCCTTAAAACTCGACTGTACGATTCTCTTTCCCTATTTTATTGGGACCTGGAACATTGGAGTTAGATTGCGAAATCTGTCGGGATCTCTCAAATTTCCTTCGTTTTTAACTTTAATTTATTCAACGATAAAATGGCGGGTGACGATCATACATGTTTTAACAAGTCGTTGTAAAGTGGAGACTTCAATCTTCAAGATGATGTTAGATCTAGTAACGAGAGCAATTGTCTACGTGCGTTTGAATTTTTCAACAATTCTCAGGAGATATCTTCACTTTCTCACGCGTTACGTAACGTGAAGTCATCGTTCGAAGAAAAATCGATCACACGACTGTCGAAGTCGAGGCATCGCACGGATTTCATTTTTACACAAAGTTGCATCAGTTTGAACTATCGACAGTTTCTCGATTTTTGACATACGACACACAGTTATATTATTCTGTACGCTGTACCTATACGAATACATTGTGCGTTGAGAAATAAACATCGCGTTGAACACTTTACAATTCGAAATAATGTTAAAAGTTGTTCGCAATACAATAGATGTAATTCCTTCCACTCTCCTTTTCACACTTTTATCACTCGCTTCTATCGATCGAGCACACCGAAGAGGTTTAATCAGAGGAACTAGGACGCTCGGCATAATCCGATTTATACGTAATACTTTCGATCAATAATAAAACACCACGCGCTCTTGCCCGCGCGTATACCTCGTATATCTTTTCGATTCGAGGGAAAAAAGGACAGACGAAAAAGAAAGACGAAAAGTTGACAAACAAGACGTTTCCAGCGTTCACGATGCAACACGAGTATCGCGTGGATGAAAAAGCGGGCCGCGCCGGTTCAAACGGCGAGAATTATAATCCATTCACGGAATAACGCGTGCGTGGGTGCGTGCGTGTATGCGTGAATGAGTGAGCGAGTGTACGACGTTCGCGGAATGGAATTGCACTCGTTACCCGTTACAAATGGACGCGGCTCTGCCGGTCTCTCCATCGGGAGGGATCGGCGTGCCACGTCTCCCCTCGGCGAAACGCTTCAGTAATCGCTCGGCTGATTTATTAGGGAAAAATTAAGTAAACGTCGGATGTTGGCTTTGCAATTTCGCCGAGCACTTGAGAATCGCGCCGGTTTCAACGAACACCGGCCGCTGCTTCTTTTTAATCTCGCGACGACGAGACCCGCGAGCGATAACCGTCGCCATTCGGAGACCAAATTGTGTGTGTGTGTGTGTGTGTGTGGAAAATCGCCACTGTTTGCCAAAGTATCTACAATACGGGGAAGGGGACACGTTCGTTCACCCCGGACAATAGAGTGAGGCTGACTATGTACGGTAGTTGTGTAAATTTTATTCTTGAATTTTCGTTTGAAAGAAATTGGTCAATTGACCTTGAAGCTTTGTAATTCGGAGATGTACGTACACAAGTTGGACAAAATAGTGAGAACACCTCGTATGAGATTGCGTTGTTGCCTTGGACTTGCTCGCGTTGTTCCGAATCCAAGGACAAAGAAATCCTCGTACGGAGAACGTGAGAATGAAGTACAACATGGCTTCCCTGGCCGGCATAGTCGACGGACTTGAATACAAAATCTCGAAAACAAAGTTGAAAACAGATTTCCTGCCTCGATCTCACTAAAAGAGAAGAAGATATTGCGACGAAGAATGGTATAAAATCATTATTCCACAATGTGTTATTCACGATTTTGGAATGAATCTATCCCGAGAAGAATTTTAGCTGTATCGAAGGCTAGTGGAGTTATCAATAAAAAAGTATTCCAAGTATCTCCATTATTTCGTTCAATCCCTGTATAACGAAAGCATTCTCTTTATAGAGGATATTCTAGGAACATTTGGTTTCTAAAATTTCATACGTGAAATTCCGCGTATTTTTCATTCGTTGCAGGAACATTCTGTTTTTTAGAATTTCACACGGCAGAAACGTTCTAAATAGACCAACGTGTATTTATTCTAAACGAAATAGACCCTCTGTTCTCTTCTTCTTTTTTTCTGGATTTTGTGGATGATGAAACGATCCTGCTAAATTTTCCGTAATGAAACAACAGTGTACGTTTTCCTTACCTGAATTGGATAATTTTAACAGTTGAAGACAAAACCACCATTGTAATTCGCCATTGAACACATCGTGTTGAAATGATCCACGGTTACTTCAAAATTCAAAGTTCACCTGAAGCTTTAAGCTTGCGATGTCGGCTTTAAGGTCTTCGCCGCGAAAGCCACCCTCATACGTTGCCTCGAACGAAGAAAAAAAAAAAAAGAAAGAAGATTGTTAATCGAATTACTCGTAATCGCTTCCACGAAAGATAACGCGATCTCTCGGGGTGGAACAATCACCAGCAGGTACAATCACGAGGCTCCGATAAGCATTGGACCAAACGTGTTTATTAAAATAATGACAGGATGGCGGGGCGCGCTGAATCAATATGAAGCAGCGTCCCGGCGAGGAAAGAGAGAAAACGAGCGGGGAACAAACGAGCCTCTCTTGGCTGTGTCACGCGACACACACTCACACAGAAAGAGAGAGAGAGAGAGAGGAGGGTAGCGTTCTTTCTTCTTTTTTTTTTTTTTCGTTCAGAGCTTTTCAAGCGAGGTCCACGGCCGCGCCTGCAACGAGACGTGGATCTCTTGCATCACATCCGCTTACGTTCGTCATGGCTGGCCGAAAAAGGTTCGCGAGGTATGCCAACTGCGCGCACGCTGCCTACACTAACAGATCTAGGACCGAGATTGCGACCCATTCACGAGATAATACTCGTGCATCATCTTCGTGCTTTGCTCGTTAGTCGCGGTTGTGCCCTGTGGATTACGCTGACAGCCGTTTGCAGGCGCTGCTGCTGCTGCTGCTGCTGCTGTGAATCCCGAATCCACTTTCGAGATCGAACGTTCCGCGAGACCGGCGAGAAATTTTCGAATCCAATTTGCCAATTGTTGCAGGGCGTGTAAAAGGATAACTAGTGCAATTACTAGCGATAGGACAAAAAAAATAGAATAGAAGGAATATAATTTTGTTGCGAAAGCCTTCGTTCATTGAGGAAGTCGAGTTTGAAAATTTGTGGACATGGTAGAAGAGAGCAATTAGGAGTAATTAAGGAGGTTATTCCACGTACGAAGATGAGTATAAAGAACGTGGAATGAAATATATTCGCGAGACGACTCGTTTTCTTCGGAAGATTTCGAGAAAATTTATCGAGTACACGTGCATCAATTTTTAACGAAATGTATTCAAAGCCTATTCCCTCGAAAATATCTTATTCACTGATTTTTACGAAGATAGAGTATCCTTATTCGCACCAGTTAATAGGTAATTAACTAGATTCAAATATACCTGACAAATTTTTCGAACTCGATTTTCTCGGAAATTTCTCTCGAAAGATTTTTTTCACATAAAATCCTATTCGGTAGCACCAGTATTTTATTATTCGTAAGGACCAAATAACCAAATTGTATAAATCATATTTCTGTACAATATAAACACTCGAGTCCTTAATTTTGATTCCAGAGAAATTTCACACGTCTGAGAATTCCGTTTTCTTTTCGTAGACTTATTCCCGACAATTACTTTCGTCACGGTCGATTCGCTCTTATTCGCAATCCCAGTGGACGGTCTTTTTTTTTTTTATTTACGCGCGGTCTGCAGCATGCATGGCTGCTCGTTTCAGTATGATAGTTTTATGTACACTCGCGAGAAGATAAGCGCCTACATACGAATGGACAAGATGGCAGAGGCTAAAGGACAGTATCGCTGGAGATCACGTAGCTAGCGTTCGTGTTGTTTCGCTGATCTAAGCTCGAATCGCTGTGTTCCAGGAGTTACGTGGATCCTGCTCGAAAACGTGATCCCCGCTGCATACAACTCGTTAGTCTTGCTCGTACCAACGTTCAGCATGATTCCTGCGCGTTCTGATGCCTATTTCCAGGTTCTCATCTTTTTACGAATAGATATGCAAAGACATTTCTCTTCGTGATTTTCTCTCAGTAAAGAATATCTACCAAAAGTAGATATCTATCAATAAAAAGCCTTGTCTTGCGAATAAACATGTCGCTAATTTTTCAGGTAAAGTTTACTCGACTCATTGCATTAACCTTAATATTTGGATTCGATTGCTTCCCTTCGAAGGGAAGCTAACAGTTTGAACCTTTTCTTTTTATAACTTGCTGATAATTATAATGAACGTATACATTTGGTATTGTATAACAGTACAGTAATTGGCGATAATAGTATAATATTTGAACAGACGTCTAGAGTGATAGAGTGTAATAATAATAGACGTAAGGAGAACGAAAGAATTTTTAAAGAATTTGTCAATTGGAATAATTCACACAAACTAGACTTCTTACTGCTTCTTGCGAAAGCTTAAAGCATGGCGAAGGATATTATTTTTCCAGAGATTGAAACTACGTATCTTGTTGTAGAAAACTCGCAATCCACGTTGATGATTGCTTAAAACTCAAACGATATCACCATACTAGTTAGAAAGATATAATCAACAAAATTTATGAATGATTGAATGATTGAATGCTATTTGAATGATTATTTCCAATGGCACGTCATTTCGTTTCATTTGCGATACTTTGTAAATAAATTGCTAGCAGATGATGGGGAAAAAGGATTAAATCAATGACAAGCCGGCTGCAAAATTCAAATAAATTTCCCTCGATTCGATTTAAAATTCCAATAGCAATTCAAACTTCAACCAGTTTCCTAGCCTTCCGTAATCCTTAGGAGAACTTATATTCGAGAGACCTGCCATACGCTGGTCTATCGAATTCCAAACGATTAAAAATTCACGGTATCGTCGTTCCATCTTCGTTCCACGCGATCCATTTCCTGCAGCACACCCCCTGCTGGGTGTTCAAGCCCCTTCCCTGACGGTTTCACGAGCCGTCACGAACTTCCGGCACCCTTATCAGGCCCCATTCTCAATCAACGCCGAGATACCAAGTCGACTGAAAGAAATAACAATTTCTGGAGCCGCTTGCCCCGTAGGAAAACCGGGTAACATAATCATATCTCTCTCTCTCTCTCTCTCTCTCTCTCTCTATCTATCTGTCGCAGATTTTCCGTGTGTCGACTGCGGGCGAGATAAATTTTTTACTCCGCATTTCACTCGACTCGGGCCGAGCACGGGAGAAGCTCATGAAACGCAAATGGCCGGTGCTCGCGAGGCGGCCTCGCGATAAGTTTGCCCCGGCGTAGGCCTTGAAAAGGACTCGCTCTGCTACTCGCCAACTGTTCGCTCGTTGCTGCTGCTGCTGCTACTCTGCAGCCGAGATCTAGGGGTGAGATTGCCGCCTCATTCAGCGTATAATGCGTGCAGGTTGCTCGTCCTCGACGAGCCGCACTCGTTAACTGCCGGGCAAACAGACCGACAGACACACAGTCGTGCGAATCTGCTCTCCCTCCTTTCTGAATCCCACAGATAGCGATCATTTCGCTTGTCGATGATTAATGTCTTCCTGGGGATCGACGGTTAACGAGAGGCCTTTCCACCGCGATTTCGGTTACGTTTGACGTACGATTTGACAGATTTCCACGGAGATGGTCTCTCGTTCGCCGTTTCAACATCCGCGCCGATCCAACTTTCCGATAGAAGCGATTAATCTCGACACCCCCGAATCTTTGCCACACAAGCCTCGAGAGATAGAAACTTAAATACAAATGGCTGGAGGTGTGTTGTCTCGCTGGAGGCACTTGAGGTAACTTGAGCAAAATCTCATTAGGCGGAACAATAGCGGGCGCGCAGCCGATAAGTTCGATTAATCAGAATATTCCGCAGCCGATCGTCTCGTTGGCCCCGATTACGCTTTAACGTGCGCCGGCACGAGGAATCCCTCGCGGCCTGCCGGCCAACATGAACAAACCAGTGTTTGCACGCGATACACGAAAACCTGTTGAATTGCGTTTCGAATAAGTTTGTTTCGAAACTCATACAGGCCGGTTGGGACGGGTGGTGGAGGAGGAGGAGGGGGCAATCAATATGTAACGGGAGCAAGTTTGTTTCGACGTGTTCCGGCGATGGCCACGCCACCGCCAAAACGGTCGAGTTACTTTCCACTTGGCCGGCGTAATTAGTTCGGTCAGAATGTAATAAACACTTCTCTGGCCCGCCGCTGCGTTTGTTTTCGTCGGACAATAGGCGAGTGATAGTTTCGGCTCTGAATTTCCTCTCTGTCGGCCGCGCGGCAAGGAGGGATGGCAAAAATTCGCCGGTTTGTGGTTTATCGCATTGTCGCAGAAAATTAATCGTTTCGTCGTGTTTATTCGTCTTCGGGATGTTTGCATGCTTGACAGTACGCTCGAAAGTAACGCGAAGAAAAATGTTCGGAACGACATTTCGATCATTTTCAGGAAATTCCGGGAACTCTTTCGTTTTTTTTTCTTTTTTTTTTTTTGGAAACTTTTAGAGTTTCTATTGAAAAGAAGGACATTTAGGAAATTTTCTTCTCTCTGAAAGAAGTGATTAAGAAATTTTTAAATTTGAGAGAATGTGGGGGTTAATTTTACTCTGATTTCTAATCTTCGATCTCTCTTTCTGTTTTAGGTAAGTTTCCTGATCGATGGCGACGAACGATCTCGCAGAAACGAGGCCAAATCGTAAGAATTCGTAACGCACAGGGTGGGAAGAAAAACTGAAAATTGAAAAATAGCAAAAAAATTTCGTGCGTTCTAACAGCGACTTTATGATACGTAGATTTTATGTAATTTTCGTATCAGGTTCCACTAACATTTGATTTATCATAGTTAGGGCGTCAGTGTGAGTCTGAATAATCAAATGACAAAACTAACTAACTGTTTGAAACATTATTCGAAATATAAATATCACGTATATAGACATCTACGCGTCTAGAATCATAAAGTCGCTGTTAGCACGCGTCCACGGTGTCAAATGATTAAAAAAACTTTTTCGCCATTTTTTCAAAGAACTATTAGATTGATGATTCCTTACAGAAGTGATGATCATGATGATCTTCGTGATGAGTAGAATACAATGCAAAAAAAAAAGTATTTTCGACGTTGAAATTCAAGGTCAAAGTCAATTTTACGGCAGATTCTTTAAACGTTTTTCCCATCAAATCGAAGGTGTAGAATCTATAATAAATAAATCAAACGTTCATCTCACTTTAAAAATCAATTTTTCTTCTCAAACTCTGTACAATTTTTTTCGTAGATCTCGTACAGAGAGATTCCTCCGTAGGCAGGAACGATTCTCGCGCCAATTGTTGGAAATATTCTCCAACTGGGCGAAGTATTCAGAAGCGGCGAAAGAGCGGAGACAATCGTAGATAAAAGTTTTAGTGGCGCCATAAAGGTTTATCGCCGTCATGACCGCGGCCAGTCGAGTTTAGTTTATTTCAATTGCCGTCGATTCCATTTCGCCCGTGTTCGCTGTTAATCCGCCATATTAGCCCCGGCCAATTATTTCGCTCGTCAGATTCCACTCGCTTCCCCTCTCTCTTTCTCTCTGTCTCTCTGTCTCTCTCTCTCTCTCTCTCTGCCCGTCCCTTCTCGAATTCTTCGTGCAAATATACGCGCGCGGGACGATAAGCATCGGTAACGCGTGTTACTCGCGATTCAAACATGTTCGGAGCGTGCGTACAGGCTAAATCGAAGAATTAGTTGGAGCCGCGCGGCGATTCGATTCGATTCGATTCGTTTCGTTTCGTTTCGTTTCGTTTCGCGAGCCAACGTAGAGACGCTTAATTGGGGGAATATTCGTGTTGGTCGGCGATTAAATTTCGCGTCTTTCGTTTCCTTCGGGCAAATTGCGGATAAAATTGGAAATTTGTTTCGCTTTCTTTACTCTTCGATTCTCATTAGATTAAAAAGAAAGATAACGATGATAATAACAAGAGAAAAATGAAACGAAGATATTTGTGACGGATACATACATATGTGTATATATATATATATATATCTTTGTTTTCGCGCGATGAAAATGAAATTCGTGGCAGAGAATCTTTTAAATTTGAATTTCGATTGAAATCGCGAAATTCAGAGGCATCTGCGGTCTGTTGGCCAACGAGACACGAGATTGACCGAATAAACGATTAAAATAATAATAATTATTTTGTAACAGCAACGTTACATATCGTGTACTCTGTGTAATTGGAATAATAACTATTGACATTAAATCGCGAATGTTGTAATAATAAATGTAATAAATGCGTAATTACCGCGGGAATATAAATATCTAACAATAAATAATAATTATCGTTGCAATTACTGCTTTTAATATAGAACTCAATTACCGAATCGTTGTTGTCCACCGACGTGCGTTGCGAACGCGTTTCGTTCACTTTGACAAATAAACATTTCGCGCGGAAGAAATTCATACGTTCATCGGGGAAAGAGAGAGAGAGAGAAAGAGGAGGAGTCGCTTTAATCATCGCAGTGTACGCAGAATGCGAACGAACGATCGTTACCGCGATTCATCGAGGTATAACGCGAGCCAGCAGCAGCGCGATTTTAGACCCGTACGATGCAGAATGTACGGGCGGAGCCTATGCTTTCCGAGCGGAACGCGCCCGATGGGAAAGCTTTCTTCCGGTTGCCTGATCCCGAATTTTCGGCCGTCGTTTAACGACTAATCGCGCGCTTGTCGTTCGAGCACTTTGAAATAGGAATCGGAGTGTTCGCCTCTTTCTCAACATCGGTCGCCCGGAGGGAAAACGAGCCAGCGAACACGGCTAATGGATTCGCCGGGCGATCGTGCTCTCGTACAGGCCGATTCAAATGAAATGTGCCCTCTTTCTCAGTGGTTACGTATCTCTGCGATCGAATCTTTGATACTTTCGGTGAACTTTGATCGATGAGCCCGCGTTGTATGCACCGTACTCTTCTCATTTGACATCTTGCAATTAACTGTGGTGCCGCTTTTAAAAGTGTGTACCTACACTGCGTCGCGATGACGATTATACTCGTCAAGCACAAAGCATGTGCAGCAACTGCTGTAAAATGAATTAAATTGCAAGGAAACAACATTAGTTTCTTTTTTTTTTTTGAAAGATCAATAATTTTATTGTTTAACTTAATTAATATTAATTAATAATAAACAATGTTAATAGCAAGATAGAAATATTTAGAAATGATGTAAATATAACTTGTCTCTCAGTATTTTAAAATGTCTAAGATTTACGAATATGATTTTTATTTTCCCTCGAAAAATTCAATTTATACTCGTCATTCACAGCTAATTGTAAGAGGTTAACATTTAAATGACCAAGGGTGCGAAACTTGAGTCAAAGAAATGACTGGATTTTACGAAGAATCGTTCAAACCTCTTACGATTCTTCTTAAAATTGTAATTAATTTGGAAGCTGCGTCGCTATATTTGTTTGCTTACTCTACGAGAAAAGTCCCTTTAACCCCATGCGCTGGCAACTGGTTCGCGGACCATAACGAGTGACCAAACCACAAACAATAATTCGTCGCTTTCTTTCTTGTACTCGTCGGTATGATATCGCTGGACAAAAATTATGAAGAAGTAATAAATTTATTATTTACTTTGGCTGGCTTATATTCAAAATACGCTTGAAAAATGAGAAAATATTGCAATTTTGGGGCAAAGAACTCTCGACGTGCGTGGCAAGAGGTTAAGTATCACAATAATATAGTAACGTAGCAATAGTGTTGAACGAATTAGTATCGAATGACAGTAGAACAATAATATGAAATGAATGAAATTAATGATGAGATTTTGATTGCACGTCGTTTCGAGTAATTTTCGCCAGAGTGATAATAGACGAACGAACGATTTATGAATCAGCCTGTAGCCGCGCACACCGATGAACAGGAAGATAATGTTTGTTGCGTGGGTGCGGCGTGATACATAGCAATGGCGCGGAGGGGAAGGGAGCCTGCCCATGGCCCGGAGGGCGGCCGAAAATCCGCAGGAATTAACACAACTGAATTTCAAGTGGCCGCGCCGAGTTTCGCCTCGAAGCGTTTCCATTCGGCCTGTTTCGTTCGGAATCTTGATTATACGACGCGGTGCCGACGCAGTTTTTAACGAATGTTACGTTCGCCCCTCGAACCGACGTTCGAAATTGCTCCAAAAGCTTGACAAGCTCATTGATATCGACTCGATTGAATTCGGCCGAGATTGAGAATTATTTTCAATCATTTGCATCGCCGAGGCCAAGATTTCATATTTAAAGATAAATCGATAAACTGGGAAGATGTAGGTAACATTGAAAAATCATCGGTTCAAAAGTAAAGGGAAATATATCTCGATCCTTTCGAGCTTCGATTCTGCACGCGACTGATATAAGAAATTTCACAGCGTCCTTTATTCGCTTGTAATTAAATGTGAAACTTTTGATTCGTTTGAATCGATCGTCAACGATATTGCTAAATATAATCCCGTGAATCAAAAGCGTACAACTCTTTAACGCAACGTTGAACCGTCTGATAACGATCACTGGGCCAACTGTGTCGAGTCATCTTTTCTCTCTTTGCGTTTCGAGTAAGCCGAGTTGCCAACAGTGATACTTCTCTTTGGAGACGAGACGTCACATTCGCGATGCTAACTAATTTCGGCCAACCGTGAAGATCCGGAGGAATCGCGGTTGAAAATAGCGGCTGATTCTTAGTTAGAGTCGCGTTTCGTTAGCAATGTGGGTCAGATTTGTTTCTGTGATGCGAGGATTTTTTCTCTTTTTTTCTCTTTTTTAGAAGATTCATCTCAACTGCGGAACAAACGTATAGAACGTACAGAGGAATAATAACAATATAGGTACAATCGATTTAAATTGTTTCTCGTAAAACATGAGATATATATATATATATATATATATATATATATATATATATTCGTATTATATATATATATATATATATCTTTCCTACGAATGTTGAGTATTTTCTTGGACTGTCTTTCTGACAACAAATAGTACGTGTAATCTCCGATATCTCTTCAATCAGAAAATAACTTCATTATAGTCAACACAGATATCGATAGTTCTCTCGCAACAGTAGGCGTGCCTCGTGATCGTAACGCAAGACCAGACTGGTTTCCTTGTCCACGGATTTCCAAGTGACAGAAAGTTTGATAAATCTCCTTACAACCGCGTACAAGCTGTACCGAGCGTTCTTTTTCTACGAACATTTTCCCAAGTTGAAAATGTGAAATTAATTAATCGGTTCGGTCAGATATCTCCGACTCGGGGGGGAGGGGGGTGGGGGATTTTTCTATAAATACAGGTTGGGCTAGTTGGTTCCAGTAATTTTCATCACGATACAGCCACCTATCTGGAAGCATTTCTCAACTCTTTTAACATTTTAGAGAGCATGCTAATTGATTTTTCCGTAGGAACGAGGCTCATTAGTTTACTGCCGCAGCAAATCATGCTACCCAACCATTCCGTGTATAATGGCTGCCATTAATATCGCCCCGTCAGTAAATCGTGCTAATAGATTCCTTTCTGAGAAACCTACCACACGTGACGTTAATTCATGTTTCCATAGAAGTCGTTCTCATTCATTTCTCTCGCCGTGAGACGCTGGAACGTGTCGCTTTCCTTATACCGATTGATTATTTTCTCACAGCGTGTCTCACGGTGTTCCTTGTTGCGAGACAAGCATAAAGGCAAGCATAAATCCAATCTGCTCCGTTTCAAGCACACTTTGTGTCTCTATCGCGTTAAACTGTCGACAATACGACGGCATAATGGCTGTGCCAATGACGAAAGAAATTGTAATTTCGTGAATGAAACTTTTCGTAACTAGATTCATCGTCATTTTGAAGATCGGAGTATCATCTTTGCAACGATCCCTGGATTACTTGTTGTAAGATATTTTTTTCACCATTTGACCGGACGCTGAATATTAGGGTTAAACGAGAAAAATCCAAGAATAATGTTACCTAACCCTGATCGTTCCAAGTTCGATGAAATGGTGAAAACAGAAAAAAGAAAAAATCGTACTGCGAGTTTTGAGAGGATCGTTGTAATGAGAAAATTTTAATCCTCGAGAGCGTACTAAATTTACTCGGGCAAAAAATTCTTTTAACTTGAATTTTCACAATTTTTTCGAAAGAAAAATATCTTCGCTTCGATTAAAATCATCTTCGAGGGAAGCGAATTCAAAGCTCGGAAGCTTCGCGCTTTAGAAGCGAAGGCAAACGATCGACAATTTTTCATTGGCGCAATTACGCTCTTCGCTGTAACTTACACAAGTGAGAGGATTACGAAGAAAATACAGCCTCGTCGGAGCTCTCAAACGGACAAACGAGGGACATGAATTTCCCAGATGTTTCCCGAGAAACTTCCCGCACCAAACACTCTGCATAATTTAATCCGATGTCCAATTTCCTCTCATCGATTAGGTACTCCAATCTCCCCGGAACATCCGGTCAATCCTTGCTTCGCCCTTCGACCCAGATCCCGGACCTCCTCCGCGGAAGACCTCACGTGATTTCCCCTAATCCGCGTAATGGACATCAAGCCAGAACCGCTAATGGGAATTAAGCAATTTCTTTCACGGGGCAGCCGCCATCGAGCAACGCTCGAGTGCATAGTGGTTGCACAATGCCCAAGCGATTCGGCTCTTTGCGTTATCCTTTTTTTTTCCTCCGTTACGTAAAGACAGCCTTTCTACAGGGTGGGAAGAAAAGTTTGTCCATGGCGATAGCCAACGAATCAATCATTGATGAATGCCAATTGTGATAGCTAATATATGAGATAAATGAATTCTATACCTTCGATTCGATGGAAATACAAGCCTGCCGTAAAATTGATCTTGACCTTGAATTTCAAGGTTTTTTTTTTGCATCGTATTCTACTCGTCACAAAAGTAAAATTTTTTCAAGGAACCATAGGTAGCCAGCCTGGTAGTTCTCTTGAGAAAAGTTTCTTCATTTAACACTGCGGACGCGTGCGTGCTAACAGCGACTTTATAGTTCTGCACGTCTACGTTATATAACGTTTATATTTCGAATAATGTTAACAGTTAGTTTTTATCATTTGATTATTTAGACTCGCACTCGATGCTACAACTATGATAAATCAAACATTAGTGAAACCTAATTACGAAAATTACATAAAATAGATCCATCCATGCTTCTAGAACCATAAAGTCGCTGTTAGAACGCACGTCGTCCGCAGTGTTAAATAATCGAGAAACTTTTTTCAAGAGGACTATTAGTTTGCGATCTATGGTTCTTTGGAAAAGTTTTACTTTCGACTAGAATACAATGCAAAAAAAAAAAAGAAAAAAAAAGAAATTTTTGGTCATCGGTCAATCTTTACCAGCGGCAAAATTTTTATCCCTTTCACGTGCCTCCGTCAAATCGAAAGCGTAGAAATCTATGACAAACGTTTCTTCCCACTTTGTACGATCCCTTCTGGCTGGTTCTTACTTCTCACGTTTCGATTCTCTAATTGTAAGTCTAAACGTCGCGTACACGCAGATCCAGTTACGTTGGTCCCGTGCGATTATGCGAGGCATTGTCCACGAAACCGGTATCCCGGCGATCGCGGTTTCCAGCGTTATTTGCTCGTGCATTGTCGGCGAATTGCCGTGGCGACCTTTTCCGAGTGTCTGCCGAGAGGGGAGGAGGGGGGCCGCAATATGTCAGGCACAGGCGAACGAGCAGCGCCCGTTGAATGAAGTCGTTGATTGGACGCTCGCCGTAAGTGGACGACGCTTCTTCTTTCTTCTTCTCTTTCTCTTTTTTCCTTTTTTTTCTTTTCTCTCCCGCAGTGTTCAACGGTGAATTACGACGGTGTCTTGCATTAATTAGGCTCTGTGTAAATAAACGCAGTTGCGTCGCACTGCAGTCCCGATAGCGGGACAATTGCGATTTGTCGTTTCTCTCCTTCGTTTCTCGTCTCTCTGTTTTTTTTTCTCGTCGATTATTTCGTGGCTTCGTGATCGAGTCTTCTTTCTTGTTTTCCTTTCTGTATAGTCTTTTCTGAAGCTAATCGATCGGTGGTTTTTATGGAACGGACATGATATCCGGGTCATCTATTCCACCGACCGCGGGGGAGTAAAAGGTTTACGAAAATATACCGATATGTCACTTGTATCGGTTTCAATTCGCGCAAATGTGATTCTTCGCAAAACAACGAGTTCCAACCTTCTTTTTTCCTTTCTCTCTCCTGTAGTCTTTCATAGTTCATTTATGAGTAACTCTCACCCATTTCTCAAAAAAAAAAATTTTCTTTTTAATTTTCTTGTTACATACAACAATGACATTTCGGATCGAAACTCTACCTTGTTACTTTTCATTTTAATTTCTTCTTTTTTTTTTTTTTGGCGTTTTCCGCCATTACCAATATTATTTTCGCGTACCGTAGGTTGGGTTCGCTGCACTGAAAGAAACGTATTTTCGAGAAGACAATAAAGAAAAGAACCGAGGGTCTGTAAGAGATATTGGAAAGACACGCTTTTGACACTTAATTTCTCGAACGATCATGTTTCGCGTTGATCTTTGAACGTGAAAGACTGATTCGTCGTGTTCGTCTTTTCGATGAAGGGGCTGAGATTGGAGGGAAAGTGACAAAGATCGTTGGAAATTCATCGTGCAGATACTTGGTTGCGTGACAAGTTCGCACTAACCGGTGATTTATCCGGGTAGTTTCTTTGTCTTTAATGAAACATGAACTTGGGATGAATGTACAGCGATTCAGTAGTAACAATGCGCAACAAACGATCTACTTTACAAATGTGGCCATTTAATCATCGCGTTTTCTGAATGGAAACGGATATTCCCTAAGAAACCAGTGCCAGGATGTATGCTTCTTACCTTGCCATAAATTCTGTATCCACGATGTTGCGAGCATCGGTGGAAGCTGCATGGAAACATGAAATTATAATATTTCCTTCGAGACTACTCATTCATTATAAACGCAATAAATCTGTTAACCTGAAAACGGTAAATTTTTACGGTGTTTCAAGCGAGGCTTCTCTCTCTCTCTCTCTCTCTCTCTGTAACACTCTCGTCTATCGCAGCCCGGTGTAAAATTTTAAACAACGTTTCACTGAATATTTTTAGCGCAGTCGGTAGAAGATTCTCGCCAGACGTAATAAATTCCTCGAAAATCGCGAGAAACAACTGCAAAGCAAAAGTATCAAATGAAATTCTTTCGATTCTCGAGTCAGATCTTAAGCAAAACTCGCGCGAGATTCCAAGTGAAATTCACCAAGAGAATCTCAAGTAAAATTCTTCTTCTAAAATCCAGAATCAAGAACCGGATCTCAAACGAGATTCTGCACGAGACGACTCTGCTGACAAACAAAATTCTCCACGAGCCGAGCTCCGAATAAAATTCCGACAGGAAGAAATTGTCCCGCGGCAAGAAGATGTCTGATAAATTAAGAATTAGTATCGAGGAACTCTGATTGCAATACTTTCTTCCAATAAAATAAACGACGAAGATAGCGACGCGCTCATTTCGATATCCGGATTTTCCGCATGGGAAATTTCACCGGTGGTTTCAACGCTCTGATCCTTCGACCGTTCCTCCATTAACGATATTGCGGGAACTCCGTCCAGTCCGAGGACACGCCGGTGCCATAACTATGCCAAATGTTAAAGCGTACGCTTCGCTCGCTCAATTATGCAACGTGCCGCGAGCGCGTCAAAGGATGGTGTCGGCTCGCTATTTTGCATGGGATTCGCCAGGGCTGCGTCCGCCGCGGGCGATCAGCGAAACTTCACCAGGGAACCAGCCAATTCTCCGAAACATCTCGCCGTAAGGATCTTGGTAGCGACTATGCTGGCTTCGGTGTGGCGAATTTAGACACATTTTCCAACGTTCCGGGCCAAGTAAGAGCTTCCAAGCCGATCAATAGAAACTTTAATTTGCTCGTTTTGCGCATTTTTTTTTTTTTACATATCAGACGGTTCGCTTCTATTGAAGGAATTATTAGATCTTAAATGTAATCAATATCTATATTTATATCTATCTATCTATCTACCTATCTAATCTATCTATCTATCTATCTATCTATCTATCTATCTATCTATCTATCTATCTATATATATATAAATTATATATATAATATTATATATATATATAATTAGAATTATTATATTATTATATTATTATAATATATATATAATTAGAATTCTAATATAATATTAGAATCCATAATATAGAAATATATATATAGAACATAGAATCATAGAATATGAAAGAAAATAATAGAGAATTATAGACAAACGAAGGATTGTTGAATGCCATAGAAGCAATTTAAAAAGGTAAAATGGATGTATATGATATATATTAGTAAATAATATATATATATTAAGATATATATATAGCGATATATAGATATATATATACGAGCAAATTAAAGATATATATATTAAGATATATATTATATATATTATTTACTAATATGTATCATATACATCCATTTTGCCTTTTTAAATTGCTTCTATGGCATTCAACAATCCTTCGTTTGTCCATAATTCTCTACTATATTCTTTCATATTCTATGATTTTATGTTCTATATATATTTCTATAGTATGGATTCTAATATTATATTATAATTCTAATTATATTTCTGTAATTTATATTATAATTTTAATTATATTTCTATATGACTCTATGTTCTATATATTTCTATATAACTCTATATTCTATATATTTTGTAGAATATTTTATATATTCTATATTCTATAATTCTATATATGTTTATATTCTATACATATTGGCACAATTTTCTAAAAATATTGACGTACTATAATAAACAATTTCATGATGTGTAAATTTTCCTCTAAAAATCTGGGGATCATCTGAATCTGATAGAAGTGACTCCACCTGTTCTTTTTTTTTTTCCATACGACAGTTCGTTATAGAAATGTAACCACAACCTTTAAACACTATATAAAATTAACGCACTGTATTTTGAAAAGGTCACTGTCTTTTGATAAAATGTTAATAAATTATAGTTTAAAGCGTGAGCAGAGAATTTTTGAGGCTGTTCAATTACACGTATATCATGACATACTTTATTTTTCAAAACGAACAAGAAGAACGATTATAACATGTGATGAATAACAAGATACAACGTACTAAGAAAAAGCCATGAAAATTGACATTCGATAACCTGTATAATGAAATCGAGTGGTTTCACCTGTGTATTACTTTACTCGTGTCAAAAGTAAAATTCGAATTGTTTTATATTTCCAACAGAAATCCTCGAGATTGACCGCTTCGCGTGTCAATGCGCGTGTATGGCTACAAAAGATTGTAATTGAAATTTTGTCGAGAAACCTTGTTGAGATCACGGCCGGAAAAAGACGACAAGACAGTGGAAGAGAAGGAAACCCTCGAAGCTGCTTAATCACCGAAACTCACCGTGCAGTTGCGTCGCGTCCGAATCGTTATCGTCCCTCGGTCTCAGAGTGCATTCGAGTTAGATTCGGAGAGTTATCGTTCCGGTGTCCAGCCACTCGAAACGAGGCCCGAGAGTTATCGTTAACGGGTCCTCCACGGTATATCCAATTCCCTTACTGGTTTCAGAAAACGCAAGAGACTCTTGCAAGTGTTCGCTTTCTTTTTTCTTCTTTCTTTCTTCTTCTTCTTCTCCTTTTTCGTCGTCGTCGTCTTGTTTCGAGAACGTACCTGACGTACGGTCTCGTGGTTGAAAAATCGAAAGGACAGGACTGTAGATATCCTGTAAGTAGTCTCGATCTGAGAAGGGGACGGAAGTATCGGCGGTGGTAGACGGAAATTTGATCGAAACGCTTGATAACCTATGCCCTTTTCACATCGCGACAGTCCAGTTTGACAGGCAGCCGCGTACACGCAACGATGTTCATTGATCGTTTTTCATGGTTTATGCTCTTTTCTGTCGCGAGACAGTGCTCTTTGAGCTTGTTATCGGCAGACATTCGTTTGAGGGTTCGATCGACCAGGACCCGGCGAATTGATGGAACATCAGGGAAAATTTTTCCCCCCCTATATCTACGTGTTATTGGACGCGAAGGAGAATTTTTCAGAAAAAGAGAATATTTTAACAGGTGTCGAGAATTAGCAGCAATTGGTGGGACAGTTCTGTAGATATCTATGAAAGTAGGTTAATTCGGTTTCAATTTTCTCGTCTTTCGTTTCGACGATGAACATGTCAGAAACAGTGAAGAGCATAACAAAAAATCGTCAATGGTTTAACTGACATAAATTTGTAGAAGAAGATCAATCATATAACGATCGATAAAGTTAATCACACTTTTAAGCATGAAATCTGTACTTTAATAGTCGTGAGCTCGTTTTTTTTTTTTTTAAGATGATTTTACATCACGGAATTGGTAGAAAAGTAAGAATATTTCTTTCCGAAAAATTGTAAAAATTCAAACGCAGAAACATTGAAACATCTCTTTCGTAATTCGACTTTAGTCGTTTTGAAGATTGAAGTCTCCTCTTTATAACGACCCCTTAAACTTGTTATACCATTTTTATTCGCCATTTTATTGAACGTTGAATATCAAGGTTAAACAAAAATTCAAGGGACTCAAACGATTTCGTCACCGGAGTCTAACGTTCAGTTCTAACGTCAAGTTCAATAAAATGGTAATGAAAGAGATCGTACAACAAACCTTTTTCGAGGGTTCGTTGTAAAGAGAAAGTTTCAGTGTTCAAAGTCACGATGGATTTAGCCGCGGAAAAGATTGTTTAACGTTTGTACAAATAATCGATTTTATTTTACCTTCGAGAAAAGAATTATCTTCAAGAAAAACGATTCAGTCACGACTGAAATCGAAATCGAGGTGGAAATCCAAATCACGCTTTGGAACATCACAGCAAGTGGAAGATCAATTACGCGATCGTCTTTTTCGAAGTAATGTCTTCAAATTTCGAACTGTGTTTGTCGATGATTCTTCTTTGTCATTGGTACACAGACTCACAAGTTCGTCGCTGTATGTGAAATAGGCGCGGTTGATGGCGTGAATTCTTCGGCAGGGCCGAAGATCGAAACGAAACGAAACGCGCTCTTGCCGCGATCGTTATTCCTTGGCCGGAAGCCATGCGGGCAGGCATGCGTTTACCCTAAGCACGTACACGCACGTGCGTGTGTCATTCCAGTGTGACGCGTGAGATCCAATAACGCTCGACGAAACACTCGTCTATATGATAATGAAGCGGAGTCGCCGAAATTAATGCCGCTGTGTTACGAGGCCTCCCGTTGAATCGATCGAGACACATTCGGGCTGGATTCGCCTCGCGCGCCCACAGGATATGACTTCCGCGATCCGCCACGGCCGAATGAAAATTCAAATACGCTGCTTGCCAACGGCAACTAATGCTGATGTCTATTGCCAGCCTAATCGACGACGGTTCGCGGCCCGCGATTTTCTCGATTCGATCGCCGATCAGTATCATCTGGGTCAGTTCGACCCATCTCGGTCTGGTGTCGATTGTCGATTCTCGGCTGATTTAACGGCCTTATCGCGGTCGTCAGCGAAATGAAAGAGTTGGCAGACACACGAGGACGTGTATAGAATACTGATGCACGAGCTTCTCAGAAGCCAAAACAGGTCATTTTTCAATCAAGCGACGTGGACAGATGATTAATTAATTTCTCATCGAAGAATTATTTATACGAATTATATATTTGAAAAATTCACGCATTTGCTTCTTTGCTGTCCAATGTCAAGTATGGTTTGACGATACATTTCGTTTCAACAGGTCCTACGTTCTATGGCTCGTGTGTGACTCGACAATGCAGATCGTTTCAATTTTCTTCATCGATGCTGTTTCGTTGAGACTAACAAAGATAAGATAAGAGTCTCGTCGTCGTATATTTTGGCTCGATCGTGGCTGTTGGTGACTTCAGAACTGTCTTATTTTTTCACGAAAATCCAGAATTCGAAGTTTAGAAATTTTCGATTTACCAATTGGATTGTGGCTAGACGAGTGCGAAGACAACGCACAACTGATAATGAGTTTGAAAGCAATTGACAAAGAAATTAAATAAAATAATTACGTTACAACTGTTTCATATAATATACTGTTAATACGTTGTCAATAATTATTTGATAATTATCTACTCAGAAATACATTCGTGAGCCTACAGATGTATCGCGAAATAACCGATACCGGAAGCGGATCATCGGTTGACGAAACGAGCACGGACTAGTTGGAACGAAATGATGAAAACCGCGCGGACAGCGAAAGGTTGAATACGTTTGTTTCCAGAGATGTTTCTCGACTGTGGTTAATAGTTTAATTCGGCAACTGGGACGATTGTTGATGGAAAAAATTCTAGACTCACGGGATTAACTCTTTCACGACCATAAGGTTGCTAAGAGTGAATATTAGTATGTAACTGTTTATTTCAGTTCGTTTAGACGTAAAATAAAGAAAAATCATAAGAAAAATACATAACAGTGTGTAGTTTTTTTTTGGAATTTTATGGAAAATATTTCTCCCAATGGACTATAAAAATAACACAAATTATGGTTAGGCTTATTATGCAATGTCTTTTATTTATTGGTTTATTATTATAACAAAATGTCAACTAAAATAATACAAAATTATGAAATAAAATTACTATACAAAATGATGTGCTAATTATGATATTCTGCGAAGCGATTTCTTTTGGTTGTGAAGCAAAGATGGACATTGCACATAGTACATGTATTAGTTTAGCACAATTTGCACATCTTTTTTTTTCTAAACGTTCCCGTTCACATAATCTCGTTCGACATACGTTCTATTTAGACATTCTGTATAAAAAAAATGCGGATAATGTTATAATTAAATACGACAATCACCAATTTTGAAATGGGGAAAAATGTTTCCCTTAGTCGTGAAAGCAGAAACTTCCCAAGAGAAAGAGAGAGAGAGAGAAAATTTTGCAATATCTCGAATTGAAACGCGACTCTCGCGGCAATTCGTCGAATTTTACGAAAATAAAATTCAATAAAGTGCTCGCTGATCGCGACAACAGGGGGTACCTTTCACGAGAGTATCTTCCCGCGAGTTACAATCAATCGTGTAAACGAGCTGGATAATTTAGGGCGGCGCGCTGATTCACGGTTCGCCAGCGGGCAACAGAGGAGACGCGGAGGGATTGCCGCTGTCCCACGGGATTGAATTAGGAGGGCCGGATCGCGCGTCCTCAACCCCGTAAACTGCCTCGATCGTCCTTTTGGCACTTTCGGATGGAGGAGGATGGGGTGGGGGCACGCCGTGAGAAGGGGCAGCTGCCGCTTTTGTCTTTCGCTCTGCGGAAACGATATTAAGCGTTGTTCCATGTTATCGGGCCCGGGGGCGCCCAACGAATTTCATCAGCCCCTCCTTTTTTTTTTCTGCCCGCTGTGTTACTCGCTGTCGATCGCTGATTCTTCGAACGGGAAACGTGATACTCGATACTTGACAGAGCATTTAATTTTTTGATTTACTTTTTATTCATTTACTTTTATTCTATACGGGGAGAAGTTCCTTGAGATACAAAAGTATTAATAGGCAATACAAAAAAGAAAAAAAAGGAAAGAAAATGAATTTAATTTTAATCCCTTTGAGATACAATAGTACAAGGAAAAGAAAAATAGATAAAACACAGTAATGTACGAATAGATAATAACAAGATTGAAACACCGAGATCAATTAAGGATAAATTAAAATAAAAGAGAAATTTTTCAAAGAAAAACAGCTACGGCTTCGAGACGTTAAAGCGACAGAATCAATTATCACAATAATCGCCTCGAAGCGATTATTGAAAGCTGACACGCTGTCAAAACAAATTTAAACATACTTAATAATCATTTAATCTGATATTTGATCCGCATGCTAAAACTCTATACTGGTTAGAGTCGATCGAAACGACTCCAACAACTACGTATTCATCGCCGGCTAAAAATACACGTTTCGCCCGTCGAACAATCGAGACAAACGCGACAAGACAAACCGTCGACCTACATCCTCCGCGGCAAAACTATCGTGAATCACCGCGGCTGGTGATCGAGCCTCCATTGTCAACGCGCGCGTCTCAAAAGAAGAGTATACGAGCAAAACGAGCGGCTCGCGAGCGCATTTCGCATGCAAACAGCTCGGCGCAGCGCCGTGCAACTCGACGAAAGCGGAGGAGCAGATCCGTTCAAACGAGCTTTCAACCGAGCCGTGAAATTATTTAACCTCTGGTTACGCGGATCGCGCGAGCGTCGTCCTCTCGAGAGGGGGCGCATTATGCATCTGGCCGGGCGCAACCGGCCGTTCGGCCCGTTAAATATTCGTATTCATGTATTCATTGAATAATTGCGGGATATGCGTGTCTCGTGGTGTCCCGCCGGAGGGAACCTACGCGTCGCGTTTCCCGCTGGAACAGCGAGGACACGCCCCGACGATCGGCGGGGGCCACGAGGCTCGCGACGAACCTCGACTTTCACGGCTCGCCGCACGGACGAAGGGTCGCGTCCTCTTTTGTTTCGTTTCGTAGGTTTTGCCGAGAGTAGCACCTGTTACCCTCGCTTCTCTTACAATTCGATAATTGTTAAAATTATTCTGGAGCACGTTACGCTCCTTCTCCGCGTAAAAGGACTTATTATCTTGTTTAGATATCGTTCTATTTGAATAAGAGCAACGTCTACTTTTTCATGCTGGTAGAAGGAAATTACACCAAAAAATTATCTACGATTGTAAAACTTAGAGTATTGGACTCGTAACACTAAGCCTTAACGGACCAATGCCGCCATATAAGTGCGACATGGCACTTTTGCTTACTGGGTCCAATGCCGCGTATATGGCGGCAAAAACAAATTTATTATTTTTATCACTGTTAGAGTTGTCATATTCACTATTAACGCGTTAAGTATTGTGCCGTGTCATTTCTGTGAATTTGTTTTCGCTTGTTACCTGTGTTCTGTTATCTTTTACCTTCTTTTTGTGTACCTGCACCGTTTTGTGCTCTTCGCATGCAAAGTCAGTCTTGTTTGATTTTTCAAAAGAACGTGCGGAGTTATCGGAGTTCCTTTACACAGTTTAGTTTATTATATTTTATTTTGTTTAATATGAAACCGTAAAATATGGCCGGAAACTCTGGAAGAATAATACACGCATGATAACGATAATTTCAATGATATTAGCAGTAGTGACGACGAATTTCTTTTCTATACTTGATATAAAAATGTTTAGTACACAGTTTCTCTTCGTATGAAAAATAGCTTGGACCTGGTGGGAAGTAAACTTGAAACACTTCCGGACCGTTAAGGATTAAAATACTGAGGGATTCGACAAGGATTTAGGTTAGGTTCAGGTTTCCGAAAAGTGTTCTTTTCACAGTTCAATTGAGATTATTACTTTATTGATTCTTAGGCTTCTTGCGCAGAGCATTAGCTCAGAGTTTTTTCCCAGAAAAGATGCCACGAAAATAAGAGAGAAAGAGAGCGTGGACGAAAAGGATGAACAGAGGCTGTTTAATTGATCTCGCGATGCTACCTTTCGCGCGTTCTCCAAACCAATCTCGGTGACATGGGATATCAAGCTATGAATTGGTAATTCCGTTATCGGTTTGCCGAGTCGTTTTATGATTGGGATCGAGAGGAATCATTGTTCATTCAATGCGCGATTATTGCGGTAGAACAACCGCTAGGATTTGTTACTTTGTTGATTTCACCTGTTCACTTTTCATTCGATGGAACAAATAATTCCGAATGAAAATGTAGCAAATTGAATTTGTAACTTTGTTGATTTCGCGCGTGTGTATTTTTATGTTCGATGAAACAGACAATTCTGGGTGAAAATGTACGAAAATGTACCAAATTCTTTTCACAGTTCGATCGATCGACGTTTCCAATATCATATCGTGTATAAAACGATTTGCAGGTTTTTTTATATTCGATGGAATTCCGAAATGAAAATGTAGCAAGTTTCAGTCACAAATTCTTCCATCATTCCAATGCAATAATTGGATATAGTTTTCAGCAATGTTTTCGTGTATAAAAAAAATATTCAGAAATTAATTAGAATCTAATTAAGACGAGTTCCACCAGTTCGGTATTACATTTTTCGCGGCGAGTTCCCGCGAAAGAAAAATTGGCAGGCTCGTTAACATGTCGCTGTTTGATTTAAGACGCTCCAGTATTATCAGCTATTATGAATATAAATGAAGAACGCTCGAACGTAACCCTGGGGAAAACGGGCGAGGAGGAGTCGTTGCGTTTTTGGTCGAGAGGGCGAACGCCACGCATTAAATCAGCAGCCAGAAGGTTCCAGCTTAACTAGTTAACCGAGCAACAAGGATAAGACACGCGTTACGTTATTTAACCAGCTGCCACTTGGAAAATAACGCGCGAACAATCTTCAATGATTAAATCCAAACATTTTCCTTCTCCTCGTTAATGAAATGTTGATACTGAAACCATAACGAAACGAAATATTCAGTAAGCGGAAAATATCGCAACCTACGACGAAACATCGATCGCTTCTGCATAATTCAACGATCATTCATTATCATTGTGGTTTTGAGGTTCTCGGTATCTCGGTTTGAAAAATTCAGTTCTTGACTTGAAAATCGTAATTAACCCCTTGATACGTCACATGTTTCCTAAGTTAAAGTCTATATAAGTATGTAAAAGTATGTATCATGGGTGTCCAACTTTTTGAATCTTCTGGCTTATCTCATTGGCCCAATAAAAAATTTGTCGAAGGCCACGCATAGTTTACATATTTTTCTATCAGTTCAACGTAATTTATATTATTTATGAGAATGTTCAGACAACTTTTATATCGAAACAATACATCGATTAGAAAAATATATTTATATTAATTAAAGAAAATGTGAAAATTTTTAATGTGAATACTGAGTTTGTTTTTTAGATACTAGTTCACCTGGAATTTTCTGAAATTTTCGTTCTTATTTTGTCTCTTATGTGCCTCATGTAGGGAAAAAATTCTGCTTGCAAATATAAGTACTTCCAAAAAGGAATATCAACGGCGCATGTTCGTGAAGTGCTAAATATTTTCCTTTAGGCAGGTGCAGTTTGCACTTATGGAGTAGTAAATATGCCAACCGTCTAAAAACAAAAAATATTTCGCTCTTGGAAATTGTTCGTAATTAATCACTCTAGCACTAAATTAAAACAAAAAAAGAAGGTATGATTATTCGTTGTTAAAATTATTCAAATAATGAAATTCTTATTCATCTTATTATCCAATTTTGGTTATACAGCCGCAGATTGGACACCCTGATGTACATAGTTTCTCTAGATGCTTAATATGGCTCATTTATCCTATATTCTACGTTGCCTACTTCGTTCAATTTAATTTAATCAATTTCATTCAGTTCGTACGTCAAGCAGTTGAAAAACAATTCGAACAATCCGATCTTGTGTCTGCCGATTTCTGCCCGGTTTGACGAGACACACGAAAACACGCCAATTGAACCATTTATCCAGCGGAGAGCTAAACAAACAAGCCGTGGCAACATTGTCCATCGAAGAACAGAGGCGAAGAACGCGCGTGTACACGCGTCACGGGTGCACCCGTCAAATCTGCGAAGCGTAGAATTAGAAATTGGATCCGGTGCCCGCGTTCTCTATTCACCCTTCGTCCATTAACCACGTCCCATGGTTAATCCCATTGCTGGCCGTGCTGAGAAAAAGGCGGCGCCCCCTCGTTGGACGCGAAGCAAGTGAAACTCCCCCGTTATTACTCCACTTGCATAGTCATGGATCCGGTAGGGTACGCGTGCTCGACGAGATGGCGGAAAATAGTTACAAAACAGGCGCGATAGACACAGGGGGTAGAAGTGGGGCGAGAAAATAGGGACCGGGCCGGAGTGTGAAAATATTCGAAAGGGGGCTCCCCCACTCCTCGTATGTACGTAATGTCTCGAAAGCGCGATGCAGAATCCATTCCATTCCATTCCGAAGGGAGCTGGCGAGAAAAAAAGATTAAGCATCCATCGTGCACGTGGGATCGTTTCTCGTTAGATGCGTCACTCCGTTGTTCCACTTCCGTTTTTCTCTTTCTGCGCCGTTTTCGTTTTCGCCGTTGAGCCTCCGTTGTCGATATTAACGTATGGATATAGGTGCGTGAGGAAAGATAATATAACACGTCGAACAAAGGATCTTGTTAGCGACCGTGACCGATTTATGTATGTACGTTTGCGGCAATGGGGGGCCGAGTGGTGTCTTTGTCTGCGGACTTAATTGCGTTCGGTTGCGCCACGAAGACGAGAGATGGTTTCGGTTATGGTGAAACGTGTGATTTATCGCGATGCACGCGCCGCGGTTCGCACTACTCGCACTACTCGTCTGAGAAAGGAGGGCTGCGGTTAGGCGAGTCGAGCTGTTTTGGGATGGCTGGTGCATCTTTCGGTAGACGATTTACGATCCTCTGCAGTGGAGGAGTTACAAGCGTAGGTTGTTTCGCCGATTCGCAGAAAGGAATAATCTTTGCAATTCACGCGTTTCAGAGTTGCGCGCTTTCCAAGCGTAGAAAATTCGTCAAAAAAAAAAAAAACGAAGGGAGAAACGGCGCGACTATCCGGTCCGTGTACCAATTTTCAAAATTACGCACGATCGCATCCTCGAAACGATGAACCTTGAAACTCGATCCGAGGGGGTCGAAACTGCAGGAACTGAGACGGCCGATCGAGAGGATCGAGCCCAGTGTCATCAACTATCCCCGCAGAAAAGGAAAAAAGGAAGAGGAACTTGAAAAAAGAAAAGAAGTTAAAAAAAAAAGGATCGTAAATCAGACTGGCAGAAATGAAACGGAGAGAAGAGAGATCGATCACAACGGAGCATTCCTCGAAAAGGAGAGTTGCAACCCCCGGCGAGTTGCACAATGCAAAAATCCCCAAGCGAGCCGGACTCGATCCCCCGGGGGAGAAGTTTCCATGCTGCTGGACTCGCACGCGGGGAATTAGATTAAAAACATTAAAGCCACCCCCTCGACACGGAGAGAGAGAAAGAGAGAGAGTGTGTGTATGTGTGTGTGCCGTGTATCTTCGCGCCACTAGTCATTTCGTGATTACCCTCGCGTCGAATGCTCGCTGGACCGCGAAACGAAATTAGAGTTCTAATAATACGCGGGATTTAAAACTTCTCGTGGATGAACAACAGATGCGCCGTCTCGACGCTTCGCCGACTCGCCTGTGGGAATCGCGATTAACCATTTCGTCGAATGGGTGTGCCGTTATGGCCCGTGGATAAACGTCCACCCTGTTATATAGGTATTGCTTGTTTTTTTTTCTTTTTTTTTATTTGCTTCCTTTTGTTACAGCTACGTAAGAGGTATTCTTTGGGGGTTACTGGTTCCAAGGGTGGCTTTTGTTTTCTTACGGTTAGAGGATCGGGATTATTTGAGTTATTAGGTTGCTTGTCGACATGTTGGCAGGATGCTTTTCAAGGGTAGCGAATTCAATAGAATCAAAGACGGGGCGGGAAGAAATTTCAACGCGATAGGCGAAGTTACAAACTTTACGAGCGACGATATCAAACGAAGAAAGAACGGACGGTAATTCGTTTACCAAAATCCGCCGAAACAACCATTATAAATCGTGGTAGGCCATGTTTGGATATAAATGTAACTTCGTGAGAACGTCCCGGGGCGCATAACAGCTAATTCAAATACATTGTACAATACGCTCTTAATCTTAGTGAAGACTCATTGCATTTACACCCATTGGGTCTCTACATTATCGGCCGGGGATTGCTGGCACATACAACAAATCTCGGCACGAGTAATTAAATAAATAAAATGAGTAATTACAATAAAACTAAGAAACGGTAGCAAGATGAAACGAAGTCAGACGCGTAGTAAGAATGTTAAAAATATTGCAATGAACTATATAATGAGTAAAACGTAGGATCAAACGAAATCAGATACATGGTAAAAATATTAGAAGAATATGAATAATTGTAATAAACTTATATAATGAGTAATCATAATGAACTAAGAACGTAGGATCAAACGAAATCAGACGCATAGCAAGAGTGTTAAAAAAATACCACAAGAATATGATATACGACAAGAATGGCGGGAACGAAACGATCTGTCAAGATCGACGAAGCCTTCTGTAATCTCGGAGTCGTGAATCGGCGAGCCTTCGTGTCCACGGAACGCCGTTGCCGGCCGCATTACCATACTAATTGCGAGCAAAGTTCCAAGCGGCGATTTATCGGGCCGGCCGGTGTATATCGGCGATAAAACATCGGCCAGGCCCAACCGATTATGTCCCGGTGCGAACGTGCTTCCCACTCTCGACACCCTCGCTCGAGAGAAGCGGAGAACAGCAGCCCCTCGTACCGAGGCCGATATCGCCGCGGAGAATTCAATGTTGCACGCCCTTCGGAAACTATTCGACCTAATGGGCGGAAGTTCGGCACGAGTTATGCGTCGCGTGTTCATTAAGCGAGGTATCGTCTGCCGGTGAGAATTGAACGGTCAGCCTCGGCGAACTGATTGGTAATTGATTCGCCGAGAGTCGTGGCTTCTTGAGAGGGACGACGACGACGACGACGAGAGACGAGAGACGATCGATGAGCTTTGCAGAGATCGATGGGCTTGCAGAGGCCGATGCGAGGCGTTTGCGATTTACCGGTTTAACATCCTTCCGCGCGGCGGAAGGATTCAATCGCCGTCTGCTCGACGAAATTTACTCGCTCGCTTTACCGACCACACAGCCATTCTCAGCTTCAGAAACTCTGAAGAAACCACTGCAGCACTCGTTCGCTGAATTGAGGAATTCGCACGGTCTCGATCTCTTCTCGACTTCTATCGGCAAAATCGCGTAAAAACTCGCCAAATTGTTCACGCGCAGTTATGACGTTTCAATGTCAACGCGGAATGTCCATGAAATGTCCTGACATTTACATAGAAATCGGGTAACCGTGTCACCATTCCTAGCAAAAGATTACGTACGATCAACAGACAACTAATCGACATTCGAAATCTAAATTCTAAAATCGACATTGCAAAGCCCATCTATTGCTAATAATAAAATAGCATCTGCAAGAGCAAAACACTTGACGCTCACGATCAAACAAGTTACAAACTCAGAGTGATGGATACGTGACAGGGATGTATTAGGGTATCTAATGACAATAATTTAACTTATTACAACATAATCTATACTCTAGTTAAATATATTGACATTTAGTGTGCTTAGTGTTATGTTATATTGTGGAAAAATTAAAATTGTACTAGCTCTCGAGTAAAATAAAATTTTGCATCAAAAAACAACATTATTTATGGATATCTGAAGACACGATACGGGACCTTTCATTTCATTCATCCAAATCAATATCGACATGGTCAATGCAGAATTCAGAAATTCCCAACAGAAAACTTAAACGAAAAAATTACAAACTCCTACTTTCACTCCGCTTACTACTCGCACGTTAAAAAATACATATGATGCTCATCAGCATCACGTTACCAACATCATGAGTCACGCTTAAGAACTATCAAGACAGAATATACATACAGTTTTAATTGTAAAACAACAACTGGCTTACTGGTTAAAAAATCTTAACATTTCTTAACAGTTCAACGGCACAGAGTTAATTTTAATTCCTTCACGTTGAGCAAAATTGGAAGATATTCCCTCTGGAGATTTTAAGAAGATCAGATCTACAGTTTTGAATATCGCACCGAAATGAGAAGCGACGGGTTTCGACTGAACACGATCGCTTGCCTGGAACGAGAAGATGGACCTACACACATCTCGAAATAAATTATGGTGCCTGCAGACCTCGCGGATTCAAACGCGGGGGGTGCGCGTTTGTTTTTCAAACTCGAACGGGTTTGTTCATCACGGGAAGTGAAACGCTCGGACCCTAAGATTAATCGCATCACACCGCTAATTAGCAATAATTCAATAGGCACAGCTGCGCGTCCCGTTCTATAATTGATTGTTTAGAACGGTGCATATGTAATCGTGTGTTTCGCTGCTGATCGTATTAACCGCGGCGCACGATAATCTAACGTATTAGGCGGAAATGGACGGATGGACGGAGCATGAACTAATGGAGCGATGGGAACGAACGTTGGATAGGTGGGAACGTTCGTTCTCGTTCGAACGATCAACAGAAACGAAGCGAAGGCAGATAGGTTTCGAGGATTTACGAAAATATCATCGCGTATGTTTCAGAGAAGAAAAACTCGAAGAACACTCGCTCGACGAAAAAAATTGCTTCAAGTAAAGAAACCGTCTTCCTTTTAACGCTAAACTTACCGATATTTTGTGTATACCCGTTCCTATACCGGTCCTTAAGAAAAATAATTTTGAACTTGGATAATAGTCAATGATCAAAATAGACATCAGCAACAGTTTCGATGCTGTCGTTCTCACTTTCGAAGCTCAATACTAATCTTCTTCTCTTCTATTCTCTACATTTGTTCAGGATTTTTTCCCCTTTCATTATCCGCGATCTGGGGATTTTAATTCGTCGACATCCGAACAGAAATAACACTCTTCGTCTGTGTTGCATATTCTTTGATTGACATTTTCAGGACAAATGTTCGCCACAGAATAATACGAAATCAAATACGAAACGTAAAATTTACGCCAAAGTAAATCGCGGATTTACCTCTTTCTTTCCTCGTTTACTTGAAATTTGCAATAGGAAATGCGATGCTGTCTATTGGAGTTAATATAAAATTGCACTGTGTCGCCAAAATCTGCGTACATTCTTGCTACGTATATCTTTCGGGGGAGGAAAAAGAGAAATGAGAGGAGAAGTAAAAAGATACTGAAAAATTCATAGATATTTCAAGAAAAGTCGAGGAAAAAGAAAAAATGAGCGGCTTTAACGCCCTTAAAGCCTGTCACATAATAATAAGAATATGTCTGACTTCATTTCTGTAAGGAAATAAAACTTGACACCCTTTCATGTATGTTTGCTTTATTTTTACTCCTGTTAATTTTTGTAATGGACAGAATTGATTGGCGATAACTATAATTTTATTAACTACTTTTATTTTCCTCACAATCCCGTTTGCCCATCATCTGTGTCTCGACAACCTTAACACCTCACTCCTTTACAACATCGCTCGTAAACTTATCTCTCTCCTTAATCACGTGACATCTCCCTCTTCCAAGTTCCTGATCGAGAGCGTTTTTTGCCCGAACATCCCCGGTAAAACATATTCTATGTTAAAAAGTGCAGGAAATTGTCACGCAAAAGTTCGAAAACGATCGATTCGACCGGCGATTCGGTAGGTTTAGTATAAGAAAAGTCTTACGTAGAAAAATCAAAAAGTCCAGTCACGAGATGCAAAGCGAGATGCTGAAAGAAGAACAGGGGAGGAAAGAAAAGCAAGAAACAAAGAGGCAAACGGGGCAAAGGAAAGGAAGCGGCAACAAAGAGCACACAAATCACCGTGGAACGAAGCGAGGCGAGCATCGTTGGGTCGAGGATCGTTGCCTCGATGTAGAAACGCGGAGGAAGGAACAATAGAACGATCGAGATCCCCCATAAAGATATAATTCGAAGCCGATCGATCACACCTGAGGCCTGAGAGCTCCGGTGCTCGCGGTGTTTTCCACTCGGTTGGACGTGTCCACGGCGACGACGACGAGAGGAGGAGAGTGGGTTGACGCGGGTAGTAAGGCCGCGTAACTCGGTGCGCGCGTTTGTCCGCCCACGCGCGAGCCTGGACCACCATGGTGCAGAAGAGAAGAGAGAAGGCGCAAAAGGATCTCGCCGGTGGCGACGGGGTGGTGGTGGTGGTGATGGTGGCGGCGGCGGCGGTGGAAAGCAAGCGCCTTTCGAAATCACTTAAACTGATTAGGGCCGCGTTACTCTCGAGCAGGGTGGCCGGTGATTTACGATGCTCCGGCCAGTTTCGCGTTTTCGATGGTCCGAATGGTCGCGCTCGTTACGCCGCCCGTCGTAAAACAGCACGTGCCACCAGCTGCGTGCCCGCTTAATGCCGCCAACACCGTGAAAGCATCTCTCGCCGGAGAACTGTGCTCTCGCAACCGAGAGAGAACCGAGGCTGCGTTCGTCGATCTCTTCTCCTCCGCGTGGGAGTTTTCGACCAAGTGCAGAATAAAAAGGATACTGCACCGTCACGTGCTTTGATCTAATTTTTCTTTTTCTTTTTTTTCGCGAATATGCGAGAGACGGCGTTCGATAAGGAATATTCGTAACCATGTCCCATAGTTTTCGACACTTCGAGTCGAGTCATCCTTTTGGTAGATTCTATCCTTTTAGTAAGTTCACACTTTCGGCGAGTCAAGATTTTTCCTGCAAATTTTCTCCAGCTTTCCGATGCCGTTGTAGTAGACAATGAAATAAATAAAGAGCTCGAACGGTAGAAAATGAAGCAAACAGATAGAAATAGAAATAATGTATTGTTATTCCGAAGCCAACATTTTATTTCACGTATGTAATGTTTAGGAAAAAAAAATAGCACGAAACGACGTAAAATTAACATAAAATACTTGTTTAAAGATATTTATACACGCACGCGTAGATTCGTCTATACACAGTTCACTGCGCGGAACAGTTCTACATATGATAATTTCCACATGACAATTACGACATAATAATTTACATATGATAATCTGTAGGAATAATAATAATATTTCACTAAATCTTCATGGTTCAAAGGATCAGCCAAAATATTTCTCACATAGAATTTCATCTTTGAAACGCGTTCAATGAGGTTCGTCATTGGAGAGTGCGATAACAGAGATAATAGTGAAATGTATTATTTCTATGTCACTCGCAAGATGAAAGGGTGAGCTTAGTTTGCAAAAAAGGCGGACCTGCAAAAGGATCGATCGCAAAACCTGCAGAAAACATCCGTTACCAGCAGACGTTCCGTTCAAGTAGACCATTCGGATGCGAGAAGCTCCACCGAATCTACAAGCGCAATTTGATTTTGATACTCGTGCCCGTTCGATTGATCTCCGGTGGTTGGCGTTTGAATTTAAATGGCCCATTGACGTATATCGCGAGGAACTTGCGGAATTTTCAGCCAAGTCGTTGTTACGAGGAATCTTCGGCAAAGTTTCGCATTAGGAATTCGAGGAATTTTAAGGGAAATTGTTACTGGGAATTTCAGTAATCTCTCAAGTGAGTACACTTCGTCTGTTTCGCTGAGGGAATATTAACAGCTACTCTACACGTGGTATCACGTGTTCCGTCAATGTCTTCTGAAAAAGAAAAAAGAAGAAAAAAAAAGAAAGAAAGAATAAAAGACGGTGTTCGGTGTACCTCAACACGTCGACGAGTGAAATTTGCCGCGCTGGAAGAGAACAAAACGCGAGAACTGGTCTTCTCGAAGACAGTCGGCGATACGCTGATTTATTAATCGAAGAAGAGAGCGAAGACCCCGCTGACAAACGAGCGACCGGAGAGCGTGCTGTCAGGCCTCGAACTCTTCGATCTATCTCCCGGTGCTCCCGAGGTGTTGCCATTAACTTTAATACCGGCCTCATTACACCGGCTGGCCGATATTAAAACGCGAAAGACGGCGTCGGACGCGAGGCCGTGACGATTAATCGGCGAAATTCCGTTCACTCCGCGATCAATCGTGGATCGGGCCTCCTCATGTTCCTTCGAGCCGCGCGTCGAGATTGCCAGTATCGAGCTGTTCGCGGAACGAAAGAAAAGGGACGCGAATTGAAATGTAAATGGAAAACGATCGCGAGACCGATACGTACTATCGAAATCGCTTCGTTTTCAAACCCAATTTGATAACGAATCTGATTTGTACGATGTGTGTCGTGACGCGTGCGTCGAGTATCGGGCAGAGTATCGAGCATCGGTGATTGCCGCGGAAATTAAAAGAGTGGGCGGCGATGAATATGTAAGAGGAAGAACGAGACGGAGCGTTGCAACGAAAAAAAAAAAAAAAAAAAGAACGTTCACCGTCTCGTCGTGGATTTACGATAATTGTCCCGGTAACGATTCTCGATTAACAGAGAGGGGAACTCTCCATTTTGTTCGAAACGTTCAATTTCTGTCAAATTTTACGTAAAATATTCGATGCGACGAATATTCGAAATTTTCGAAATGTCACAAGCTAGGTAGATTCTAAATTTGAAAGATCACGAATGAAACGCGTAAAATTTACAGATGCCTGGGTACTTGCTTTCGGCGTTCTAAAAATATATATATCACGTAAATTATCATTTCCAGACGCATTTAAACGCGCGTTCACCTTCCTTCTCTTTTCGTCCACGGGATCGAGGAGAAGGGGCCTGTGCATTCAGCCCTGTTAGACGAGATATTGTAACCGCGACGAGAAATTTCATCCAGCTTTAATTACCAGCGAAGTGAAGCGGTTTCGGTGCGGTGGACGCGTGGTGTAATAAAACGAACGCTCTCCACCTGTTCTTATTTTTTTCTTTCTCGTCTGTTTCTCTCTTTCTTTTTAAGAGGCTCGCATTATCCTCGTCCCTAACCCATCCAATTAACCGACGGAAGGAGTGGTGGAGGAGCGATGCAGGTGCGTCCAAGCCTCCTCCTGACCCGAAACGCGGAATTAAGTTGCAGGATTGAACGTGTAAAATAATTGGCGTGTTTGCTAAGAATAGACATATCGCTGGCAAGTCCTGTCAATTAAAATCCTGAAATTTCGGAATTTTATAGCAGCATTTTATGTGCGACTAGCATCTGAAATTAGCCTTCTCTCCGTCTACCCTTCGACAAGCGAGAGAACTTCATCATTACCAGGAAAAAGATGGAAAATGTTGATCGACGACCCTTGAATCGACGTCGTCGATGGTACGATGAATCGAGAGGAGAGAGAGAGAGAGAGAGAGAGACGTAACGTCGATGGAAGAAACGATACGTCCCGTGGAGCCAGCTGATCGTCGGATCAGGTTCACGGGACATTTGGCGCCGATCGCCTTCATTTTCCAGTCTACACGCGGGATTAATGCATTGGCTTAAATGTTGGACGGTGGCGCGCGAGAACGGGCGCAGCAGCGTGTCAAGTGATGGAATTAATCGTAGATGGATCCCTGGAGGGTGGTGCATGATTCACCGGGAACCGCATCGCGCCACACCCCGCCGCAAAATGGTGTGCACGCTGCACACGATTATGCGACAGCAGCAGCGGGGTGCGTGCGCGCGTGCACGCGTGACCGACACACAGTGTGTTGGCACCCATACAGGCAGAATACGCGCGGGATACGTAGGGGGTTGCGACACGGGCGAAACAAGTTGTAGTGACAGGTGGGGCGGGCGTTGTTATTCGAGTTGTAGCTAAATACGCTTCGATGTCGGTGCAGCCTGCCGGAAGTGAGAACGAAAACACAGCAGTTAAGATCGTTCTTCATTTTCGACCTGTCGAAACGAACGAAGCGAATGTCGAATGGCGGCAGTGCGATTGCGGAGTGACGTTGTTGCACAATAATAAATTGCTCGTCGTTAGAATACAAATATATATATATATATATATATATATCCTATCTTCATTTTTACTTTTGTAATGTATATTAGCGATCATAAAATATTAGAAAAATTCCAAACGTACATACACATCAAGCCAAGAATTTTTGATCTATTAATTTTAAATCTATCGATGATCCAAGCACAGGAAATCAAATGCGTGGAATGACGTTGTTGCAGAATAATAAATTGCTCGTGGTTAAAATACAAGTATACCAACGATAAATTCTTCAACTTAACATTTGCTATTATACTAACGATCATAAATTATTAGAAAAATTCCAAACATAAATATATAGACATCGAGCCAAGAATTTTAGACCTATTAATTTTAAATCTATCGATGGACCGAATGCTCCAGGCACGGGAGATAAAAAAAAAAGATACGTGGAATGACGTTGTTGCAATATAATAAATTTCTTGTCGTATACCAACGACAAATTCAACTACCTAACATTTGCGATTATGTTTACTTACGAATAAATTGCTTGTCGTTAGAATACGAGTATACCAACGATAAATTCTTCATGCTAACATTTGCGATTATACCAACGATCGTAAATTATTAGGAAAATTCCAAGCACACACACACACACACACACACACAAATCAAACCAAGCTACCGATATACTTTCCCCAAACACCGCAAACTCCCTACATTTCACGGAAGACGAGCCCATCGACTCGCCCCAAACAACGTGCTCCCCTTTCGAACGAACGCGTCGATTCGTCCAACAATTCGCTGAAAATGAAGAGAACCGACGCCAAAAAGTGCAGTCTCTCCGAGTGCGTCTCCCGTATTCGTCGATGGACGCGCCATATTGCGCCCGGACTCTTCGGAGCCGACTATTATTTATGAAGCGGGGCCCCTGGTCGCAATAATCGCGGGCGCGCCCCCTCTGATCCGTGCCACGACCCCGTTGCGTGGCTCCCTTGTACGCAACCGTGCCGAATCCCTTCCGATTATCATGCCAATATTGTCCCCGGTGTGTGATCGATGCTCTTACTGTTCGCGCAGATACGACGATCCCTCGGAGACGTGTGTCGGCAGCCATACGTGCGTGCGCATATGTGTGTGTGTGTGTGTGTGTGTGTGTGTGTGTGTGTGTAGAGAGAGATTCGACCGCAGACTATCGCGCGCGGCATATGCTGCTTGCACGCCAACCATACCTCCCCCATTTACGTGTTCAGCTGCTCGCATGTACGAAAGTGTTCTTTCGGTAAAACTGTTTCTTTCTCTCTCCCTCTCCTCCCCTCTGGTGTTGGCTAGCGTTTTGCTTGCGTTTCGGGAAGAACTTCGAGGACTTCGAAATTGACCGCGGTCAGTTCTTGGAGAAATTGGGAGATGCCTTAGGGTCAGGATCAATTTCGAGGATTTCTTGGATTGAAATTCGACATTTAAGAGATATGATTTTCTCGTATCCTTTCCTCTCTCTGCTGTTCTTCCTTCCGTCTATTTAATACGTTAAATATAAATACAGATGGGTAAGCGTCGGTGGTATAATATTAAAATTCAACTATACGGAAGTATTACGTTTTTACAGAGTACTTTTAATTTCCAGTTAAATAACGGCGTAATGGAATAATCGGTAAAGGTAAACTTGCTAATTAAAAGGTATCCAACGTATCCACTTTTCGCCCTTCGCAAAGTTTGTTAATTTCGTCGTTTTTTCGGAATACGAGATGGTTCGCGAAACGTACAACGATACATGAAATAGTTATTTATTAACGGAATATCCTGTTATACTCGTCGCTAATAAATTCAAATTTTCACGAAGCGCAAACATCCCGATGTTTCTTCAAATCCATTATATAATTATTACAACGCGCTTTAATTATTAAATAGTTAAATTATTAAAGTTGTTTACAATTATGATTATATGTGTATACAGTGTACGCGAAACAAATGCACATTTTACAACAGCAATTCCATTATCGTAAAGTCCCGTTCGTGCATATATATATATATATATATATATATATATATATATTTATTTCAACGATATAATTGTTTGTGCCAGCAATGTTCCAAACTCTTCTCGGGGGGAAAAATGAAATGTTATCTAGAAATTAATTGCACCTTAGATTTTTGAATATTGACCGAAGTTTCCTTCGTTTAGAAGGAGGTGTCCCGAAACTTTTGTACCACTTACGTGTCAATTTTTTTTCAAGTGAGCTTCATTTTGATGCACCGTTAAATTATTTTAACAAGAAAAACGTACTTACAAATAGTGTAAACATGTAAGAAGAAATAGTAAACATATATTAGAAAAAAGACGAAATAACTTGTTCCAATAAATGATAATGTTTTACTCTGATTACTCGCTCTAAATAACTTGCTCTATGCGCACACGGTTCGCCCACCTCTGATTTAGGAAAATATTCCGCTTAGAAGTTTTACAAATTTCACTGTTTCACAACGACGAGAAGACCAGCCAAATCACACGTGTCAGTCGACGTGTCATCCCCGCCTCAGAATTCTCCGGGGTTGGTTTGCCAGCTACGCTCGCCATCCTCCCCCGAACGACGTCCCAGTAATTAATAATTATATCCGAGAAAGTAGCGGCCGGCCCAAGTTATAATTACACCGAGAACAATCAACAACTACTAGCATGGAACTCGTCGAAGGGGGTGAGCGAGGGTGGGCGAGTTCGACGGTGGAATCGTCGAGAGGGTTGGGGGCAAGGAAACTCGGAGAGCCGAGTCTCTCGAGACACCGTACACCCAAGCTTGACAGGGAACTTTATTCCTTGCAGTTCTCGTCTTTCTCTCCCTCCCTCTCTCTCTCTCTCTTTCTCTCTGTTTTCCTCGTTTTATCCCTTTTTTCCCCCTATTTCCTTCGTCTCTTTCCTCTTTCTTTCTTTCTTTCTCTCTTTCTTTCTTTTTTTCATCCCTGCAGTTGCTTTATCCGAAGGTCTCGGCCCTCGAGAGTGTACGAGAGTCTCCGTCTCCCGCCGTCTCTCTCCTCCCTCCGCTCATTCAGTTTATCTCAGCCCTTTCTCTCGGATGGCCGTCTTCCTGCTTCCGGGCACTTCATTCAACCGTGAAAGGAAAAGTTTGCAATGAAATAAGTAGCGAGTCGCAGCCCGGGAGATCATTATGCCCCGAAGTCTGAGAGGGCGGTCCGAGCCGAGCCTCACGGCTTCCGTAACCGGCTACTTGCGACCGTAACCGAGCGAGGACCAGCTCTATCGCGAGAACGCGTGTATCGCCGAGTCTGCGCGCGTGTACGACAGCGCCACGGATAATTAACCCCCGGGGGCGTTCTCTCTTTCAAGGATTTGCCGATGTGACTCTCTCTCTCTCTCTTTCTCTTTCTCTTTCTTCTTAATTATCGGGCCGACTTTCCAAAAGATTTCATTCAGGGTCTCGGTTAACGAGTTTTCACTGGATTTTCACGGCCGACGCGCCGATGAATGGCTTCGCTCCTTGACGATCTCTGCGATGGACTTCTAGATTGAAAACATGCTCGCAACACGTGCGCGAGTTTCTTTCGCGAATCAGCGTTGAATTATCGTCTCTTTACTTTCCACGTGAAACCTGTGGAAGTGGCGGTGATATTCGAAACTCTCGAGCATCGTCGATCAATAGATCCGGCATTATCACCGGCGTGGGAGGCATCGGTGACTAATTTCAAAGTAGATTCCCGGGTCTGAGTATCTCTCTCGTTTGAGAATACATACGTATAGGTAATGGCCCGAGCGAACGTATTCTCGAACAGAGAATAATAAGAGAGGGACGGAGGGAGGAAACGACTCGGACGACTGGTACACGTGCATACGCTAGGATTATTTGTGGGCCGCGTTATATTATCCTCATTTAGTATTCCCCGCTCCCCGGGCGTCTATCTGTTCCATGCATCTGCCGCATATTTTGCTCTTACCGAACGAGCCACGCGGGTGGCTTTACTCGCGCACTCGAGCTGTAAAGCTCGAAGGCCGAAAGTAGTGCTGACCGTGCTCTGCCGACGAAACGTTCAACCCCCGAAGACACCGTGTAATAGAGACTCCCTCTCTCTCGCTCTCCTGATGGGACAATAATAATGTTGTCTGGCTCGACGCATACCAGTCGACTCCTGTCGGTTATTCCATGGCTCAATATGGTACGTATATCCACTTTCTGACAAGTTGGACCGCATATGGATCTCCATGCGCGCTCAGATATTCGTGGATGCAAAAAAAAAAAAAAAATCGTTTGCTTTTACAAAGTATGTTATTTTGTGAATGACAATATAGCAGACGGAGGGTACAAAGACTGAAATGCAACGAGCAATTGGTCAACGCTTGACTCGAAAAAGTGGCTCTAAAAGCCCCATAGACGTTGAAACATGCTGCGATACATGCATCAACTCCTAGGTTTCAGATGATGTTTCAGAATCAACTTGCCTCCACTCTACCGATTCTTCAGTAACGCCAAAGTTGAAACAAATGTTTTAAAATGTCGGATCGTCTTCCAGCTCCAATATTAGTGATAGTGTGTTAGGTTTATCATCACGGACTTTCTTTGTCCAACTAATGCTAGAAGTCTATTCCTCCATCCAGTGATTCCTTGCTTCTCAGTGGTGCTTGTATCAGTGATGCATGTATCGTAGCTGTTTCAACGTCTATGGAGGCCTTAACATTACTATCACTAATATTGGAGCTGGAAAACGATCCGACATTTTAAAACACTTGTTTCAACTTTGGTGTCACACGAAGAACTGAATAATCGGTAGAGTGGAGGCAAGCTGATTTTGAAACATCATCTGATGTTTCATGAAACTTAGGAGTTGATGCATGCATCGCACCATGCCTTAACAGAAGATTAATCAAAATGAAGCCATTTGCATGAACGGTTTCGTCGTATCTCCTAGCGAATTGCTGACAGCGATGTCAATGCAATCGGTCCAGTTCAAGTGGTACAGATCGTTCTATGATTGTCAACTTATGACGTTGATCGCTTGATTGCGCAGACGACGGTTTCGTTAGGCCGAACGTCTGAATAGTTAAGTCGGTTTGAACTTTCGTCGGGCTGCTAATTGTTTTCCCATCGTTTCAATATATCGTACCAATTTCTCTCAGATTTTCAATCTTCTTTCGTATAAATGAAATTTATATTACGCTTGTACGCCTCATTATCGCTGCCATCTTTAAAATTCACTTGTACTTCATTTGTCGGGAACATTGCAGTCTGCAATCTCAGAAAATTCTTCGAGCTCTCATTTTAAGAGAAACATGCAGAAGAAGTGATCCGTTACAGTCTACAATCTTGCTTGAAAAAATTCTGCTACAAATTTTCAAATTCTCATTTTGAAAGGAACATCCGGAAGAAATGATCGAAGATCTGGAAGAAATGATCCATTACGGTCTTCAATCTCCCTTGAAAAATTCTGCTACGAATTTTCAAGTTCCCATTTAAAAGAGGAAGAAAAAACAAAATATATCCAGACGAAACGATCCATTGCAGTTTGCAATGTTCCTAAAAAAATTCTGCTGAAGGAGTCTACGTTCTCGCGTGGTTTGCAATGTTAAACGTGTCCGCGTTGCATCTGAAACGAGATCTCTCCGTTCACCGCGAGATATCGACGTGCATAATAGGCGCGTGAACGGACGAAAACAAAACGCGTGGCGAGCATATCGCTGCTGGCGCTGACCACAGCGGTGAGAGAAAACGAAGCGGAAAGCGAGTCTGCTTAACATTCAGCCCGACACGCTCGCTGATTGGCTATTAATTATCCGACCGACAAGAATAACGATTAACTTGGCGTATCGCGTGTTTGCTCGCGTCGCGTATCCTCGATCCTCCTCCGAGGGCTGGCGCGGATCGATCGTGGATCAACGAAAACGGGGGGGGCCAACCTGTGTACGCGTCGTAAATCAAACTCGTCTCGCTCGTAAATTCGACCCGGCCCGGGCCGACTCATCGTTCGATCATCGATCGCTTCCCCCGGACGTGAACGTCGAGCGGTTTCCAGGCTAAAGAGCCTTTCCTGCCCTGCCATCAATCCGGGGCGGGGGGGAAAAAAAAGAAAAGGAAAGAAAAAAGACACGAAAGAAAGGCGAACTCTCCGCGTAATTGAGAAGTTGCTAATTGATTCGGTGATGGATAGCGATTTTAGCGAGCGACCAACAAGAAAAACCGGACGTCGGAGGAACGCGTATCGATGGAACCAGCCGATGATAAATCCAGGATAAAGAGGCTTAATCGATTCGAGAAGCTTGATGGTTCGGCGAGTCGCAAAGTTGATTTCAAGTCCCGGGCCCTGTCCTGAATTTTTCCCGTGAAAGTTCAAACGATCCTTGGATGGTCCGCGAACACCGTAAAGAGATATCATTTTAATTCGATTGATTTTGAGTGACGTTTTCTATGTATTTTGCTAACAGACGAAGAACAAGCCAGGATGTAAATTCTTGTCGATATAAAGAAATTATATTATCGTATATTTATCGCGAACCATTAAAAAGGGGAAAATCTAATCATAATTATCGAAAACACTAATCAGTTAGTCGAGAACGAAGTTAGTCAAGCATGCGTCACAATGAGTGTAAGTAAATGTTAGTTACAATTGAAATGATACAATTAAGTCTTCGGGAGAGATCTATAACGTCGTTGCAGAAGCCAGCAGACTGGTTCTATAAATTGAACTCGGTGATTCAAATAAAAAGATTAATTTCATCTCCCAATGTCCTTCGGGGGGGGGGGGGGCGTGGAAGAATATTGTAGAAAAATATTAACAAAAAATTAAATCTATTAAACGTAGTTTATAATAAATAGTTCATTAATATTTAAGTAATTAAGAAAAAGTTTTCTCTAGCTCTCACGACTCGCTACTCTCTATCCGAAATTATACCCGCATACAACCATACGCTGATATTTTACGTCAGAGTCGGCTAATTGGCGGCCCGCGGACCCTTCCCCTATTTTCCTGATCGCTAGCGCTTGCCTCTCCACGAGTGCCACTGATGCAGTGGAGGGGATAGCTCTAGCGATTAAAAAAGTAGGAAAGCAAGGGCAAGGGCCGCCAGTCAGCCGGCTCTGTTTTACATTCGTTATTAGACTTAAGCGGCTAAAACAAACAACCTGAAGCATTTCTTCGCTGCGACAATCGCATGGAGCACGCAGCAGACGACAATTGCCTCGCCCTTAGCTCGAGCAGGAAGAAATTCCGTAAAATGTGACTTCCTCGCTTCGCCGCAATATTCGTGACTGATCTTAACACATTCTGAACTCGGTGAATTTCGCTGAACAGTTGAGCTACTCAAACAAACCCGGAAACCCAGCGTCGCGACGCTCGAAGAACGACAGTCGAATGACCAATTAATCGTTAAAAGTGGCGCGAATGAACCGCGATAGCCGACGATAAAATAAAGTCTCGGTCAAAGGTGGCGGGAGAAACGCCGGTATATCGATTCGAAAGCGATTCGATTAGGGAGGACCGCGGCGTGTTTTAATTACCGCGATCACCGCAAAACGGTGTCGTTCGTTTCGGGCGGAATTGCGAATTCATCGCAGGCGGAGGCTTTGCTTTTGCCTTGAGCGGAGCCGACCCCGGCTTTAAATTTCACGGCGCAGCGTCGTAAACGGCTGCGGGGATCGCGATAATATTCGACGGGGGCGGCTGCTTGGCAACGATAATTAGCAACCGTAGAATTACGAGGAGACGACCGTTTCGCTTTATGAAGCTATCGGATCGTGCGCGTAGCTGGCGATACGTTTGTGACCCGAACCGCAGACTTATATTACTCGGCCGGATGTCTCTCTCTCTCTCTCTCTCTCTCTCTCTCTCGGTGAACGACTATCCGGTGACGATATATGACTCGGTTGTGTCATCGATCCGCGTTTCTTCCATTATCGCTCGTGTCGGAGCTTCGATTCTCCCGCGCGCCTTGAATGATGCATGCTCTTGGAAAATTCGGGCGAGAGCGCGTTTTTGGGATATTTAATACTGAATGGAAATCCGAATTCGATTCGTTCCGCGGATTTTTATCAAATATATAATCGTTGGATTGTCCTCGCTGATGAATTGTGAACGCGTATTTCTCTGTTCACTCGGAAGTCTATTACTAAATTCTAGTAATAAAAATCTATTAATTAATTCTTAACAGTAAAATAAATTTTAGTAATGAAATCGAATTTTAAATGGATTTAAAACTTTGTGGGTGCAACTTTGTAAAATAAAAGATCGTACAACGATCCGCTAATTTTACAGAACGAAGCTTCTATCTTGATAATTGCGAGTTCGTTTCTTTCGAAGGTGATATTGATCAATCTTCGAAACGATCTAGTGGATCTGATCACGAAAAGAAATTTTCAATGCTTTTACAGACGATGCTTTTACTGATTGAATTTCTACAATTATTTCGAGAGAAATGTGTCCTCAGTTTCCCATCCGGTACGTAATGTAAAGTCATCTTTGGAAAGTACAAACTCGCGAGTGTCAAAGTAGAGACTTTGCATTTTAAAATGAAACGAAGTGGCTCGTTACGTGATCTCTCTCTACGAAGTTCTATCGATTAAAATTGTCGATCATTTTTCATTGTCATTGACACAGGTGTATTGTTCTTCACTGAACAGTTTCGTCATTTGAACACTTATCGAAACTCGACTAGTCCGGACATTACATTGTAAGACTTTAACTTTAACTTATATTTTCGACACAACCATTCTTTGTCCAGAATGAGATTCGATCTCGCGGGGACCACAATATTTTCTGAATGGCATTTTTAAATCGCTTAAATTACGACGAAGCAGAGACAAATCCGTGAGCAATCCCGAAATTAGCAAGCCTGCAGATAATAACCGCAGAGAAACGCAGTCGCCAGAGAGAGAGAGAGGATGTCGATGGGAAGAAAGTAGGTCCAGGATACCGAAACATTAGCCGTTTAAAACCGCGATCCCGTCATTTCTCTCTTTCTCTCTCTCGCTGGCGTCGCAGATAGCTTTAATTAATTTCCCGAGTTACTTTTTGTCTGACGTTTGGTTCGATGAAAATTCGCGCGGTGTGTGTGTGTGTGTGTATGTATTTACCGAACGTCGCGTTTTCCAATTACGCGGCATCGCTGATGCTGCCGCGTTTTAATCGCCGTGAATATTAAACCGCGCTAGAAACTTTGAATAACGCGTACTCGTAGAGAGGGCAAACGATGTACCGACCGTGGTTTCGTCGGTATTTTAATTGCAACGTCTTTCACTTCGTTCGCGTAAAAATTGCGCCTCTCTCTTTTAACAGTTAAGATAAAAAGAGAGAGAGAGAGAGAGCAGTTGATTTCAACGTCTGCAAAATGACGATACGGTGAAGCACGCTCTCTCGGAGTGATCGTCGATTATCAATTTCTTCGGCTGTCGCCATTAAAGCGTTGCGTAAGCCAGCGACGAATTTATGGATTTCTCGAATATCGCGTCGCACTGTTTTCTATACAGTTGTACATACTAGCTTCGCTGGCTCGTTCGTCTTCTACCTACCACCGTTAACGACGAGGATCAGATTCGACGTATAAATCAAAGTTACACGGTTAATGTGGTCAGCGACGAAGCGTGCCGTGTTTGAAATCGTATTGAGAAACAGCGTTTTCTTAGAAAGTGATGGATCATACTCACTGGGGTGAAAGTAAAACGCCGTAGAGTAATTTATTCCTGTTTCAAACCTACGACGAGGGAGTAACACGTAATAAATGAGAATTGAAGATTTCTGGGCAGGATGATGTATCTTTGCAGACGAAAGATCAATTTCGTTTTCAATTAATCGTCAGCCGTCGTTAACTCTCATTGTATCTGAGCAACGATATATCGTTGATTTATTTCACCTTTTGTTTCTTAATTCCATTCCCTTTTTCGAGTTTTGCAATTGCCATTTTTGTGATTTCTGCCTTTCTCGAGCCCGACTCTCTCGACAATCGACACGCAAAAATATTTGATTAATACATCGATTAATAACGAAGTAGTGATTTTTCACTCGCGAGGTACTCGAGCCTGTCGCTGTCTAGGGGGTGTCTCATAAATATCGGTTTATTGCCAGACGCTGAAGGTGTTGAACGGTGTTTTCCGATTGTAAATATTCAGAGGGTCTGCGATGGCTCTTGTTTGAGGATTCACCGCCCGATACCGATATACACGATTTAAGAGTTTGCTTCCTTTAGAATTTACAAAGTTGATGCTGCCTGTGAACCTCTGGCTCTGCTCTAGCGGAAATTAAGATTGTTGGCTGTCGAGCCACGTGGAAAACTTTCAGCCAAGCTTTTTTTTTTGGAGAAAAAATTTCGTGCACGAAGAGATTGTACACGCAAGACAGAGATTGTACGATTAGGTCTAATTAAACAGATTAGGTTCATCTGACGTAATAAAAACTCGCGTTTCATTTGGATATTTCATATTTTATTTATCGCCGTGCATCCAACTTGCTTCGGAGTTGGTCTATCGAATGCAAAAGCATCTCACGTGCTGTGCAATCGGAATGAAAGCGAGCCGAAAACACGCTACTCGTTTCAGCTACGATGACGATTTTCATCTTTACAAATTCATTTCGTTAGTCCGCCGATCAATTATTGGGTGTGTAATGTGGGTGGTTTAGAGTCTGAGAGGGTGTTTCTCTAGAATTCTCTTTTTTTTTTTTGTCTTGAACTCGTCATTTCTTTTCTTTTCGCGATAGTATAATTTGATCCGCAAGAGATTTACGAAATTCTTAGTTATCGTCAACTTTTCAGATCAATGTAGAAATAAAATGTATTCGAGTAAGGATTTATTCAAACAAGAATCTCAATATTATATTTTTGTTTAATTATATATTCTGTGAAAAAGATGCTCGATACACGAGATAATTTTTCACGTTCTCTCACGTTTTATCGGGCAATCCTTTTTCGTATTAATCTTTACAACAAACATTGCGCGTGCATCTATGTGAAAGGAGAAAATTAAAAAAAAAAATAACAATTACTCGTTACTGTCCAAAGAAACTCATCCGAATATAAACAATTGCGATCCAGAATGAAATATTCGACAGATCTCTCTGAACTCTGTCTGTTCGAGACTGCGAGAAACCAAGTGAAGAAGCTCGATGACTCGAGTCGCACGTTCTCAACTCAGAAACGTTTCTTTCTGGCCACGAGAGCAGCCATTTCGCTCGTCGAGAGGTCGTCCTCGACCGTGCATGCAAAGCGTGTAATTGCAGCGAGGGAAAAAAGCTAGGCGAACCCGGTTCACGTCTCGGCGAACGACGCGTCGGCATTCGAATTGCACCTCAAGTCAGATTTAAAGAAGCAAGAATCGGGGGGGTAGCCCACGTTTCCACGTGATTCGTTCTCGGTGGTAAAACGGGGGATGGGACGATGGGGAGAGAGAGGTGACACACGCACGTCCACAGACCCGTGTTACTTACGGCTGAAAAGTAATTCCGTATTTGCTTTGACGCTTGGCGGGGTAAATTAACACCCGGGGCACGTTTTACGAGCAATTTGCTGCACTTACGTACACCCTTACATAAGTCGGCGTAAGTACAGCCGACGTGAGCGCGAGCCACCGTGTCCGCGTGACGTTTCAACAAGGCGCCATCTAGCCCCTTCTTGGTCGACGTGTTCCCCCCGAGGCCACGGGAAATTACGATCTTCCTCCTTGATGAAAGTGCACGCCGATCAGAAGTTCGAGCAGTTGCAATTTCGATCAGTTGCAAATGCGACCGTTTGGTAGCAACACGAGCCGCAATTCCGTCGCTTCAGGTTCAGCTCCTTTTCAGCTAATTTCGTAGTAGCGTATTAACTTGGAATATAAATTACTGACCTCGAGAAGAAATTACGATTACGTGTGTAACTCTGATTTCTGAAACGAAATGACGTCGTGAAGCGAAAATCCAGGCGAAGCAGCGTTGGGCAAAAAATTATTCAAAATAACGAACGGATTCAATCTCAGTCTGAATCGAATTGTTTAATATTATTCGCGAGTGATAAATCAGTTGAATATTTATTCGTTAAAGGATGAAAGAACGATTCGTATATATATATCGTGTTCCAGAGAACGCTGTCAAGCGCAGAGCAAACAAAAATCACCAGTCATTTTAAACATTTCTATTTGCATGTAATACAATTCGTGATATTGTCACAATCGAAGTAAGGAAAGACGAAATACTGTAAAGAGCCAGACGTACTAATATAATAAACAATAATTGTTACGGACAACGTTAATCGAGTTAATTTGTCTAAATTTCATCTTTCTCAACTTTCGGAAAGATCATTTGAAATTTACTCGCAAACGAGAGGCGAAACGCAGGTAAATGATAAATAGCAAATAACGAATAAAAGATAATGAACAATTTGAGTAACAATTAATCGAGCAACTGTTGGTTATTTATTTGTTTGTTATTCTCGTTCAAATAATGGCCAACATCGCGTCTCGTCCTCGTGAAAAAATTCGCGCCGAGTGATACTCGTTCCGTACGTCTGCCGTGGCATGCACGAACGTACGTAGTTTCGTTGAAAGAAAGTTGCAGACGCGGCTCCGCTACAAATTCGTCAGTTTACTCGTTACACTTCGCTCGAACTTTGTAACCTATCACACGTGTGCGAGGCAGCGTACGTGTCGTTTCTTCGCGTCGTCTTCGAGAAACGTTGTAGATCGCACGGGCTCGACATCACTTTTGTTCTTTTCCCGAGGCGTGGACACTTGGAGCTCGTTAGCTCGAGCGAAAGCAGCCTCTCGTCTTCGCCGCTAATTTCCTAGCCACGGCTGATGGAAATTTCTCGGCGTTCGCCGCGCGCTTTAATAAGAAATTCCGCGCGAGCTCTCGGTGTTGGCCGCGTGACGTTACACAGCCTCTTGATACCCAATTTCCAACCGGGCGATCCCTTGGAACCGGTTGATCCCTTCTTTTCCTGCTTCCTCGACCATCGCGAAAAACCAGATATCGCGTATACGCTATACGTTGTTCAATGCGAGCGTGTACTTGGAATTTCGACAGTTTGGCCTGCGTTTTGTTTGCTTGAAATTGTCAGGATTCGTCGGTCTAAGATCAAAATCATTCGTAAAAGAATACGTTTGATGCAGGTATTTCTAATCTTCCGGATTACATTTTTGAAAATAATCTGATTCTCTACGTTGGAGAAGTCTTTGCTAGTTTTGGTGACCAAAGGTTTGGTTTACACGCAAAGAAAAAAAGGAAAAAGAAAAAGGAAGAAATGTTATACAAAGTTCGTCAGAAGACACCTTGTTACAGAATTATAAACAAATATTTTATACCTGTGTACTTTACTGTTTTTTACTTGCGCAATGACCTTAAAATAAACAGAAGTAATTATAACACGTGGGAAACCAATGCAAAGAATTAAGAAACGTGATTTTTATTAAAACTCGGCAAAATTCTCAGAAACTTTGTAGTGTCACTAATTCTAATATCAAGCTCGATGGAGTTGGAACGATGGAAAATTTATTTGTCGATGTAATTATTACGACTAACGATACGAAATAAGTATTATAAGTATTATAACTAGCGCACGGAAAAAGATATGTGTGCACTTAACGACGCCATTTGTGCACTGTGATGGAAAATACGTCGCTATTTCATATTTCACGCATGCAATTTATATATTTAGAATTCATACTTCTATAACAAAGCTCTATAATTGATTTTTTTCGAATTTTCTTTCATGTGTAGATCAAGCCCTCGTAGTTTAAGTTCGAGCTCGTGTCGATAAATAAGTGAAAATTCGGGAATTGTTTTTGCGAGAAGTTAAATCGAATTGGATTGAAAATGGCCGAAAAGACACGGAGGAGTTAAACGCGCGGGCAAAGAGTTTATAAACAGAATTCACGCTCTGATTAAATCCTGTTATTGCGCCAGCGTTTTATTTTTTTTTTTTTCTCATTTTTCTTTTTTCTTTTTCGAAATTGCACGTGAAAAGGCGAACGCAACCATTGCAACGATTCAAATCGATTCTCTCTGACGAATTTTGCCCGGCCGTTTTTCCCCCGCATTTCTCACACCGTCTAGCTCGTCAAATTTTCGGGGAACGCTGATTTCACAAAAATTCGCGAGAATCGCAAGTATCTACAGTTCGTCATACGAAGCCCGTTTCACTGGCTCACGTAATTCCGTTTTGTTCTACTTGCTCGATCTTCTTTTTCGTTGCAATTTTTTGCAAACGGACAACCTTTGTAATAAATTGTGAGATTTGGTTCCAAGTCGCTAGATACAACTATTCGATGCGTCTTTAAATATAATAAAAATAAAAAAAAAAGGAGAACATTGCAACAGAATACGCGATATATCGATTTTATGAAAAATCGTTCAAATCTCTCAAAATACAATATTTCTGTCAAGAATTACGAACTGAGCATTTTCCAGCATTGAACGTGGTTCTGGAATTCAACGGAAATATAAAACGAAAGGATGAAGTTCTAATCGAGCTTGTTAAACGACGCGAATCCGTGAAACACGTTCTCAGAGGCACGAAATTTGCTCGACAATTCCGAGTGTTTCCACGAAAAAGCCGCATAACCGTGTAGCCGCGCACGGTTTTGATAAAAAACCGCACAAAGAAATAAAGAATGAAAAAGAAAAAGAAGAAAAAAAGAACTCGGATCTAGCTCAACGATGCAACAAAGAAACAAAGAAGCGCGCGAAAGGCACTGCGCGGCCAACGAAACGCAACTGTTTGCTCAACGAAATTGCCAGCGAGCGGAAGCTCGCGTTAGCAGCTGGCAATGAACGAGCCTCCGAGATCGTTATTCGCTATGTGATTAACCGCGGCTTCGCATCGATGGCCCGTTACCATTTTCTGCAGCGTTGGTGCAGCACGCGAAAAGAGGAAGAAAAAAAGAAAAAAACCCGCTCGACGATGCTCTTTTGTGCATGCACTTCTCCACGAACGAGCAACAAACGAGCAAGCACACACGATTTCCGCTTCTTGTCCGCGAAACTTGCCCGAATTCGCCGGTATTGGCCGTCCTTGCTCGAATCACTCCCGACTTCCGACGCATCTTCAGGGACAGTTGCGAGCACTTCCAACGACTTTGTCACGTGCTGTGCTTGCGCGGAAGAGGAGAGATCTCTTCCCTCCAACCGAGTTTAAACGCTTTTTAAATTTCTTTTCTTTTCTGTTCTTCGTCGTCGTTGTTGCCCGGTTTGTGGGATTCTGTGTGTATCAAGTACATTCAAGGATTGATCGAGTGGTTTTCTACACACTGTGTAATCAGAAATCTGTAGAAATTAGGAATCGCGTTCGTCCCTGTCAAACGCATTTTCCCCGAACGCTGAATCTACTTAATGATCCACTCTGTCCATTTCTGGTCACATTTTTCTGACAAATTCAACTATACAAAAGAAACATAGGTTACACAACGATGCACTGCACTCGTGGCTGTACTGTGGCGAGTGCTGCTGTCGAGTTTGGCTTCTGAGTATTCAGTAATGCGTGTAACATCACAGCACTGGACTATGAACTCGTCTCGTCCAACCGAAACTAAAATTTTTCTAATTAAATGCGATATTACTAACTTCACGAGGAAAATTAGAGATTCAAGTTCAGAAAGGTATGACGATTCTGTAACGAATAATCGTAATGTATGTTGACGACGTTGATTGAACATTCTACTGTTTCTGAACGTATTGAAAGTTCTACACGTTCCTTACGATGTGAAAACTATAGCAAGCGGATGGAATTAGTAAAATTGATAGAATTGGTAGAATCAATAGAGCCAAAGTCGCTAATCAAGCGAATCTTCACCGTTATTAAGTATGGAAATTAAAATGGAATTAATCGCAACGCGATTCAGACTTGCGTACGGTTCGTTGCAATTGAAGCGTTACGCAAACTCACGATCGACCGGTACGAGCCACGCGCGATTACGAGCACGTCACGAGTACCATTTGTTCACGGCAGTGTTTTGCAATTAGTCCCTAACCATCCTATAAACGAAGAATGAATAAAATTCGTTTCGAGGAATTCCACGGGAAACGGGCTGCGAATCCCACGACGCGACTGCGAGGATCACGTGTGGGAACATTAACAGACCGTAAAAGGATCGGCCGTATCGGGGTATCGGTAAGAAATCTAAGAGCGATCCCCACGGGCTGAGATTTCGGTCGAATAAAAGCGATCTCGCCAGCTCCTTTGCGGATGCAGTTATATTCCCTTGAAACGACTTCCGAAATTGCTCTTCTCTCTCTCTCTCTCTCTCTCTCTCTCTCTTGTTCTCTCTCCCTCTCTGAAGGCTTCTCTAGACTTCAGGGGGATGGATAACTGGTTACACGAGCGAAGCAAGCTCATCGTTGAAACCCGCTGGTGCGTCGGTGCTACGCAAACGCTACGCCACGGGGGTACAGGTTTATACCATCGTGTCGTGGCGGTACATATTATTGTGTGTATTAGCCCTGTGTATGTTTATTAGATAGCAAGCGTATACGATGCAGTATGTTGGTTCAAGGGTTCCGTCGTTTACGAGCGAGCTCGTTAGCACCGAAATTTATATTGTGCCCGGGCGGCTAGCGCGTGCTACCGGCCAAATCTTGCTGCATGTTAACGATAGCGATCCCACGGTGACAACGACGACGCGACGTTTCCTAACTGCTGATGACCGGCCGTATTTCCGGCTTCGAAACCAGCCATTAAGTAATTGCCGATCGCTGCAACACTGGGCCCTTCTCCGGCGATCCTCGATATCGCGTAATCGCCTGCCGAAATTTCATCCCGATTTACCCTAAGCTAATTTCCCTAGGCTCGACTTTCGGACATCCCCTCTGGAGGAGAACTGGCGATTCCGTCGTTTAAATTTTGATTGGATTTTCTTAACCTCTTAACGCATCGATTAACAATTAAAAAGTGGTCGTTTTCCCACCAATTTTTTTTATTCTCTATTTTCTTAAAATACAAAAAGAACATTAACAAATCTTGAAAAAGAAAACACAAAAAAATGTTGTTTTATGCAGAGAATTGCACTTGCTTCGCTTAACCGAATTAACTCGGCCAACAAAAAAAAATTTGAAAAGGATCGAAAAAATATTAAGAAATAATAAGAGATTTTAAAACACGGAATGGACACAAAGAGGAATGTCACATTCGACACACATATATCTTGTTTCTTTGCGAACCGTTTTCAACAAAAGAAAGCTGACAATCATGAGGCAATAGTTGGGCACATAATGCGCAAGCGCAAACGAAAAAGCTGGGATTCACCGGTGGCAAACTTTTTTCGGGGTGAGAGGAAATAAGCACAACACTGTCTAACGAGTATATTTAAGGTTGTATTTATATAGAAAGCCAAAACTGCAGGTCTCGCGAGTTAACTCGAGGGCGCGCGGAAAAAAATATCGTTTTCTTCAACCCGACTTAAACTCGGGCGAGTGCGTTAAGAGGTTAAATTATGTTGCATTGTACAACCAGTACGTTTGATTATAAATTTCTTATTGTTATAGAGAACAATATACGGAAGAATTTGCGAATATGCGTGTAATAATGATTTCGAGAATTTCAATATTTAACTATCAAAGCAAAAACGACCAATTTATAATTTTATATCGTAGTATCGAAATTATTGTGTATAGTTATATATTTTAAGAGATGGCCTGTTTGCTGAAGATGCGTGAATGAAAAGTATGAACGTGATGTGAGAGCGTATAGCGTTAGCATTGAGCGCTTTTCTTTTTGGAAAACAGGAAAATCGTGCGAGTGAAGAAAGAGAATCGAAAAAGAGTGTTGAATGAGTGTGGTCTAAAGAGTTAATTTGTGTTGTATATTAATTGTGTCGTTTAAGTTTATTTCGAATTATTGTTGTATCTATCTTGTATTTATCATTTGATGTTTCGTTTCCGTTTCCTTTATTATTTAATATAATAAATCATTTAAATTATATCCCTAGAATATTATAACTTAGTTTAGCTCTTTGCTACTTGGCTAACTTAGTTTGGCTATTTTTGTCTCGCTTCGGGCGAAAAATTAGCGACGACGAGAATCCAAGAACGGAATCCAAAGCCAGTGGAATAGAAACGAGTCGTAGCTGCGTTGCTGTGACGATCGACGACGGTACGGGGGGCGACAAATATTTTTGGCAAATCTGGTAAATGTCACGACATCGTCGGTTTCGGTGACGTTGCCACCATGTTATCCCAATTTTTCCAAGGCAATCGTCTCGCGTAACAACGTACGATTTGCTCCAAGTCTTGGATTTTTTTGCCAAGTGGATCACGATTTTGCACGACAGATTTTCGAAGATGTTTCTTCGAATTTTAACGAATTTCAAATACCTCGCGCTGATATTTATAGATTTGGAATCTATTTCAATATCATGGGAGAAGTATAGAAATTGTACAAACAGTACTTAAACATTGAAAGGGATATTCTTTTAATTTGGCGGAGTGACTCGATTTTGATTCGAGGTTTCGAGGAACTTCGTACCTCTGGAAACCTCTACAGAAAATCGCGTTTCAACACACGCTTTTATATCGAAACGTTTCGAGAAGAGACCGTTTCGAAAAGAGGAAGAACTTACAAAACTTCGTAAATTGATTTGCACGGTATCTATTTGCCCACTTTCTTTCCTTTTTTTTTATCAATCGATAAAAACCATGCTAGAAACAATTTTCGTGAGGCCAATGTTATCGTGCAGCGACTGAGTAGAAAAAAAAAAAAAAAGAGAAGGAAAAAAATATCGAAAATACCCGCAAGGTTGAAAGGTATCGTTGGATCGACGAAACTTGTACATCAAAATCCGAGTGTTAAAATAGCAAAAAATGCAAAAAGAAAAAAGAAAAAAATGTATCGAATCGCGTGTTGGTCGTCTACGATACTCGCGGTGGATACGCGCTCGCACGAACATTGGCCAATTACTCAGCCGTAAGGAACAACCTCGGTCGGCCATTCCGCGCAGCGTAATACGGCGCCCGGAATAACAATCGCCGTTGCAAGGTTTAATGCAATCAGATGCGCGGACGTTGTCCAAAACGTCCAAAGCGAGCGCGTACACGGCGAAAGATGCGTCCGCGGATTTTTCCAGCGCGAACAAGCTTACGTTACAACGCCGGGGGGGCCCGGTCCCCCTTCCGATGGCGAGGTTAAACGAGACGAGATAAATATCCCCGGCAAGATGCAACGAGTTACACGGTAGCGGACGTCTTCAGCCTCTTTCTACGTCGCTTCAACGTGATCGTACATCGCGCAGAGATCGAGACTCTGTTCGAAGCCCACGGTGATGTTGAATCGCGTTCTAGTGGAGATTGCGAGCGACTCGTTTTGACGCTCGAAATGAATGCTGCGTTTCAGCGTTCACCATTTGCATTTTGACGAATGTCGCCGCAAAGGCGACAGAAAATCATTTCGTTATCTATACCGTCGATAGGTTTCTTTCAATTTGGCAATACTTTGTTGTTGCTATTCGGTAGTACACTTTATAAACCGTTACTTTTTTTGCTTTTCGTTTTACAGGAATTGCAATAAATAACGACTTGAGTAAATGTGTACGCAGACATAGTGATATCACAGTCTTGCTTTGATCGGTGACTTAACACTTTACCGACCGGTAGCCTATTAATCGGATAACTATTCACCGCTAATACACGGTCGGTAAAGTGTTAATATCGTATAACAATATATTTGTATATATTAATATACGATATTACCGGTCGGTAAAGTGTTAAAATATATAAATATATTATTACACGATATCGACACTTTACAGACCGATAGCGGTAAATAGTAGCCGATTAATAGGCTACCGGTCGGTAAAGTGTTAAGTTTGCTAAATTTGCTACAATCAAAATAAGTTTCGCTAGTTTTTTTATAACCCCAAAATATGTCGCAAAATAAGGAAAAAGAAGATTTTATTGACGATAACTATGTTAGCAGCAGTGGAGACTCTTTGTAGTGATCATTGACTCTTGTATATTACACTTGTTCCAGCAAACTCGCAATGCACGTTGACGATTGCTTTAAATTTAAACATCACTATCAGTTAGAAAGACACACAATCAACAAAATTTCACGTTAAATGCTATTTGAATGACTATATTTTATTTCAAGTGATGATGCTTCGTAAACAAATTGCAAAATCATCGATTTCGATGAAATTTGGCATAAACCAACAGTAGTTTTCGACAAAAATATTTGACACGATTTGTATTTTTTTTTTTTTATCGGCAATTTTGTCGACGGAGTGTGGAACATATTTTGTGTCAAATATCTCGGGAAATACTGAAGATATTTTGTGTAAATTGATGAAACTTTCCAAGTAAATGTCGGCACATTCTCTCGAATATTTGTTTATGAGAATTATATATGTTCAAACACAAATCACGGAGAAACTGGAATCTCGATTTTACAAAAGAAGAAGAAAAAAAGAGAACTTGTTAGTCATATAAATAGTCCAAACGTAAGAAATATTCTCCACGCTGATGAGAAACCTAACCCAGTCTTTGGTCTGGAAGATTCCCGGTCTAGAATCTTGAACCTAGATTATTGTAACCGCTTCGCGATGCAGCGGAAAATGCCTCGAACATGGCTGCTCGTCGGAGCCATCAAGGCTTGAACACGCTGTGCGCGTTATCCGGCAGGCTGCGCTCGGGCCAGGCTACGCGTCGAGATAACGAGCAGTTCTTACTTCTTTATTGAGAGATCGCACTGAAGCGCGCATCGCGTTTTATGGGCCAGCCTGTTACGACGACGATGCACGATGTATACGCCGTGATTCGTACCAGCGCTCGATGAAACATTACTACGCATGCTACTGCGTGCTTTCGCGTTTTACGCGAACGAAGACACGCGGGTCAAAGCTTCGCTTAACCTCTCAAGGGAGGTTAAGGCCCTCGCGTGGACGCGATCTCGTCGCGGCTTTTTAATTTTACGCCGCGAATGTAATGTAAGATAGGCCGATATATCGGATTCACTGCACGACCGATCGCTATAAAATTTTAAATCAATTGCCTATAGGCCAGGGCTAGGCAAATAGCGGCCCGCCAAAACAGTCAGAAAAATGAAATTAGCACGACAAATAAATTGAATGAAACTGCCACTATTTTATTTCGTTTATACTCGTTGATTTTTTTATGGTACAATTTATTACCTTCTCTGAAATGCAAAGTTAACTAATGAATGCAATCATTTTAAAAGGTGCAGCCCACTGCTAACCACCGCTTCCACAACGTGGCCCCCGAGCCAAAACAATTACCCACCCCTGGCCTATACACATCTGCAAATAATTATAGAAATAGAAATGTAAAGTAATTCAATCGATCACTACGATATAATTTCAAATTAATTACCTATAATTGCCTATACACGTCTGCGAATAACCACAAAAATAGAAACATAGAGTAACTTAATCGAACGCTGAAATAATTAATTGAATAAATTGATTGCCTATAATTGCCTATAAACGTCTGCGAATAACCACAAAAATAGAAATGCAAAGTAATTTAATCGATCTATTACGATATAATTTCAAACTAATTACCTATAATTGCCTATAAACATCTGCGAATAACCACAAAAATAGAAATGCAAAGTAATTTAATCGATCTACTACGATATAATTTCAAATTAATTACCTATAATTGCCCATACACGTCTGCGAATAACTACAAAAATAGAAATGCAAAGTTCAGCGGCTCTCTGAATTCCTTAGCACGACGGGCTCAGAGGATACATCGATTTTTCCAACTAAGGACTCGAGGAAAGCGTCTCCGGTTCGTACAAAATATGTAGAATGCGAAAGTCTTATTATTCAGAATTTTTTTCTGTGCGGTAACTATTGTCGTAGCGAAAAAGAAGCCAGACTTGGGACTGTTTGTCTAGTCGCAATCTTAAAACATAAAATGATTTTGTCTATGTGTGTGTGAAGCCAGAGATTTCAAGGGTAAAATTTTCGGGAGATCTTGAGGGAGTTATATATAAAGAGAGAGTTTTCTTTATCACTGCCGACATCCGGATTTTCCTTCCAATTACTCAAATGTTAATTCTGTTTATATAATTATTATACAAATATTCTGTAACTGTTCATTATAAACCACGTGGTTTCTTTTCTCCCCCCCCTCCCTGCAAATATATGAGAAATCGTTGAAACTAGCGTGCAATCTTTCCAACGCGTTTCCTCGCGCAGATTAGTCAGCGAAATGATCCTCCGTAGGATAAATCCTGGCATTGAAACGAAAAACTCAGCAGACTATGTCCGTCCCAGCGGCTCAGTAATTGTCCGTAATTGAGGATTAAAGGGTACGCAGCGCGACGCGTTTTATTTCGTTGGAAATAAAACTTTCCAACGAACAAACGATCCAATTAGCAAGGCTGCGCTTAATATCGAAACCGGTACTTAACCGGACGGAAAAACTTTCGTCCATAACGGGGGAGAGGACAGAGGTTGGTTGTCAGCAGCTGCGACTTCCGGAACACCGTAGAGTGTAGAGTGTAGAGTGTCTGCGCGACAAGCAGCCACGGTTTCATTTCGAGCCCGGTGAAAGAGAGAGGAATTGGAATAAAAGCACAGCGCGACTCAATTAACCGCCGGCAAATATTTAATTACAAACGCGGATCTCGCTTCTCTTGGTTGGCGGTCCTCCTTTGAGGTGGAAGGAGCCGGGAAGGAGCCATTCAAGCCAGCCCACTGCCAGGTCTGACTCCTTGCACGCAGTTTCCGCGGCATTCAATGCAACCCGGTCGAACGAGGCAGAGAAAAAGAGAGAGAGAGAGAGAGAGAGAGAGAGAAGAACGGCGGTGGAGCAAGGCCAGACACAATTTCTCTTTCGCCGATTTGCCAACATGATCGCATTAATCCAATCGAGAGTCAGCGGGTCGCCGCGAACAAAAGACAAACGGATGCTGGTTTAATGCTTGCCTCATCCGCCGCAGTTAACCGCTTCGACGTTATTAAGGTTTAATTATTTCCTGTCTGAAAAAAAAGGCGAGCTGTCTCGCGGCGAGCTCGCTCGCTCTGTTTCTTACAATTAAATCGCGCGTTTCCTCTAGAAACGCGCGAACAATTATCGGGCGAAAGGAGAGACGGAGAGAACAGCGTAGATTTTTTTGTCAGGTCGATTAGAATTAATAGTAAATTTCAGATAAATACAGGCGCACCTGAAACAAAAATTTATAGATGATGCATATTATTGAAAAACTCGTCCGTGTTCTACGTTATCGACGTGGCTGGCTTCCCACCAATTTCACCACTTGCGTCTGTTATTTTCTTTTTTTTTTTTTTTTTCTCCTTCGAAAGAATATAAAACGGATATGAAAATCACAAGTTTACATAGTGTCAACAGAAATGATTGCGAGTTTCTGCTGGACATTTTGCCCGGTCCATCGGACACCGGTTCTTCGCAAACCACCGGTTACATCGGCGCACGTGACACGCATCCCCATCGGGCAAACTCACATTTCGCTGAAAAAATATTCGTCCGCCACCCTTTTAAAACTCGCCGGTTTGCATTTTCTATCAGAGAATGGGCTCAAATCGCTACTAGTCCCTTCAAACAATCGTTCTACATTCCTCGGTATTAACGTTTTTTTCTCTCGTTATATTTTCTAAAAGCACACTCTTGCCTTGTCTCTCTCTCTCTCTCTCTCTGCACGTTGAAACTTTTACGCTCCGTATTTCCACCGTTAAAACAGCGAAAGAGATCATCGTAAAACAGCTGCTCCGTAAAACAATCTTCCCTTAATTAACTTCTGTACTTCATCTCTCTTTTTTTTTTTTTACTTTACGTTCTCGCTTCGTGTTTTGTATTAAAACAACTCAAATCGCTCGCTGAGAGGGTGTTCCCCCTCATTTTCGACTTTCTGCACTTGTTGAAATTCCCAACAGGGAATCTACAGCGATGAGAAACTAATTCGATAATTTACGATTGATACAACTCTGTAAGAAATGATCGCGGAAAATTACGATCCACTTGATCTCATTTTGAAGCGCAAAACCCTTACCTTCGATAGTCGCGAGTTAATTTTGTTCTTAAAGATGATTTTACGTCATGTAAGCGAGTGTTAAAATTCGAAATTTTTTCTCACAACTGAACCTATTCTGATCTCGACGACTGAAGCTTGATTTCTTAAAACTTCTTTCATGATTTTCTCTTTTTTTTTTTTTTGCCATTTTACTGAACTTCGAACTTGAGACAAGATGACGATATTTCTCGAATGTTTGTTCAATCCTAACGTTCAGCGTTTGATGAAATAGTAAATAAAAAAAAAAGGTTGCAAAGGATAAGTACTTTGAACCTTTGAAACGATGGTGGATCTTGGAGTTACGAAAAGAATTTCTCAATTACAAAAAATGTAGTGTAAAATCATCTTTGAATAAAAGAAGAAACTCGCTCTACTGTCAAAGTAGAGCCTTCACACTTTCAAACGAGGCGAAATTGATCGTTGTATGACACGAACTTTTTCACGAGATTATATCACTTCAAGTGATCGACAATTTTTCACTTTATTATTGTTATTAATTATAGTCTCCGCTGTATTTGAATTACTTCGTTACGATTTCATCACAGTGACAACGAATCGAGTCACGTGGATCGCTCGTAAGATGAACACTTCTTCACCTATCTTGCTCAACGAATAGTGTTCTTCGTTCTTAACACCCGATATATGGTGGTTATCCGGCGTGCTAAGTGCATAGTTGGGAATTTTACAAAGCAGTACCGGTTAGACGGGCTAGCCTTCGGCCTGGCAAACGCGATTGCGATTCCCTTTAGCCCGGCAGGTGCACGGCTGCTGCACCGTGTCGCATAACTCACGTATAATCGGGTTGTTTTGGCCCGGTTCGCATCGCGCCGCCACTTTTACACGCCGAGCTTCCAGTGTTCCGCCTACGGGACACACTTATCGCGAACTCGCTTTCCACGATATCTTCATCGCGTTCTCCTCTTCTCTATTACCTCAGAACAGTCGAACCAGACTCGAACAACAGGCACCGAGTGGATACATTGTTACGCGAAAGTTTTATACCAATAAAATTACGTGAGTTTCATTCGCCAGTGAAGGATGAAGGACGTTTCTGATGTTCGTTTCCAAAGTAGAGGAAAGTAGGACAAAATACCGGATACCATTACTTTTCTAAAATAAAGATATATAATCGAACTGTGACATGACATATCTGCGTGCGACCCCACGACATTATCCTCTTAACGCACTCGCCCGAGTTTAAGTCGAGTTTAAGAAAACGATTTTTTTTCCCCGCGCGCCCGAGTTAACTCGCGAGACCTGCAGTTTTGATTTTCTATACAAATACAACCGTAAATACACTCGTTAGACAGTGTTGTGCTTATTTCCTCTGACCCGAAAAAAAGTTGCCACCGGTGAATCCCAGTTTTCTCGTTTGCGCTTGCGCATTTTGTGCCCAACTATTGCCTCATGATTGTCAGCTTTCTTTATTGAAAACGGTTCGCAGAGAAACAATTCCTCTTTGTGTCATTCTGTGTTTTAAAATTTCTTATATTTCTTAATATTTTTTCGATCCTTTTCAAGTTTTTTTTTGTTGGCCGAGTTAACTCGGTTAAGCGAAGTAGGTGTCAATTACCTTAGTCTTTTTTGCATAGAACAACATTTTTTTGTGTTCTTTTTCAAGATTTGTTTATGTTCTTTTGTATTTTAAGAAAATAGAGAATGAAAAAATTGATCGGAAAACGACCGCTTTTTAATTTTTAATTGGTGCATTAAGAGGTTATTTTACAAGTTTCAGAAACAATCGACATCATAGTGTTCTATAGATAGAATTAAAAATTTCGGCTTGAACGGTTTCTCAATGGTTTTGCGAGTGAAGTTTTACTCATTTTTTTTTTTTTTTTAGTACTTTCACATTTCACTGGAATTCATTTGTACTCTATAGTCCTTGTAAAGTATTTTGACGCCTTTCTTCACCTTTCTATCTCACTGAAGTATAAATATTCAATGTTTAGTTAAATCAACGAGTTTGGGACAAAACCGGGTATTTGATGACTATTGAGCAAAACTGGATAGTTCAATGCACTATATGTTACAAATGGGCACACGATGACACATGTACAAGTGTTGAAGAAAGCGACGAATATTTTATTCGCGATGTTTGTTATTAATTTAAAAATATATATATATATATTTTTAATATTACAATAATTCAAACTTTTTAAGACAAATCAAACAGAATAACTTGTCAAAATCGTTAAAAATAATTGTTTTTACTATATACTCTTTCAACTAATAAAAATAAAAATTGCATTTCGATAGATAATACGTAATCTTATATAGCTCTAAAGAATTTTATTTTCGAATTTTATTATTTTCTTTACCGTGTAAAGTCCAATCGAGAGATTTATTTGCGAATTTTTCTTTTTTTTGTTATCCGACTTTTTTTTTAAATACATCAGGTAGTATAGCTTACTTTCTCTTGTTGCTTTCGTCTAAAAATTTACGCGAGCCTTCTCATCGCGGCAGGATCCGCTCGTTCGAAAGTCTCAGAAAGATTTCTCGGGATATATCTCCTTGGCTGAATGCAACACGATCTTCGCGAGTTCACCAAGGCTTGAAGCGTGCTGCAAGCGAAATCCACGGTGTATCCCGGATGGGACGAGGACGCTTCGTTTTCAATGCGAGCGATATTTATGAGCGGCGGCGGGCCGGTCTTCGCGGAAAATTAAAATTAAAATCTGTCAGCGGACACGTGGCGTTGAGAGTTTTAGAGGGTGAGACGAATCACCGTAACGAGCCGGATCAAGTTTTGCGGCCCACGTTCCGCGAGTGTTTCCTCTTTTCTTCTCGAGAGTGTAGGAAAGCCACGAGAATGTGGCCGAAAATTCCCGCGTTTCGACTCGCGGGACGCGCTCGACATCGATCGCGAATTACGCGTTTTTTTTATTTCACCGCCGGAGCATTTGAAATTCTCTTTGCGCCCTGTTTACTCTCGGTCGTCCGGTTCGTCCAGCTACGAATCCGATCGAAATTTAAAATCTCTGGAATCTCTGTGTGTATGTGTGTGTGTGTGTGTGTGTGTGTGTGTGTGTGTGTGTGTGTGTGTGTGTAAAACAGAGTTCGCTCCGCGAGAAAACAAAAGAAATTAAATTAATTACTATTCTACGTGATGTTTTTCTTTTACAACAAGTAAATATGCAATATGTTAAGAACTCCTCAAATATCTCGATTTAAAATCAGAGTGTCTTTCACTCTCGAAATAAATCTCGATTTAAAATCGAAAATCACATTTCAAGGTGAACAGCCCGTACTGTGCAATTCACAATCAGTTTTCGTTCTCATTCTGTCGGAATAGCGCGAGAGAAAATACCTCGTAGGGAAGAGATGGAGATTTTTGCTGCCTGTCGCGTGTGTGCGGTATTGGCCAAAAATACCGCGACGAGAATTTGGAACGTGGAAAGAGAGAGAAACAGGATTCTCGTTCGAACGAGAGAAAGAACAAGGGGGAAGAGATGGACTCGCGTCTCGTCTCGTCTCATCTCGTCTCGTCTCGTCTCGTGGAAATCAGAAAAGCCCTCTGTCGTTCCTTGGCCCTTGATCCTTCAGAACAGCTCCACGTTAAAGGGCCCTTCAGAAATCTACATGGAAATTGCTGGCCTTCCATGCGTTCGGCCTTCGAACGAAAACGCTTCGAAAACGCTTCGGAACGTAACGATTTCCTTTTTCCGGGCGATGGAAAAGAAACGAAAGGAGATCGAAGAGAATCGCGTGTTCGATGAACACGTGAAAAATTGAGGTGTGATTCGTTTCCTGTCGTCACACACGCGCCGCGCCGGGACAAACGAAGAAGCTCGCGGATGAGAGAGAGAGAGAGAGAGAGAGGAATAAATCCCTCGATTAATAAATCTTTCGCCAGCGGAGAACTCAACCGTCTAATCTCTTTTATCCACACTCGTTACTTACACAGCGGTTCTCACGGTGTTTCACGCTTAGGATTTATAAGGGATGAGACGCGAGCTTCTTTTCGCGGAAGTTCTTTTTTCTTTGATGTAAATGAAGTTGCCGAAGAGAGTTTGCGCGTGTGAATCTAACGAGGTACGGGGCGGCAGCTTTGTGGTAAGAATGTAAACGTGAAAAGAAGCTTCAACGTAATAATTGCAACGTTGTCACTGACAGAAAGAATATTCTTTTATTCTTTTTTTTTTCTTTTCGTTGCAATTACGTTTTGTCAAGTCAATTGTCCCTCCGTCCGTTTCTTTTTTCGAGCTTTCGAAAAATTTCAGTCGTGCAAGAAAAATAACATAGGAAATTTATTAACAGAAAATTATGCAACGTCAGATGCAAACGCAACAAGTATCCTACACCTTCCGACCGATATTTTCGTAATTTATTAATCTCAATCGCCAAGTTGGGCAATCATTTCCCCGAGAAACAATGGCACTTGAAGACATTTCAAGATAGAAATTCAATTCATCGTAACATCGTATCCCTATCGTTTCTATTCACATTTTATCAGAAATGCAAAATATTCGAAGTCGTTCGAAGAAATATCCGCCTTGGTTAGTCGCATTTTTGCGCATCTTGCGCATCGTTCTGCGAAACGGAAGAAGAGAGCAGGTAGGCGACGAGAAAAAAATCGCATCAGTCTGCCACTTTTTTTTTCCCGCCAGAGGTCCGTTTAAACAGCGGCCGATCGGACTCGATAAAGACGTTTCTGTCTGCTGTGACGCGAAAACGAAGCGGGCTTGAATACACATGAAGCATGAAACGAACGTTGGTTGGAACACAGTTGGCCCGCGTCAAAGAGGACCGGGAATTAAACGTGCAATGCCACTCGAGCATTCTAGGCAGCCACCTTTCACCTCCCTCACAAAGTGACATACGTTTTATTAAAAATGTTCTGTTGTCTTTCAAGCCGGGCTCGGCGAGATTCTGAGCCGGCAAAACGTTGTCCCACCGTGCAGACAACCACCGCCAAACGTCTATGATCCAACGACGAATCCGACTTTGCTCCGTCAACCATGAAATCATCGCGCGGATCGCTGTTTTTGCTCTCGTCGCTGTTTAACACTGTTCCCACCACGACCGGTCAAATGACCGTTTCTTAAAATTTCGATTAGAATTTCCTATATACAACGTAATTAAATCGACTTTAAACTTCACGACTTTTCCTCAATTACACTACGTGTAATACATTTTTCAATATTCACTTCTTTTCTTTATTGTCTATTTGCTGAGAAAAATTTGTAGTCTGTCTTAACCTACCACGACCGGTCATTTGACCGGTAAACGATTTATTCTCTCAAGGACTCGATTCCAAAGCTATAAAGTCGTTACAAACGAAAGGCAATGCAGTTGTGGCATAATTTTAAGCATGAAAAGTGCCTTTCAGAGACTGATTTACGGCACTTCCAAGTGTTTACAGTTCTCGGGGTGCTTATTTGCCTGATTGGTATCCGAAGCGGTCCAGAACCTCGGATTTTCTATATTTTTATACTGTCAAATTGGCTTTTATCTTTATTCTATATTAACCCCTTGTCCTACCCGCTAAGTCCCGATTGCTCGGGCCACAATTAACAAGAAGATCGGTCACGCGTCGAGCCATTTAGCTGTTTAGCCGTGTGCTCGAACTTGCGCAAAATGTATGCGTCCTACGACACGTATATTTCGGTGCAATGAAAGGAATTGTGAAATGATAAACACGTTTAGGCGCAACTAATACTTTGAAGATGTCTGGGAAGTAATTCTGATCGATTCATCGGTGAACAAAAATGATTTATTATTTGAAAGCAGATAATGTATCGGTAACAATTTGTAAATTAATACTTAGTTTAACTTGATAATGTTCTGAGAAAATTCGTAGAAGGCCAGTAATCTTCAACTGTGTGATATTTTTCGAAACAATAAGGTACACGTAACGCAACTCGACATTTTTTTACACTCCCACGTTGTTGGATCTACCGATCCACTAACCGCAATAATAACACACTTCTCACTAGCATCATCGATATTAGATTTTCTTTTTACTGACATGATAGGTATAAGGGTTGTTTAATTGTTTCAGGGAATTATAACTTAAACGTGTGAACGTAACGAAGAATTGCACGTAACTAAAGTAAGAAAATATCGAGAACAACTGAACCACGAGCCAGGCTCGTGCTTATTGTTTTTGGCCCAAATTTCTTACCACGAGTCTCACTCGTTATTGTAGGACAAGGGGTTAAAAAATATAAGTTGTGCTAAAGACCGGTCATTTGATCGATCGCGGTAAGAATAGGTATACGTGAAGTGTCGGTAGAAATAGTGTTCAATTTTCGTTAATCGGCTCGACTCGGCGGGCCAAATACTTTCCGAATCATTTTCACCCGTGGCTGACTTGCCGATCGGTTTCTCGTTGATCGGATATTCAGCGACTCGATACTTTCGGAGCAGATCGGATTGACCTCGGTGGTAATAAATTATGAAAATATCGATCGGTAGTCGATACTTGTTGCATCTGCGCAGTGAAATTTTTCGAAAATTCGGGAGACACGGACGGGTTGGCTGCCTGGAATCGAGTCGCAGTAAAGTGAAGATCTGCAGAGAGTAGCGAGTCGTATAGATCTAGATAGTATTATAGTGAGTCGATAGTATTATAGCGCGAGACTCGGGCTTTCTTCAGTATCTGTTAATTCCTATATCGATGAACTTTATCTATGTTTATTTTAAACCAAGTAGGTCAAAATTATTTGTACTGTATTTTTACCTGCATATTTATATCTTTATCCAGAACTAAATTTTTATTTGATCGTGGCGTCGGTTCGAATGAAACACTCGTGTTACAGTCTTCGACAAAGAGAGAGAGAGAGAGCGCGCAACCGAGAACCATTTAACGAGTTGATAAGCGTTCGATTGACTCAAAGTTGCATGGAAATTAGAGTGGACGAGACTCGAGACGTTAAAGAGACCTTTGTTACCTGGGAATTTCGGTATTAAACGAGATTTCCAGGTGAATTTATCGGGGGCTCGTACTTATTAGGAGGAGAGCCAGGTATTCGGTGATTAATCGTGAAAATAAATATGGCTCCCGGGGAGACCGAGTTGCGCTCTGTTCCGTTGGACAGATAGAGAGAGAGAGAGAGAGAGAGAACGCTGAGGGAAGTTTGCGATGCAGGTGTTGCATAAGATGAAGGGAATACTTATAAATTCACGTTGAACTTCTCGCAAGGCGATAAATTCACGGCGGCCCCCCGACTGTTTAATTCCGCTTTTTAGAATAAATTCATTAGAAAATCCCTTTCGCTTTTAGAATCAACGCGTTTATTTCGCTTCGCTAATTTATCGCTTTTGAAAAGTTGTTTCATAAATTACCCTCCATCGCCCTCGCTCGCGACGTAACTTTCAAGTTTTCTTCGCGTGTGTAACCCGCCACGACGGCGGACCGGTCGCGTCCTCTAACGAAATGCAAACAACAGAACTGAAGAAGAAGAACTCGAAATCAATTCGGCCGTGAGTCGAGAGATCGATACAGGGATTATATAGGATCCATAGACGGATTCCTGGCCGTCGTCTTAATCTCGCGCAGACGTCCGGTCCGAGCATCCTCCTCGAGCCAAACTTAATACCAACCGGCAAAGAGAAATAAAGAGGAGATAGTAAAAAGATAGAGAGAAAGAGAGACAGAGAGATAGCAAGAGAGACTGTATTTTTAGACGAGAGTCTCTAAACTCGATACAGCATTACCCCACAGTGGTGCAGTCCACTTTGATCTCGTTCAATTCGACCTGGTAATCCATCTGCGCCGGCAGATACGGAAGACGAAGGGAAGAGAGTGAGAAGGGGCAGGGGGAGGGGGTTGAAGCGAACGAAGCGAAGGAAGCCAGAAGTCGATAGCTTCCGCGCGGAGCGGAGCGCTCTCTCCTGCACTCGTCTTCTCTCTGTATTTAACTGTCGAGTTATCGAGGGTGAACAACGTTCGATGAGATTCCAACCTCAAAGTACCGGAGCCAAGCTTGCCAACGGCGGATGCACTCTCTCTAATAATTGCAACCCCCTCCACTTCTCCGCCGCCAGTGCTGCACCAGCCATCGCGCTTAGGAACCTTCCCTCCCTTCATTCGTAAGCTCCGCTTCCGCCCCGGTCTTTCAGTTAATTTCATTTCGCTGCCAAGACACGAGTGGTTCCTCCTGCCGACTTTTGACGCGGCGCGGGATCCACTCGCTCGCTCGCTCGATCGCGCGCGTTCGTTCGATCGAGCGAGCGAGCATAGTAGCTCTGCAACGCCGGTGGAATTTCGAGTTTTCACGAACGGCCACCGACCGTGAGCTTCAGCTCATGCCTTACGATCGAGGCTGTTCTCGAAACGAAAAACTAAACTCGTCGCGAATGATTCGTTTGTCTGAAGTTTACTAGTCGCATTCCGCGTGAGGGTACGACGCTTGATATCATTAAGAGGGTTCACTCTACGTTGCGATTGCAGTCAAGGACGATGTCGCAAGAGCTTGAAGAGTGTTCTTCTCTTCTCTTAGCGCTTTCTATAATTTTGTCTACGGTGAATGTTGTCAGACCTGGTTGGTCATCCAACATTGTAGCAGTTCGTATTTGTTAACGCTAGAACTACCAAAATTGGTCAGAATCACCAATTTATATAATTTTCTATATCTCTGTGAATTTTCTACGTATCGTTTAGAACATGCGTGTCCAACACGTTTAGATCTTCTGGGCCACTTTTAGATCATTGGCCAACAAAAATTTGTCGAGGGCAAATAATTTACATATTAATATAGTAACCTGTATTATTTATGAGGATATTGAAACAACTTTTATCAATGTATCGTGGAACAATATATTTACATTAATTAAAAAGAAAATTTTAATTTCACAGAACGCTGAGACTGTTTTTTTTTTTTTTTTTTTTTTAGATACCAGCAATACACTTTATAATTTGCAGCAAGGAAATTACAAGTACAAGAAAAAGTTGATAATAAAGAGAGCACAAGCTTCTATTAATATATTTTCTAATATCTAAAAATACATTGTTAGAAATATATAAAATTTCCAAAAACATAGAAAATTATATAAATTTGGTCACTTTTGACCATTTTGGTAGTGTCGATAAATACGAATCAGCGCAATCGCGATGTATATTCTTTGCTTGCAGCAATTTAGCTCTGTCGATTCAGTATCGCGAAATCAAACGTTGCGGCACTGAAACTAAAATGAAAGTAAGGGGAAAAAATCGCTGAAAGGATTGATCTAATGGTGGCTAATGCCGGACGAAAGAAACGTGATATCATCTACTGACGCACATTTGCACGAACGTTTCTTACGTCTGAGAAAGAAGCAGGCAGATGCAGAGGAACTTCCTCTCGAATTCTCCGACGATTCTCGCTGATCTCTCCACGCTCACTTGCCTTTTTTCCTCTGCTCTCGTGGAGCTAGCCATCGGGTCCGTTCCCAATGGGATTTCCAGGGTATAGAGAGGCGCTTTAAAAGGGAACAGTCGAAATTTCTCCAGGGCGAAGATTTGGGAATCCACTTTCCGCTCTGGGTTCGCGGGACAGATGCCTCCTTTCGGTGGAGCGCGTCCTCCGCTTTGACCTTTGACGAGAGAGCGGATTACCGGCTTAAGCAACTGTCTGAGACCATTATTGGTAACCTCGTTCCAAAAACGCCGCGTCGCGCCGCGCAAACACCGGCGGAAAAATAACAACGGGTACTGTGTTTATCCGAGGCCCTTTTCTCAAGGAAAATGATCGTCCCACTGTAAAATTTTAATCTCTTGGGAAAACTCTGTCTAAATTTATTATATCAATCTTTGGAAGATTTTGGACTTTATTTTGATTTATGGAAGATTCGAGTCTGGAAATTTCTCTCTTAGTTCCTCTGACTTTGGAAGCTTCTAAGAATCTTAAGATATATCTGTCGCTCTTTTTTTTCAAAAAAAAAAAAAAAAAAAAAAAAAGAAGAAGGAAAGGAAGGATATCTTAGAATCGTAGCTCTCGATCTTCCATCTCTACCTCTTTCTTCTCTGAGAAGGGGGACATTATAAATAAAAGATTTTACACACACAGTTCCGTGTGTGTCGCGATAATCCACGATCGTTCGTATCGTAAAATTTTTACTGCCAGAGTTCCGCGAGAGTCCGTTTCCAGAGCCTGAAAGGGGCTGGAACTTTCGAGATAAGTCAACCGCGAGAATCCTCTCGCGTAACCCGTGCTATCAGCGAAATTTTACAAGTCGCCTAATAAATTCTTCTACACTCTCATTCTCTTCTCGTGGTCGATCGAGTTCCGTATAACGAGGCAAGTGTAACTCGCGCGCAAGTTATTTCGAATTTTTAGAAAAATTCTCCCACGACTGGAGAATTTATTCTGATTGTTCCTCGTTTGTCTTTACACGCGACGGAACTCTGAAAATGAAACGGAACTTCTGGAAATTAACACGTTGATCGTCGCTTATATCTGACAGTCAAATTTCCATTGACTGGTAATCCTAATATCCTTAAATCTCGAAGCAAGAAATATTTAGTAGGAAAACGAGTTTTCAATAGTAAATTGATTTTTAAATCGAGCAAATTGAACTCGATATCAAATAACGATACAATAACGATACAATCAATTTTTTAATTATCTTGAAGTAGTCATAATTACATTATTGGCATAAAAATACTGTAATAGTTATTTGTGATGTACTAGGAAACATTATGGGATTTGAGTGGCCTCGTTGTCAAATTTTCTAGTCTAAATGTGTAAAAGCTTCTAAATTTTCGACAAGCTAACGCTGAACAACACGTTCGTGTCGTAAACTTGACGAAAAGAATAAAAAGACAGAAAGAAAGAAAAAAGTGTAAAAACAATAGGATGCGTAGTCCCGTAATAAACGTACTCGGCGCGATCAACGTGTTAACATTTTATAATACAATTATAAGCTTTATCGGCCATTTGTTCGCTCTGGAACGCCCATGGAATAATTTCTTGACTTCAACGAAGCGTTGAGGGATCACTGAAGGACAACGATGTCGGTGAGAATAAGTCGACACCGACGACTTCGAATCGTGCGCGGACGATTTGTTGATCGCGGTTTTTAATCAACACAGAAGGAAGTTCTCGAAAAATAGTCGCTCGATGCAGCGTTTACCCGCCGCCGGAAAAAAAGGATCTGCGGCCAACCGAGGTCGGGCTGAGATTTATTTTCCGCGAGATCGTTTCACTCGATAACCCGTCCCTTCCGCTCGAAAAAATTCCACTGTTTTAAGTGTAACGCGCGCGAATACTTTCTCTTCGTTATCTTCGGGCGAATCCTTCTCACGAGTAACGCCCGAATTTCTGTGTTAATCAAGGGGTAAAAAACGTGAGTAACACTTTTGATAAAGTCGGGAAAATCGATCCTCTGAAAATTGGGAGATTATTTTTTTTTTTAGTACTGGAAATGGGATCCGAGGAAAAACTCTGGAAAAAATACCCTAGGAAAGAACTCTTTAGCGTTTAGAATACTCTGGAAAATAATTGACTTTCGTCGGCATCGGTGACAGATAAAGTTTGAAAAGCGTTCTCCTCGGAATGAATTTCTCGAAATCGGTGCCAGGAGTATCTCACAAATCTTTCAAATCAATTTCGGTGAATATCTCAATGGCTGTTATCTAGTACTTTCGTTACTTTTCATGTTATCTAGTACTTGACGAAAGTTTCATTCGTGTCTTCTTTTTTTTTTTTCAGTAACAAAAGAGTCGAAAATTCCATGTTCAAGCTCAAATATCATTTTTTTTTAGAAAGATTGACATTTCGAATAGGTCTCGACAAGTACTAAGCAACTAGTAAAATTAAAAAGACTTGTTTTAGATAAAACCATACGGAGACAATGTTATCTGGTAGACAATATTTCAATAAAATGGCTACCTTTCTGCTACTTTCAAGTGTTTAGTTCAAATCTTTAGCAGTCGCTAATTGAAATGTACTGTAATTTTGTCTGCAGAAAACTTCTTTAATTTTCCTTATTTTGCAACTATATATATATATAGAGAGAGAGAGAGAAAGAAAGAGAGAGAGAGAGAGAGAACTATAGTACAAAATTACATATTTTCTATTTCCACCGGTAGAAACAAGTTACTTCTGTTGAGATTTATATTGTAAATCGATTTTTTTCGAATCTCCTTTCTATCGCTATTCAGTATTATAACTTTTCAACTTTTCGAAAGGTCATTCGTTGATTAAAACAAAGGAAAGATCTACCGTTCGTGGGGTAAATCGTGCGAATGAAAGTTTAAGAAACATGTTTATAGTCAATTACCCTGTTTTTATCCAGACTTTCAGACCCTTGGGCTCGCGTAATTAACTAAAAAATCACAAGGAAGAGCCTGAACGAATTAAGGGGATCCAATTTTCCGATATTTTGAGGCGGCAGGAAATTAGTCTCGAAGGAGGGAAGGAAAGTTAATTTCTTCGTTGCTCGCTGGAGAAAAACCCACGGCGTGGAATTAACTAAAAGTACTAAATTAATATTGACTTTCTTTCTCGAACGAGAAAGAATAAAAAAAAGAAATAAAAAAGAAAAAAAAGAACAGGAAAAAAAAAACAGAAAAGAAATGGGAGAAATCTCTCCCAGACTCGGGGGGGTATAACATTCTTTAAACGAATCTTGAAAACCATCTACGGACCATTATTGCAATCGTGCTAGCTGTACTTTCTTTCTTTTTTCCATTTTTCTCCTACGTATAACGCATAACGGACGTTTCAAGCAGTTTCGAAAGACATCTTGAAACGCGGCAGAGGATAATTCGTTCCGTAAGAATAATATTATACGCGGTTGTACGAGAGAGTAACTCGTCTCGTTCCATCGTTCGACGAACGCGCTGTATAACTTTTAAAAGAGATACCTTATCGGTAGAAGAGCCGACCACCGAGGAGAAGAGAAACGAATTATAAAGATGTAACTGAACGATTCAATTATATCCGTCGGTATAGTTAACAGCTTAAAGGTCTTCCGTAAGTCGGATTAAATTTTCACTGCTTTCGGATCGAAGTCAATTTCATCGAACGTACAATAAAACGACCGCTCGTTTAATTGTATCGGCAGAATTCGCGAAACTTTCGGTATCGAGAGTTTCGAAACTCTCGTAAGATCTAATAGTATAATATGATTAATCGCGAAAATAATTGCGCCTTTTACGTATCTCGAGCTTTAACTCGTGCTCGTGCCATGTGCAATTTTGAAGAGTTATATCCCGATCTGTATTTTGGAATCAGGTCATTCCACTTTCAAAGACAATATAGCTCTGTTTCTGGCCATTGAAATGGCATTGGGCGAAAAGCAAATTAGGGCAATTTTTCTTTGCAAATTGCAAACCAAATATAGCAGAAACTGCGCAGAAAGTCAACAGTGCATTTCTCGACTCGGATACTGTCAAGACACGTACTGTGCAATGATTGTTCAATAAATTTCCTCGTAAACTCAAGTTGCACGTGGAAAAAGATTACGGTGACTGTTTGATGGTGTGTAGCCGGCTTAATTCACTATACTCTTTTGAAGCCTGACGAAACCACGCAACACTGACTCGCAGTCAGGAAATCGAATGAACGCATGAAAAACTCGGATTCTCTTTAAAAAAAAAAAGAAAAAACCTCACTTCTTTAAGCATTTAGACAATTTCTCGTAGGACAAACTCTTTAAAAACCAAGCTGATGCAGCAATCTTCGAAACTCCAGTGATCCTATGTTACTAAGATAGACAAGCTTGTCAGTTGTTGTCAAAAGAGTTGTTACTTTGATTAATAAAAAGCTTCGAAGGCTGAGATACATGTATATGAAGTCGAGGTATAGAAGAGCGCGATTGTTTCCCGACCAACCTGACGAATTGCTGGAGAGAGGGAAAGGAGAGGAGAGAAATAACTACTAAACAATCCGAGAGAAACAAGACAGGTAAGAGCCGACTAATCTGATTTCAGATTTTCCGCGGCCCCCGCGTTTAAACTTCCGGCGATTGCCGGAAAGTGATCGCCGAGCGATTTGCATATTTCATCCGCGGTAACCTGCGGTACTAATAGAATAATTTGGCCGAGGGGAGCAAGGGGAGGGGTCTTTTTTCCGACGTTTAAAGAGTTTTCCTCCTTCGCGAAAGTAGGCGTTACTCCTCCGTAGAAGGAAGAAGTATTTCAGCTTTCACGGATGGTTCTCTTTTTCTTTCTCTCCCTCCTATTTTTCATGTTCACCGTGTCCCCCCCTCCCACCTTTTCTTTCGTCCTTTTTTCACGCGAGAGGGGACGAGGGGAGATAGGAGAAGAACAGAGAAGAGGATTAATAAGGCGGTTTCAAGCGCTCGTGAATAATTTACTTAGAGTTAAGTCCTCTTCGTCTGCGGTGGCGTTCCGCGATTCTTTTGTGCTTTACATTCCGTTCGGGGGATCTTTCGAATTGTTTCACGTGCCCGGTGCGCAATGCCGATGGCAACGGCTCGGGAATACCAACCAAAGACCAACCAACATTGCGAACGATAATTATGCGCGGCGTAATGTCGCAAAGAAAAGAAAATTGTGCTCTCGCGGAAGGAACGTTCCATTAATTCTACGTGCACGTCCTCCCTACCCTTTTCCCGGTGCGTAAACAACGTAAACGGTCTCGTACAGTCCAGAAGAATATCAATTTCCCTCTCTCAGGAAAGCCGAGGGAACCTCTCTCCTCTCACGCATGTAATAATATCATCCAACGACGACGGACTCGAGCGTCCAGCGTGCAAACAAAACGAATCTCCGCCGTAGGAGGAGATTTACCCCTCCGTCGACTGATGGATTCCATCCTGCTCCTTCTCTCTCGTTCTTCGCGAAGAAGAAAAAAGAAAATAAGTCTGCTGGCGAAGGCACGTCGTGGCTATCGATATATCGGGCCCGATCGGGCGCCGTCGATTACGGAGATTTAATTAAAGTCGCTGGCACGACAATGACGAAGAAATTGGACGTGACGCGGGGCGGAGGGAGGGGGGTGGAGGGGCTACGGTGCTCGATGGCGGAGCACACGACGAGGGATCACGAGCGAGCGAAAACGAACAGTTGGAAACGAGTTTACCATTCGGGCGGGCGTCGTGGACGACACGGTGGCTGACCGGGACACGCTGTCTGTTTCCTTCGGGGCCTTTCGGACCAGCGGCCTATGACAGCTGACTTTGAAAAGTTGCACCCGTCCGACAGGCCTGTCATCCGGACGACTTGTTGCCAGCCGCACGGCTAACAGCCACGGACAAAAATACCGGCTTCTACACGCACGCCGGCTACCATGTTCGTTTACGCGCCACCGTGACCGAGTTCCTTTTTCTCGTCCCCCCTCACCCTCCCGCTCCTTCTCTCAACCACCATTGGTCCGTGGCACCACCGCGTGCCACCGAATAAATTATCGCCTCCCCGCGATTTGCATAAGTCGATAAAATCGTTGCTTGTCGAATTCGAAAGCCCGAGCTCCGCTTCGTTATCTCGCGAGATGTTCGACAGATGTTTCACAAACGATTCCTCCGCTTCTCCCTCCGTTTCTTTTTCTCTCGCCGTTGAGGATCGGAAAGGAGATCGCAAGTGTGATTTCCGTTGCCGTTGTTAGGTTACATACTTGCAAGATACGTCGCACGTTTACAGACACTATCGTCGGCAGTGTCGATGAAATTTTAGAGTGTTTCGCGCGACGCGCGCTACGAAGAGAACGTGGAAATAGTTGTCATCGCGTTGCGTCCGAGAAGCTGCAAACTTACAAAGTTACACGCATTTTACATTATGATCACGTTGCAGTTTACACAGTTCAATTACATTTGTATTAATTTAATTACTAGTTGCAACCAGTTTCGTTGTAACGTTAAAAACTGTTAACAGTATCATTGTATACGGATTTGTAATTTGAAATTGTTGAAATATATGCATATGAATTGTATACAAATTCAAATACAAAGGAATATACATGTACAAGTTATAAGCGAATTTGTATATACATATAAAATACGCGTATGCATTGTACACAAATACAAATACATATACATACATACATACATACATACATACATATATACACACATATATATATATATATATATATACTTAAAGTATATAAATGAAGTAAAGACGCAAGTCAATTGAATTCTGTGCGAGCTATCGAACAAATCGAACTATAGCGCTTTTGAATAAAAGTGTCGAATTGTACAAGTGTGTAATTCTATATTCTTTACATTTGTTTAATCTTTCCCCACCAGCTATAGCGCTCGTGAAATTCGCCAACCACTGTAACTGTTCTGATTTTGACGTTACGTTGTTTAAAGTTGTTTAAGGCATCTAGAGCGTAATTTTCGCGCGTCGCGTGATTAAACCCCGTGATGTTGCGCGTTGGTGGGTTTCATTTTTCCGAAAGCATCCTGACGACGTGTTTACGATGGAATCGATGTGACGTTGTCTCTGAAAGAGAGAGAGAGAGAGAGAGAGAAAGAGAAAATCAGCGGATTCCGGCGCGCATTTTGCCGGGCAATTGATTTCTGATGATCGAATTTATCCGGGGGATGAAATCGCCCGTGACTGAGTCTTGTTTACGTGACTGAGATCGCGATTTTTGATAATATATAACGTTCGCAACAGCGTTTCTCGTATTTTTCGCGAGAACAGCGAGGCAACTGTTTGCGAAACGAATCTGACATTTCTCGACACGAAAATTAACAATGTTGTGCTTCGTCGACAACGAAGTAGAACGATTTTTAACAACAAAAAAAAAAAAATTTCTTTTCAACTGAACTGAAGAAATCGCTGAGATTCGTGATCACGATCGGCGTGATTTCTAAGCGGTCTCGGCCAAATTCTCGGTTCAAATTGGCTACAATTGCAAACGTTTACCGAGCGAAATATCGATCGATTCACTCCGCGCCCCGGTTCATTCGATTTGCTCGATTATGTATTTCACGAAACCTCGGTCTCTTCACGGTGAGACCGTGCATTAAGTGCTGTCGATTGGAGCATTATCGAGACGATGCGAACGCTTGAATAATATAAACGAGCACCGGGGGTCACGTAGCAACCGAACGTTGTCGTAATAACACGGACGCTTGTAGAATCTGTCATTACTCGGAATTAACCGGATTATCCGGATAACGTCGATATCCGACCGAGCCGGGTAGCATCGATACGCGCGCCTTAATGAAAGCCGATGTCGCATTTGCTTCCGTATCTCGAGACACCTCGATCCTGTGTGTGTGTGTGTGTGTGTGTGTGTGTGCGTGCGCGATGAAAACGAGAAAACTTCAATCGCCCTCTCTCTCTCTCTCTCTCTCTTATCTCGCCATTCACGCGAAGAAAGAAAACGCTGGTAATCGAATTTAATCAGCTCGATGCACGTTTATCACGGTTATCTTTGATACAGTGTTTCCAGCTGAAACGTGGATTTTCCAAATCTCGAAGGATTTCAAGAAATTCGTATGTGGATGAAACTCCTTTCTTTTCCCCCGGCGAAGCTTGAAAATTGTGTTGTACTTAGAGGTAAGCGATAGCGTCGTTTGGACAAGTGTCTATGGGACATGGACGTGGATTATGGAGATTTCACGGTAGATAGGAACGTTTGTCTCGTCGCTATTATTTACACGATGCTGGCCACCAGCTGACACCTGGATATCTCGATGATCGTGTCTCTGATTCGTGGATGACACGCCGGCCCGTCCGCCTAGGACTTGATAAGCGGTCACGGCGTAACAGCGCGCTATACATCATCGGCAATAAAGCGAGAAGTCCGACCGAGTGAATTAATGACTATATCCCGCGAAGATTTCAATCGGGTTGCGGACCCATATTGAATCTATCGCGACAGTGACATTTCTTTCAAATCTTCGAATTAACTTTATTTGTTTCTCTTTTCACGAGACTAACCCCGCACTTTGTTTTACTAATTTTAGTTTTTTGATATAGAGCCTAGTAGTCCTGGAATTAATAAAAGTCGAAATAAATCCTGCGTTAAAATTGTTAATCAATGTCATAAAAATTCGAAAATAAAGTGGGAAGTCTGACTGAGTAAATTAATGACTATTTCCTACGAAGATTTCTATCATCAATTTTATTCTATTTCTTTTTCTTTTCTTTTTTTCTTTTTTTTTTGTAAGACTAGCCCTGTGGTTTGTTTGACTAATTTTAATTTTTTTAATATACATACAAAGGCATGTATCAAAACTGATAAAATTTTAAACGGGTCCGAATAATTACTGGCTAATCACAAAAATTCGAAATAATTTAAGTTAACCAATGTAACATACACAAAATCAGGATTGTAAAACTTCTCACCCTCTTAGGAAAAAATCTTCCGTACCAAGATTAATGCCTCTTAACACCTATAAAGCATGAAATGCGTCAGTTAAAACTGACAATCACTGTGATAAAAATTCAGAACAATTCAAATTAATAAACCAATGTAATATAATATACACAAACGCAGGAGGAAAATCCTCGCCACCCTCTCAGAAAACAATATAAAATTACGTAAAAATTGATAATTACTGTCGTTAAAAATTCAAAATAATCCAAATTTCAGACAGAATGGACGCGTGTGTTTGGTTTATAAAATGCGTAACACGTACAGGGTGGAAGGAAAAGTTTATCCGTGGCTATCACAGATGAATTCTACACCTTCGATTTCATGGAGGTACATGGAAAGAATCTGCTACAAAATTGACCTTGACTTCAAGGTCAAAAATTACTTTTTTTTTATTGCATTGTATTCTACTCGTCACGAAAGCAAAAGTTTTCAAAGAAATTATACAGGTCGAATACAATGCAAAAAAGAAAAGAAAAATGTTTTTCACTTTGAAATTCAAAGTCGAGATTCATTTTTCAAGGCAGGTTCTTTACCTTCAATTCCAGGTTATTTCCATCAAAGAATTCATGTATAATAACCATAGACATACTTTTCTTTCCACGTGTAAAATACACAAGATATACGAGCGGCTGTCAAAAGTTTTCACGTCGCTGTGATAACATCGCGATAAAGATCTGTTGCATAAATGTAACACATACAAAAATGTCCTAGAAAGAGTGACGCAGAGAAGGATCGAAGTTTCCTCATTCTTAAGAATCTTCGAGAACACATGTTTCTCTCTTATTTCCTTCGAACCGTTTGAGACTAGCCGTTTCGAGGAATTAAACTAGTATTTACTTTCGATGAAGAGTACGTCTGCTCGACGTAGCTCCACCTGAATTCGACTGAATGAAATTCGTCGCTCGATCGCACGGAGAGTCCTCGAGAACTGGGGAGGAGAGAAAAGAAGAAAAAGAGGGAAAGGAACGACAACGGATGGTTGAATGGTCGGCAAACGAGGGCGTTGTAACAGAAAGCTGGCGAGGATCGTCACACACGGCATCGACACACCTCGTTTTCATTGTAGAATTTCTGAACAGAAACGCTCTGGAAGGATAATAACGATAATTCATAGGAGGAGGGAGGGGGGTGGATCGAGGTGGCGAAAGGGATCGTGACTGAAATAACTTAAAAGCGCGAAACGTCGGCGAAACGCTGCTCATGTAGGTACGTGGGGGGGTTGGCATATCGACCCAGCGCCGCGACGAACGGAAGGGAATGGAAGGAGGGGTGGGATGGGGAGGGGGTGGGTTTATGCGCCGTTTCAACTTTATGCTCGATTAAAGTCACGCGCGTTTACTTCGAAACTACAGCTGGATAACGCTTTAAATCCGTGGAGAACGGGCCCGCGACTCCGAGCCAACGAACGCGAGCCATCTCGCACACACCGTGATATCGCTCGCGTTGAGTTTCCGGTGCCAGCGGCGACCCTCGGCTACGCGTTGAAATGAGTACACGAAGTCGAAATGAATTCGCCTAATTCTCGCGACATCCAGGGGCTTCCGATTCCCCTACATAGTCGAGAGTTCCACGTTTTCTCCACGCGCTCGGAGAGTTTACTTCATGGTAAATATGGAATTCGAAACTTTGCTTTACGGTGATTTCGATATTTTTCGAAATAATCACAATGCAACGACGAACGTTGCAAGATAGATGGCAAGAAAACGAGGGAGAACATTCACTTCGGAAGAAATGATACAATAGCTATAGAAACGATATCTGTCTGTGAATTATTGTTACTAAGCTGCTCAAAGCCCAGTTGCGGCACGGCGTGTTATTAACAGGGTAGGATATTTCGTTTTAATGAAATTGGCACGATTACAGCGGGTGCACATGGCACGATCTCGCGTATCATCGGCCGGGTGAATGAAAGAGAGAAAAGGGAAAAAAAGAAAAAAAAGAAAAAAGAGAGCGAAAGAGATAGGCGAGGGAGCGCGTGTTTGCAGAGCGCACAGAGGGCGTACAGGGGGAATTACATGATCCCTTTGCTTTCGTTAAACCACGTCCTTACGATCGGATATCGGTGTAATCGCGTGCTCGAATATAACGAAACGTGGTTTCCGACTGATCTCAAGGTAGTCCACGGGATCACGTACTAGACGATGGGTTTATTATAAGGAAGGGAAATCAAACAAAACGACGGCTGCCAGCGGCCACGATCACGTCGATTTAATCCACGTCCCCAGCTAATCCGAATCGATGTCTAAATAATCGTCGTGAACTCGAAGATCGAGGTATATAATCGCATTGGCGGGCTGTTATTTCCTTCCACCCTCGCGATATATTTTCAAATCGCCGAGTGTACCCGATCGTGGGAAATACCGCGAGCTTCCGACTCGGCGTCCTGCGACCCCGAACTTCGAGCACGTTCGAAACTTTATACCCTATATAGTGTAAATAGTCATTTTAAATTGGAGAAAAGTTCGGTCCTGCATTGCACACACGTACGTCGTGATGCGTAAAGTAAATTCACCCGAGCTAACGGATGGTGCTATTAAATTCTTACTTCTTTCCGACCACGGGAACTACTTTGCGAAAGTAGTTGGCGAAATTTTCATTTTCGTTCGTTAAAATTTCATTTTCCGTTCCGATTGCTTCGCCGATTCTAATTTTGACGATTCTATTCCATAAGTCCTGTAACACAGTTACAGTGAAATTTTTCTTTACAATCAGTAATAAACTTCGAAATATCGATACCGAAAATGTCTGACTACCGAATCAATTCAATTAACAATTTGTGGCAATATTCTCAAGCATATTATCCAATATTTATATATTTTACGAAGTTAAATTTTCATTCGTGCATCCCCCCCCCTCTCTATTAGTTAAAAGACTTTAAAACTCCGCGATGGAGATCACACGTTCAAGCTTTAAATAGCTGTCACTTTTTAATAAGTACTAGCTTCTCCTGCGAGCTGTACGATTCAACGTGAAATTAAAATGATCTGCTTCAGATACAACCACGTGGAGTTATACCGCAGACGATTTTCGATAAAATGTTTCGATAAAACCTTTGTATATATTTAGTTCGAATTAAATATATATTATCAAACGTATATTATCTCAAATTGAACAACAATATATTATCTTTTCAACGAAACGTTGAATTTCATTTCCAAAAAGACTCTTCAATTCCTCCTTTTCTTATTTCGCAATCATTCGAAGTCGCGTCGTCGAGATTTCCCACATAGCTGAAATTTTCGTACACTCAGTTCGCCGGATCCGTTGTTCGCTAAAGTCCAACAAATGCCAACCGAAGGCCGGCCGAAAACTCTTCTGATATTAATCACCGCTAAGTGGAAAGTAAAACAGGCTTGATATTCCGTGTAATTTGAATTTTCACGGGGGAGGGTGGGGGGAAAGTTAGGCAAAAGTAACTGGCCGAGGGAAATTTGCTAGACACCTCTTGCTCTTCGAACGTTCGAAAGTCCTCCATCCCCGGGTCGGAAGTCAGTCACGCCCCGTTATCGTAGTCCCGTTACTCTTCAAACTATCCCTCCCTTCTCCTCCCTCTCTCTGGCCGGTCTCGATCGCGAAAACTTCCCGGTTCGGGGCGAAAACCGCGAGGAACAGTTTCTTCTTTCGCGAAACTTTCGATAAAACTCGCGTGTACTCGCCGCGGCGTGTGCAGCAGAAATCCTGGCGGTGAGCGATTTCTTATGCAAAAATGGGAACGAGAAAGGTGCGCCGTTTCCCCTCTTCTCTTTTATTTCTCTTCTCTTTCTTTTTCTTTTTCTTTTCTTTTTCTTTCTGTTTTTTTTTTATTTTCCTCCTAAATTTAGAATTTTTCGCGCCACCGTGTCGGTACTTTGTGCGCTCTTATTTGAATATCAGAACCAGACGCGAAGTTTCCTCTCCCTTTTTTTTCTTTTCCTTTTTTCGAAACTTCTGGCACTTTCCGTTTTCTCACGGAGATGGAAGATCTGTCTCGCCTCTCTCTCTCTCTCTCTCTCCCTTAATTAAATTCTCCTTCTCGAAAGTTATTCCGCCGTGTTAACACACACGTCGCGCTTTCGATATTATTTCGTCGAGAGACAAAGTGTAACGCGCGCGGCACGATGATTCTACGATATCGATGTTTCGCAACGCGAGTAGAAAAGTAGATCGCCGCTCGAATGGCGAACTGGTTTCGATGAAGAGAAAGTCCTCTCGATCAGAAATCGTTTCGCACGGACGTGCGGTTATCGAGTCGTTCGAGTGGTTTGAACGCGTAAAAGAGACCACGCACGATCGGTTTGGGCAGAACGCTTTCACTCGCATCCCCGCGATCGGTTGGCCCCAGTTGGCCCCGGTTGATTCCATTAGCTTCCACGTCGGCCGCGAAATTGCTCGAGCCTGGCCGTTTATAAATAAGAAGCCCCGGTCTATCATCGTCTATCTTTCGCGAATCGAAAGGCACGTGGCTCCGTGGCTCCGTGGTCGAACAACCGGCTCGTTGAACTCCTGAGAGGAGGGCGGCACTCGAACCTCCGAGAGGTCGATCACCGTCGATTATCGTGCCGTGAATCTGGCTACACGCGGGAGATCCACTCGGTGTCCCGGTAGTAGCGGGCCATCGTTCGTGAAACGAAACGATTTCTACTCTTCCTCTACAGAAAGACACCTGTTGTCCGCGCTCTGACACTGTTGAGAATAGCTGAGACGAAATATTTAAAAATTTCTAATAACAAAGTGATCGTTGAGTCGCGTTCACGTTCAGATGCTAGCCGAAGTACGACTTTCTACAATGATTCACATTACCTCGTAATTTCATGGAGGAAAAAAATAACAAAATTAAACCAAATGTGGTTTACTTGGTTGAATTCCGCGGTTTCAAACACCGGCTAAATTCGGTCCAATCCAAGGTCGGTACACCGTGCAGTATGTAATATACTATATATAATACCACAGCTAGAATTACGGTCAATTGCATAATATAATATTGCAGAATTTTCACATCGATAAAGGTAAATGTTCGAAAAAAAACGTAACAACCTCGTCCTGTAGCAGGACGCTCGAGCAGGCGACTTTCGTTAACTTAACGAAACTAGCTATATCTATACAGCGAACACACAAATCGACTGGAAACCTGAATCACTGTTGCCGTTGAGTCGAAATGGTCCACGGGAATACGATACTTATGCGGGCGGCATAAAGGAGTGGGACGAAATCTCGCTTGGCAAAGCCAGCCAGAGAATTAACTAACTAACCAAACGGACAGATACTGGCAAACGCACGACGATGGCAGAAGCCGAAGTGATTACAGGAGCGGATTCAATCGCGAGACGATGCCGGGGATCGCAATAACGATTACGCCGACGTTGACAATTATTTATCGCGGCACGGTGAACCGTCTCTGCGTCGGCCTCTGCAAATGACTAGAACAGACGCAATTTCAGCGTTCCTCTTTGCCGTTTGCCCTGTCGTCTATATGTATATGTGTGTGTGTGTGCGCGCGCGTGTGTCTCTTGGCCGTCATTAATTAAAGCTTCAAAGTCCTCGTCTGCTGCCGACCACCCTCGCCACCCTCGAATGCCGAGGATACCCGAAAGATCAAGAAACAGAGGCCGAGGGCCTGGACGTTATTAACGTGACATAATGCTATAACCCGAGGAGGAGAAGGGAGTCTTCTTCTTCTTCTTCTTCTTCTTCTTCTTCTTCTTCTTCTTCTTCTTCTTCTTCGTTTCTGTCCCCTTCCTCTCTGCCACTCACCATACGCTACGTAAAGAGAACGAAACGCGAAAACGGAAAAGCCACGGGAAGATGTTATATTTAGGGACGATACACCCTCGACACACCAGCGACGACGCGACGAGCGAAAAAGATACTGGGCTCGGTTTCGCACGTGCGCCGCTCGGCTTCTCGGAAGATTGAATCGGCGGCTAACTAACGAGGCCAAGCGGGCAGAGGCGGACAACACATGGAGCGGATTCTGCCTGGATTCGAACGTTTTTTCTCTCGACGGCTAATTGACCGGGGCACGCTATCTCGCAAGGCCTCGGTGCAAGTTTCTTCAGCAAGTGGTTTCAAACTCTAAATGATACCGACGATTAATTACCTCGTGTGTGTACTCCGAACTTGCGGAAATTTCAAGTTGCAACATCTTAGCCTTGCTGTGAAACTATATAATCGTTTCGTTTCTAAATTTCTTCGACGATTCGTTCGTGCGGGAAAATCAACAGAATCGCATCCATCGTGGTTTGTAACACGAGAGTTTATTCATATTTAAGGAATACAAAGGCGATGACAAAGAGATACTAACTCTCTCGAGAGATGTCCACGCTACCACGACTCGACACTTTTTATGCATAATCTTACCCTTGATACCTCTGTCTTCATACACTTCACGCACACACGCAGAATCTCGTATTTTACGTCCTAAGATTAAACAAACAGTCCCTGACAAGTCTTTGGTTTCTTTCTTTGCGACAATCGGCGACAGTTGCAGGAAGAAATTCTGAACAATGCGACTTCGTCGTCACCTTTCTCCTTAATTAAACATTTTAAATATTAATAATCCTCTGTGCCGTGTGAGTTCAATTCTGTCGACTCTCCGACGTTCACAGAAATTTTGATATTAATTTGACATTAATTTCAATGATCGCCGAACCATCCACGCGCGAGCTGTTCGTTTGACGGACGAATCGCGAATCGGATTGCTGCGAATCCAAGCCTGATAATATTGACCGGAGTGCCTGATATTGTTTCACTGAGAGAGCCCGAGGGACACGCCGTTACTAGCTTGCTGCACCGTTGATGATTTAATGCCGGGAACTGGGTCAATGCCGCTGAGACAGGACGCTTTTGTACCCAGCTCGGCACGGCTGGTTTGCATTTTCAGGAAGACGTCGTGCGAAACCACCTCCTCCGCCAGGCTCTCCTCTTCGTTCCCAAACCAAACGCTTTGCGGTCCAGCGCATCAATTCGACTCGTAAGAACGATAAACGACTCGTGAGATTTATTCCTCTCTGTTTTATTCGCCTTTCTATTCGCGATTGGATTTGATTGAATCTGTATCAAAATTACAATTTGGTTAAGTCACGACTGGTGTCACGATCGTGCACTTTTGCCTATGTCTTTTTGGAGTTCGAAAGATCACCCATCGTTGTGGGAGATGAAGAGCTATATATGATTGTGTGATGATGTGAACTATCTTCATTGTGTAATATTGCAATCTACCAGAGTTTGTGCACTTACGAGTACTTGCTTACTAAGTTCAATACTATTTTGACTCGTCTCTTGAACACTGTTATACACTACTGTCAAAATCTGCTTGTTAGACCACTGCCCTGATTTCCTCAGAGTCCTCCTTCATAACGAGACTTGGATCACCCTTTTCAAAGGACTCTGGGGAATCGTAGAACAAGATCAAGCCCAATCAGAAATTGCGAAGGAAAGTTTCCAAAATTTCCCATCGCCGCCCATGAGATTGACTCGAGTGGTGTGAACATCATTTCTGGGAAACGGTTGTCTTTTGAAAGTTATCCCGTTGCACGCACGATCCTTCGAGTACGCACGTGTTTGCGATATGGCAACTCTATGGTGCGGAGCACTAAATTTATGTGTGTAGTTTGTAATTTTCCAAGCGGTCAAATTTTAGAAATTTTTAATTTGCCACGTTCGATTGGAGCACATTCAAGTGCTAAGTACTTAACAGTTATTACAATACGATAATACGTGCGAAAATCCGCGACATATGAACGTATTATAACCGTTTCGCGTCTTTCTTCGAACTTCCTGCGAGTTCACGAATACTCACAGTTCACTTGTCACATCCGCCAAATGCGTATATATCTCCACTTAAGCGTCCGCACGTTCCCCATTTAAGTGTTCACAATTCTTGGAATTGGGACTATCTTACCGTACGATCTGCCAAAGACAGCTTGCAACACGACACTCGTGAGTGACACCTGATACCGATATTTCGACACAATTCGCAAAATACACCTTCCTGTTTAAACATCCGTCTCTATCCCTACCAATTCTTGGAATTGGATCTATCTTACCGAACGATCTGCCAAAGACAGCTTGAAACACGACACTTGTGAGTGACACCGATACCGATATTTCGACACGATTCGCAAAATACACCTGCCCCACTTAAGCTTCCCGACTGTGGACGTTCAAGTGGCCACCGTATAAATATTTACTCGTCAACTATGTACAAAGACTCGGTGGAGGGTGCTGCACGCGCGCGAAGCGTCGAAACCGGGAACCGCTGGAAATACGGTCGGCGTCCGGTCTCCTTGCTGACAGATTGAGGGCAGAATCATCGGGCATTAAGCCGGGATCCGATCCCCGGCGTTGTTCAGCCGGTGTCAAACACGCGGGAAGACTACCAACCGCGGATACTCGGGCAATCGTTTCCTCTCCCTCCCCTACCCCTGGCGGAGAGCGTTGTAAAAGCGAAATTTTCGACGCTTCGGGGCGATAGAACACTAGGTTGGGGGGTGGTGGTTGGACAAAGCCGAACGATAAAGCTGAAAACGGTTGGATGCGTTTTACCGGGTAGAGAGCTGGCCGGTCGGATTTTATGGAATTATTACGGCTAATGGACTGTCCTCTGGCTCTGTTACAATTACCGAGCCTCGATGATTAAAAAAAAAAAAAAAAGGAAAATAGAGAGGGCCGACGCGCACCACTCGGATTCGCGAAAAGGGACATCCGGGCCGAGTCCGCGTGAAACATGCATGACGCGGCTCGATGCAAATGTAATTATCGCTGAGAGGATTGATATTTCGCTCGCAGCATTGAAAATCGTCGATGGCGGCGGCACTGTGCACCGGACGGGGGGAAATTCGCAGTTGGCCGACCGGTTTCTCCCCCCGCGATCAATCGGAACACAGGAGTTTACGATACTCACGGCTGTGTCCCGGACATTTTTTTTTCTTTCTTTTTTTTTTTTTTCTTTTTTAGAGACACTGCGTTGCGGAATGCCGCGATGCGGATGTTTGCGAATAATCGCGGCAACTGAGTTTCCAATCGTGTTGGAAGACAATCGGCAGTTTTTCTCTCTTTTTGTTTCGATGTTGCAGCGTTGAATTCGAGGGATTCCGATGGAATTAATATCGCTGAGCTTTTCGAAATCGAATTCCTTCGCAGCTCCGTGGGTAGCTCCTTGTTTTTGCTCGATGGAATTATTAGCGAATGGAAGAGAGGAAACTCTGATCGAGCTGTTTTCCTCCTCTTGGCGAGTAACAAAGCGACACGAACGGGTCGACGAAAGCGTCGTCGATACACGATAATCGCGATCGTACGTACGTACATTGCTGATTAACTCTGGCTAAATAAAATCAGCACAGACTTTGTGCGTATTTACGACGGAATATTTGTGTTAAAAATTCGTGGCCGCGCCGCTCTCTCCTCGGCTCTATCAAACGACTCAATTATCCAGAATCTGCAACTACCTACGGGGGGAGGGGGGGAGGGGGGGAGGTGACTACCCCGGAGAATTTTTTTCCTCCCCCCTCTTCAATCGCCGCGCGGCTGTAAACAGCATCCGGTATCTTAATTACCTCGCCGCAACAGATTATCTCCTAATTGCTTTATCTTATCTGGAATTGCACCGGCGCAACACGGTGGTGCACCATGAGCTAGCACCACCGGAAGCAAACCACCGCCGCTCTCATTTTTATCTGAGAAAAGAAGAAAAAAGGAGGGGGAAAGAAGAGGAGAGGCAGAAAAAATATTTTCCACCTTTTCCTGTCTCTGTGTGCGTGTGTATAAAAACCAGTTTCCACGAGACAGCGCGAGTTCCATAATTAACGAGAGCGATCCAAAGAGAGTCCGCCTGAAAAAAAAGAAATAAATAAATAAATAAAAAAAAAAGAAAGAAAAACGAAAACGAACGAAAGATAAAAGGGGCATGGAAAATTGGCTGCAAAGCACCAACCCCTCTGTTCAACCGTGTCGTTTCGTTGTGGCGTTGCGGGGAACAGCGACGAGGTCTCGCGGTGTGTTCCTACGCTTGTGTTCCATGGGGTCCCTTCCCCCCAGGGTCGATGGGGCATTAAACCGGCAATAATTACCCGCAGGCTCGCGGTACGCCGTCGTAATGTCTTTATGGTGCTTCCTCGCGGCCAATTAATATCAATCCGATATTGCGGGTTTATCGCGTGCTGCCTGCCACAGGGGCCATTAATCGACCCTGTGTTCTTAGACCCTGTGTTCTTTCCCTCCGCCGCTCGAAAGTATGCTTGTCAAGCGAGTACTCACGCCGGTGCCGGTCGCTTTCGTGATACCGTGGCATCTCGTTTTGTTCACCGGGTGACACGGTTTTTGGATTAAGCCACGATGAATCGCGATTTCTGCCTCCGACGAATGCCCCCTTAGCTTTCTAACCGAGTTCACCGAGTGATAAAGATATGAATAAATGTATTGAGATATAAGGTATATCAGAAAATATGTAAACTACATATTTGTATAAATTATATACAGATAGTACGTAATATAAATAATACGTATTGTTAAGGGTATCCGTAAGTAATATCGCCTTTTTGATACTGTACGAAATTTTATTTTATTTAAGAGTTAATACAGTTTCAATCTATATAATATAATTTAACAATAAGCACACTGAATGTCGATACAAATTTGATTAGAATATAGGTTATAACAAGTTGAATTATTGTCAATATTTATTAAATTTGAACAAAAAGGACGTTACCTTATGGCTACCTCTAATATATATATAAGTACAAATTAAAAAATAGAAAAATATATGTATATCTATAAGCACAAATTATACACCTATTTATATAAATATAAAAACACAAAGAACAATTTTGCCTGTCGCTTTCAGACGATTGTAAAAAATACAATATATTTATGTATTATACAGTGGAAGCGATGCTATTTGTACAACAGGAAAATTTGAGTAGAGGAAATGTAATATTTTGTCGATCGTTTAGTTTCAGTTTAGCAATTCTCGGATGGACAGGAATATGTACCTATTTGTCTGATTATACAGGCCCACGGCGGCCTGTAAATTAAACTCTCAATAGATAATCCATGTTTATTCGGCCGAGATAGAGAAGATTTTAGCGGAATGAGTTTGAGCTTAGAATCTTCTCGCCACTCGTCTTACGTATAGTTATATAATCCCTCTATTATGATCCTGCTTCCAAGAGGGAGGATTCAGAGTTTGAAGTAAACAGGCCGCGGTATCTTTGACAAAGTTGAACTTTATATTCCGGAACATGGTAAATCTACTTGTCCTAATATTTCCATTATTACGTGCAGTCCTGCAACGTATAAAATAATAATAATTAAAAAATTACAAGTTCTTTCTCACCTCAACACTGGAACTACCAAAGTGGTCAACGAAATGACCAAATTATAATTTTTTATTATTAGATATCTTTAGACGTATTTTTAAAGATTTAGATGATTCTTCGTAAAGTATATAAATGGAAGTTTCTCTATTCTTTTTAACTTCAATGTCTCTAACGGAAATTTTATGCTTTCAACACGTTGACCAAGTTCTTATTTTTGAATCTTAAAGCAAGAATTTAGTAGATGATAGAAGAAGTATTTAGTAGGAAAGCGAGTTTTTAATGGTAAATCATTTTTAAATTAAGCGAATTAAACTCGATATCAAGTAACAGTGAATTTTTAAATTATTTTAAAGTAGCCGTAAATAACATTATTTACATAAAAAAACACAACATTGTAGCAGTTATTTCTGATATATTGAAAAAAAACAAAAAATGTCAATAAAAAAAAAATCTCGTCGCAAATTCTCTAAATTTTCTAGTCTATACTTGTCTACTTGTGAGGTTTATGCAAGAAATGCATCAAAAACCTCTAAATTGACAAGCTAACGCTAATGTAGCACGTGCATGTGCACAAACTTGACAAAAAGAATAAAAAACAAAAACATTTAAAAAAAAAGTGTAAAAACAATAGGATGCCTGAAAATTCGCGGCACAAGGAAAAAAGAAAAACTCGATTTACGCTCGGCGCAGTCGTGTTAATCGTTGATAGTTCTAGCGTTAAAACTGAGAAAGTAAATTCGGCAGACGTCCACCGCCGACCGATTAACACTAGAACTACCGATAGTTAAGACGAAGTTATTTCAACTAAAATTATTTTGATTTCTAATAAATAAAAATAAAATAAAATTCATTATATTATTTCTTTAGTTATCACTGTAAAAGATATTGCATCATTTCTGGGAAAAAATTGTAACGTGAAATAGAAATTTTAAAATAAAATTGAAAAACCAGTCGTTTTGACTGGTGGTGGTAGTTCTAGTGTTAATTTCGGTCTTCTCGTTCGATCGGAGATCGACACGAGCCCGATAATCTGACTCTGCTCGGATATTCCGCGGGCCACTTGTCGACAATACCGAAAGGAAAAAGGTCCATCCTGGCGAGAATTGAAAAAGTGCCGCCGGGAGTTGAGGAAGAAGTTGAAGAAATAATCCAGAGGACGTGAAGGAAATTCGAAAGCCACTCGGGCGAGGAGGAGGGAGAAGGGAAAGTTCGTTCGGGTGGGAAGTTGCGCGGAAGGGCGCGAACTTCCGAGTCGGCTTCTACCGGCAAATTGCAACAAAGGGAATTAATTGAATTTTGATTAGACGTTAGCCGTGGATCGCCTTATAAAAGGAGCTGCGAAAAGCTTCGAGAGCGGCGATTATTAGACGCGGGAGCGGCCTCTCGGCTACTTAGAATAATTTTCATTAGAAGTTGAAGAAGAATTCCAAGGCGTGGGAGGGAGGGGTTGAGAAAAGGGGTTGAGAAGGGAAGGAAAGGGCGAATCGAGAAGGATCGCGGGTGGGGGAATCGAGAGGAGAAAAAGGGGTTCGGCATGATTATGCCGAGGCAATATTGAATCGAGCTCGAACACGCGAGGCCGGGCGTATTAAGATTATGAATCCATTAGGCAGAAACGGGTAGATGAGGTCGAAATAGTCCTCGGTAGTATTGCTCTCTAATGGAACTCTATTTTTTATTACACTCTCTGCCTATCCCCCCGGTATAAAATTCTCTCTGAGCCACTTAACGCCAGCTGAATAATTTCTGACTGGCAATCGTAAAGATCTCCAGTCAGAAATTCTCGCGCGCAAGAAACGCACGGAAGAATAAGAGCAGAGTGGAAAAATTTTCAAACACCGGCTTTGCACACAATTTGGTTGATCATTTTCTAACGGGCAATGCCCACTCGTTCGAGTAATATCGAAATTGGTATCATCATTCGTCATTGCGAAGTCATCGATGAAACGTCAAAATACATTTTGCTGCTTCGAAATAGATTTTGCGTCAATGGTATTTCACTATGAATGAAATTTGTAGTAACGAAGCTTTAGACGCAAGATAACTCGAAAGCGTTGAACAAAGACTCGCTCGTAAAGAAGGTTTTACCGGATGTAGGTTAGCTATGAATTAGACCCGAGTTAGGTAAGTCTTATTGATGGTTACCAGCAGCGTCTCCTCGTTTATTGGCATGATTGTCACGATACAGGCTTATCATTGACAAGCACGGAAATACGCATGCACGTACGTGAGACTTGCGCAATTTGAAAGGAGACTGATACGTTTATCAGAGATAAATTCTCAAACATTTCGTTCGTTAAACTTTCTGACTGACGAGACCTTACATAAGACTTTTAAAAGAATTGTATTTTCTTTTCTCTTTTTTTGTAAGACTTCTAGAAAAGAATTATGTTTTCCTCTTTTTTTCCTTTCTTTTTCTTTTTTTTTCTTTTCTATCGTAGCGATAGTACAAAGTTTTTGTAGAATTATCGTTACAAGACTAGAGGATAGTTATTAAATCTGAGTGAATTAAATCTTCAAATCGAAAACGTGGCGAACGAAGTCGAAAATGTTTCAATAGGAAGTAGTCTCGTTGAAAACTGGTAGCCGATGCTCGACAACCGCGTTCGTAAATTTTCGCCTGCGTTCGGATCGAACGAATAAAAAGCGAAATCCAGAGTTCGGGGTAATAATTCTTAATATCCGCCGCCACGAATTATACTCTGCGTTCGGAAACGAGTGGAGGCTAAGCTTCTCGAAAAACCAGCAGAAACTAAATTGTATTTCACAGAGCAGTGATATAAACGCTTTTGATACCAAAAAAAAGGAAAATTCTTCCCCTCTGGCAAACACCGTCATTATCCTCCAAACATTATCTGCGAAAATCAGGAACACACGGCAGCGTAGCTTGCAAACAATATTTTACAAAACGTTCGATCACTTTTCACGTCGGCCTATCCAACCCATTAACCCCCGTTTCGAACCATCAACTCCAGAGCCCATTCATACTTTAATTACCTCCCTCTACACCGCTTAATTATTCCTCTCTTTCTACACACACACACACACACACACACACACACACACAGATAGATACCTTGATTATTAACATACGAAAACAAAAATCGTTCAGTTAAATTGCTAGCCATAAAGAAGATTCATACTTCTAACTTCGGTTTCGTTTTTTGCCACGATTTTCTCCGCCAATTAAACCGAATTCCATCTCATATCCGAGCCTCATCCAGTCAACTGCAGTGGAGTATCTCTCTCTGGGAAACGAACTGCTTCATTGGTTCCTCGAAGCCCAGCATTCCTCGAGCCGCTGGTTTTAAACGTAATTAAACGAACGGGTTTGGATTTTAACCCGCGATTTCGAAGAAAAGGCGAGGCGAGGTTCGCGACGATCGACGAGCAGTAGCAACGATATCAGGGAGGAACACCGATGCAGCTCGCGACGCTTTTATAATTGCCCCGCGGCGGCGTGAGGTGGGGCTGAAGGAGGGTGGAAACGGCTGAGGGGGGGGGAGAGTAATTAAAAGCGCGCGAGCTGCTCACGATAATTGCCGGCCAATTAAGCCGCCGCCAATTTAATTATGTTAATTAAAACGTTGATATTTATTGAAGGTATTTCCTCGCCCGTTGCCACGGCCATCTCTCAAAGTTACGTCTGCTGTTCCTCGCGCCTGTTCTTCGTTTCGCATCCGCATTAATAATTGCGAAACGAAGGTTGAACAGGCAACCAAGTGCGTGTACGCCGATGAATTATCGGGACGCTCGCAGGAGATGAAAAGACTCGAAAATGTATCACTCGCTATATTGAGTCAACTCGGCATCCGTGTGCTTTCGTTGCATTAAATCGTTGCTGTTTTGTTACGCCTGCTTCTTTTTAAATGTAACCGATGTAGGGAAAAAGATACGTGATTCGTGAAAGAACATACACGCGTAAATTTGTAATGTAACAGAAAATGTAATCGATATATAAAAACAGAGAATAGAGACACGCGTATTCATAAATTAAATAGTATTACGAACAGAAAATTTAAAGATAATCGTAGATTTACGAAACAAAAGGAATGATATCTCGATGGCGCAGGTAGAAAAGTACATGTTTTCAATTTGTTATTCAACCGTAGACCTGTCTCATCTATATTAAATATATCTCACGGTTCGTTTAAGAGATTTTCTCGCAACGTCTGTTTCAACAGTTAAAAATATGAGTCAATTTCAACCCTGTTCGTACCGAGATTTTGCACCGAGACAAAGAAACATCTTTTGACTTTCGCACTGTTAGATCTCGATGGCGTTTTAGAAACATATTCCTTTTTTTTTTCTTTTTATGAAATTCATGATTCATCTGTGAGCAGGTAATTTCAACCAAATTAAACGTGAAACTCACTTTTTCGATACGAATTCTAAGCTTTTCCTCATTGTCCGTGACCAGCGACAAAGGTTTGTTTGAATAATCGTTACATTTCGTTCCTCTACCCGAAAGAAAATGACCATTTTCCGTCAATTTTTCGATCTTTTCGCCTGAAGTGTAGCACATTTCACAGACGAACTGCTCATATCGAGCAATGTAACCGATGTAATCGCGCAAAATTATGCACGCTTGCCGGTGCGACATCGACACGGCCGCGAGCGCTCGAAACTCGAAACTCCGAAACGCGAAATAAAACACGGAACTTGTCCTCTCTCGCGGAGATTTGCGGCCCCGATAACGATCGTTAACCATAAATAGATGAAATTTGTCCGAGTCACGTCGCGCCAAGCAGGCTCGTCCCACCCCCCCCCGTCCCCTTGTAATTACAGTTGACGTAATATTTCACGGCGGAATATCGGCGAGTGGCCGACAAACGATAAATAAAAGTTCTCGGCGTACGCTTGCCATCGCTCTGAAAACGTCGAAAATCGCACACGCGCGTTGGTGCACGCCCCCCCCCCCGCCAACGTATTATATGCCAGCACGCGCGCATAATTCATTACAAAACGCACGCGTTTCGGTGGCATTACGCCGGCGTATTACTCGCGTGTTCGGCCGTTCGCGATTTTTCGTTATCTGGCCCGCGCGATCTGCCCCGTGGTGCCAGACAAAAACGACCGAATAATAAAGCGAATTCACAGGCAGCGACGTTATCGCCGCGTTTTTTCCCTTCCTTTTTTTCCGCGTCTCTCTCTCTCTCTCTCTCTCTGTCTGTCTGTCTGTCTGTCTGTCTGTCTCTCTGTTTCCACTTGCAGCCACAGTTCCACCGTCCGAGGCACAATGAAATGCAAATTCGAGAAAAGAGGACTCTCTCCACCCAGCGCGGCGGTGGTAAGGACCGTCGTTTAATGGACCAACCGGATATTTTCCCGGCTCGTCGCCGATAATCCTGCCGTTTTATGCGCGAACGTGTCGTTTTGATGCTTGATGGGATTATTAAACGCGCAAGTTTCTCGGGATTTCCTCTTCTTCTCTGCTTCCTTTCTCCCTTCCTCTTTCTCTCTCTCTCTCTCTCTCTCTCTCTCTGTGTGTGTCCCCTTCAGTTTGCTGCCTCATTTGGACGGATGACACAGTTACAAAGTTTGCCAGGAGCTTCTCGTTTGCGCTCAACGCCAAGCGGCTGTGACGACGCTTCCTCGAGATACTCGAGGATCTGCGCTCGATCCTATTGGCGATGTCGGGATCGATTAGAAACGACAAATCGTTCAAGTTCATGTGGACGATGAAAATCCTCGCCTTCTCTCCGTGTTCTTTCACACACGTTATTTTTACGAATCAACGTTATCATTTTACGAACGAATCGCTCGCTGTAAGAGAAAGTAAGATATAATATGTATAATATGTTATCAAGAGGAAAACTCAACAATTCGAACGCGAGAGCGAATAAAACCAGGGAGCAAGGAGAGCCCTCTCCCCCCCCCCCCCGGTTGGCTCGTATCGATTCGCCGGGGCAACGACGAACGGTCGCATAATTTATCAATGACGGCGTTATCAGGAGGAAAGTGAGCCGCGGGCTTTTCCACGTTGCGTATCGCGTTGCACCTGAAGCGGCGCCGCGTTGCCAAAACCGAGGCCAAGCCTCGCTCTCGCTCGCAACCAACACCTGACAGAACGGACGCGAGAACCGCTCCGCTTTTGCGGCAGATAGCGCCCCGCAATTCAATGGCTCCGATACACCGTGAATATCTTTTGGTCGAACGCCACCATACCGCCCCCTCCCCCTTCACACTCCTCGCTAGCTCGCGGAAAAACCGACGCCCTATCGGTTACTGTCGCTGATAATCGATGGAGTCTTTCGGTGAATTGTTGCACGCGGAGATGAGCTTCGCAAACAGCGGCGCAGATACCGGATGAAAAGTGGCGTAGAATGCCTTAATAAGCCACGCGCAGCCTTCTTCCCAGCGTGGAATTTGATGGAAGATACAGCGAGGAGCGTGACAGCGTGCCAATGACGGTGAAAAGTTGTCGATCATTCGAACTTTTCGAAAAATCGTACAAGCGTGAAGTCTCTAGAAAACAGCTTGTTTCTGTTCTTTTTTTCTTCTTTTTCTTCTTTATGATGATTTTAAAAAGCAGAGACACTTTCTTCTCAAATACGTTCTTTTCACGGCTAAATATAGCATGATTTTCGAATTCGATTGAAACTTTGCAATGACCTCCTCAAACTTCATTCATTTTTATTGAATATCAGGATTACGCAAAATCAAGGAGAGAGAAAGTAAAATGACGAAGAAAAAATTGTACAGCGTTTTAAAGAAGAGACTTTAATCTTCGATATGATGATAAACCTGGTTACAGGAAACAATTTTTTCGATGTTTTCGCACACGTTTGAATTTTCGAGAAAAAGATAACAAAAGAGAACGAACTCGCGAAAAGTAAATGTTTCGCACATTAAAAACGAGACCAAATAGATTGTTATACGATTCTTAAGTTGTTTCATCGATTTTAAATTATCGAAAATTTTTCGATGAAACAATCACTGTAATTACAATAAAAGTTTAGAATGTCAGATGAATACTATAGATATATTAAATAGTACAATTCTACTATGCGAATAGTGGAAAAAATTTCTATTTCCATCGATAAAGTTAGAAAATTGCTCAAAGTTATTTTTTTAACAGTATCTTCCATTTTTTGTTTCCTGTCTTGATATATTAAATGACACGCATTCGTGAAACCTACGTGCGTCGTTCTGACTTACGTGTTCTCCGAAACTAAAACTATCTAAACTATGACCCATCCAACGTTTCCGGTGGAACGCTTTTAACCTCTCCGAGCCCTTACAACTTCTGACATTTTCCTCCGTGACGGATTCAAATTCGCAAAGTTAGCCACTGTCGAGAACCAACCGTGTTTGCTATTACGAATAAAATTACAAGTTCTCGGTCCAATTGTACGGGATTACAATAACAAAATAGAGTATCTGGTAAGCCTCGAAAATTTCGAACGTACAAGTTAAGTTCAATAAGATTCTCCTACATTCGTCTACTATTTCGAAATGAAATTTACTCACTCGAGTAAACTCGAGTTGTACCTTCGCGTTGTTGTAAATTCCAAAATTACTGCAGAGATCCTCGCTCTGATCTGTGGATGCAGTTAGAGGTTTCGTTAGAAATCAACGAAAACAGAGAGTTCGATCGAAAGGAGTCGCGTTTCCCTTAAAGTTGCAATAATAAACATTAGGCTTATTCTGTTGAGTACATTAAAATCTTAACTGCAACTGAGGCGGTTAAAATATGGCGGTTACTGCGCATGTCATTTATCAACGGCATCGCTCGTAACAGGTAATTCGGTAACGGTATTCAATTTGACGCCAAATGGCGTCATTCGTAAATGAGGTGTTAACTGAGATTCATGGAGGATTCGGTTTGTAAATTCTCTAAATCAGAGTCGCCTAACTGGCGGCCTGCGGGTCCTTGCCCCTACTCTGCTAAGCGCTACCCCCTCCACTGCATCAATCTCCCCACTACAATTCTCTATTAAGCAAGTGGAGAAATCGAGGCAGTGGAGGGGGTAGCGCTAGCAATCAAGAAAATAGGGGCAAGGGCTCGCCAACCGCCAGTTAGCCAGCTCTTCCCTAAATTACACAAACAATTGTGAGAAATGTGAAAGATGTCTAAAAATGTCCAATTTAATTTTTATCAGTCAACAGCGAGCGAAAAAGCGTGCAGTCGTTAGACGTGTTAAGTCGTTTCGCTACTCGAAACGCGTGAAACGAGTATATTTCTGGACGGATCGTTCCGTAACGGGGGAGTTACGCCTCGTTATCGCCTCTTCGAAAACAAAGTCTCGTAAATCAACGATACGGGCGAATGAAAGTCTCGGAAGTCGGACGCGCGGGACGCAGTTTTTCTCGAAAGGAGACGAAGTGGAAAAACAGAAGGGAACAGGTGGAGAACAGATTGCAGGTTGCCGCGACCATGAGGGGTGGGGGGACACCCGGGGTCGTTAGTTGGCAATAAACCGGCATAATGTGAGAAATATTTGTCTAAAGTATCTGACGGAGGTGAAACCTCCGGGGGGAGGGGGTGGTAATTACGTAAAAGAGCGGCGTTTAACTGAAACGCATTACACCGCGATTTAACTGCCGTACCGTTGCCGATGAATAACAACCGGCGATTAACCGGCGTTATTCCGCGAATAGTTTCATCCGCTAACGAGAAAAAACGAGAACGCCGTCGACGACGACGAGGACGCGAAATAAAAACGTAACTGGAGGAAGAAGAAGAAGAAGAAGAAGAAGAAGAAGAAGAAGAAGAAGAAGAAGAAGAAGAAGAAGAAGAAGAAGAAGAAGAAGAAGAAGGGCGGGAAACGAAGAAAACAGAGAGAAGGCGTATATAATATCAGAGGGAAAATAAATCCGAAACTCTCGGTCTTAATCTGCTCGTTTTACGACGTTTTGGACGTTTTCAAGCTTGTATATTCCCTCCCCTCGTTACTTATTGCCGCAACGTAATTTATTACCGCAGCCGCGTCGTTTATAGCCGGCGTATATCTCGCGATACGCGACACCCTCGGCTACCGCTCGCCCGTCGGAAAGAAAAGCGTAAATCTTCATTTAGATCGTCCTCGAGATGTTAATAAAATGTAGTCCAGTCCGGAGGGGGGGAGGAGGAGGTAAGGGATGGAGAAGGCGACGATGAAGCTCCTGTTTAGCTCGCCAGTGTGAATAATTCAACGGATAATTAAATTACAAACTGCTCGATACGGCGCGCGAGTCTCGCGGAAATTCTCTCTCTCTCTCTCTCTCTCTCTCTCGCTCGCTCGCACGAGAGCCTTTTTCTGAGCCTTTTGCGAAGTTTCGTATCGTTTCGAAGTAGGTGCAGACAATTACAAAGTTTTTCCAAAGTTGACGTGACAAAAAGGACAAAGTGTTTCCAGAGTGTTTTTCAACTTTCGAACTGTTTGAAACTCGGATATTTCAATTTCAGTACTCCAGCCGCGAAGAACGATCCACAGAGAGAGAGAGAGAGAGAGAGAGCGAAGAGATCAGCGAAGACGAATTGTTAAAACGTCCCGTAGGAGCGGCGTTTTTCGTTCGAATTATTAACTCGGTGACTGACGGCGAGGTATTAACAGCGGCGTTAATTGAGATAGGCGAAAGATCGGGCGGCGGTCACGCCACCGCCGTGTGACAAAAATTCGATTTCCAGCCGCGTTGCTCGCACCGGGCGCGAAATGAATCGGCAATTTCACCGCGGCGCCACCGCGAATGTGTTTTCTCACCCTCGTCGCGCTCACGCTTTCGTTCATTCGCCAGATTAGCATCGCTCCGCCACGGTGAAAAGATTTAATTTTCCCGTTCGCGTTCCTTTTCATAACCGTGGCGTTATCGAGTTCTTACGCTCCGCGGGGGGGCTCGCGCAAGAACGAACAAAAGCGAAAGGGAAGAGGGTTAGCAGTAGCAATAATTATTGTTGCCGATGTAAAATACGCACGTGTATGCAAAGTCTAACCCTGTCATGGGCTCAAACGATAAATCCTAAAAGTCCTAAAAATTGCTAAGGTTGCGAAAATTATCCTCAAATTCCCGAACATTTCTTTTCTCGCCACCTTTTATTCACAATAATTTGTGAAATTGAACGAAATTGAAGTACAAGCTTCCAAGTGTCCAAGAAATCGAAATAAATGTCGATGTAAAATGAAATCTCTCCCCTCTCGCAGGAGATCAGAGAAAGATGTATTAAAATTTCGATCGGATAATAATATTGCTAAGTTGCTTCTGCTAAAGTAAAGATAAAATTAATAAAATGGCAGCAACACGAATTGATCGTGAAGCTAAATTAATTTGATTGTGAAGCTAAATTAAAAATTGTTACAATAAATAAAATTTGAAGATCCTCCGATATAGATTAAAATTCCGTGAAGTTACGCGAGTTGAAAAAAAAGAATTATAAAATCAATAGAGATGAATGATATGAACGTAATAATAATGAGGAGAGTCGCGAGAAACCGGAGGATGCGTTGACGAACGAATTGTAGAGGATTCGTTGTACGTTGAAGACGATGTGGAGAATTAACAGAGGCACGTTAAGCGGGTGATCGATCAAATCGTCGAAATATAAAATCGTCCTGAAATATTCGGTGGCTTCTCTCGCGAAACGTGCAGAATCTTCAAGATTTTTTCTTTCTTCTTTTTTCTTTTTTCTTTTTTTGGAGTTCGTAGATTTTCGCAACACGGAAGATGTTACCACGCCAGCCGCGTTTGAAGCATTTTGCAGTTTCTCTTCGAGATTCAAAGTATTCGGAGAATTCCGAAATGGCGCGGTTATTTGTCGTTAGAGGTGTTAGAGCAATTCTACGTAATATGCCGGGGAATTGTAGAGAGTTGTTTAATACCCTCCGTTGTTCCCCGACTCGTTGCGTACGACAGTACATAATAACTCGTGCTTTCAAGAGTTTCGAGAGAGCCGGTCCTTTCCAGCGAGACTTCTAAGATTGTTTACGCTTCTGCGCCTGTTCGAGTATAAATTCAATGATAAGCTTTCAGTATAAATTTCAATACTCTCGCAGTTATTTAGTAAAACTTTTAACTCGTTTCAATTCAAGATTCAGTCGAGTATGAAATTGTACACGTCAAGCGAATGCCGTGAGGATACATTTTTTCCCCCTGCATCAGCCATAAGTATTATACTAACCAAATAGTATACTAACCTATTCCGCTATTTCATTCAACTATCTTTCCCCCTCCCCCTCCCACTACTCCTCCCCCCCTACGTTCTGGTCGCGCGAAATGGAGCAATTAAATTACAAGCCCGTGTGTTACAAGACCCAACATCTTCAATTGACGATTGACGAACACGAACACGGAAGCGTGGTACGCGTTAACCTAATTTCGACGAAACTTCGAGTCAATTAAACCGCACGTACGACATAGTCACATACGCGGAACAAGTGGAGAGAGAGGTGGTCGGGGGCGGGGGGGGGAGAGGGTTGGTTCGAACTGTTTAGCGGAGGAACCACATGGGCAAAGTTTTCGCGGTTGTCACGGTTGTTATGATTTGCAGCAGACAGGCAGCCCCGCGGTTGATAAATCACGCGCGCGCGATGAACACGCGTGACGAACACGCACGAAGCTGGCGGAACAGGCTGAAAGGGTGCGAGCCGCGCGCGGTGTGTGCGCGCTTTCATTCACGGAAATCAGGCGTCTAAATCTAAACGGCGCCGCGACACGACGCCTCTCTCTCTCTCTCTCTCTCTCGCCGCGCGTCGACTAATTACCGTTAACTCGACCAGCTTAATTAACGGCAACTTTAATGTCTCGCCACACACCGAACTCGCTTCCACGCTCCTTACTCCCCCGAGCACACGAGAAGAGGAGAGGGGGCATTTTCTACGTGTCGCTTTCCCGTTTGCACTGCGTCGTGCAGTCAAGAAAGTGATGAAAACACCTCTCAATTTCGAGATTTATTTTCACGTGTCGCGAAAATTTGGTTGATCCATCGACGATACGCACAATTCGTGCAAAATTCGTCTCTCGAACACACTCGGCGCACACGATGAAGAGCGTAACAGCATCAACTAACTGAGCAACGAAGAATTCCAACTGATGTAACTTTGCTGAAGAAAATCCTACTTGATCCCATTGTGATTTTAATGTGTCAAAATGTTCTGCTTCTACAATCGTAGATCCGGTCTTTGTTCGAAGATGATTCCTTCTCTAAAATTGTAAAAATTCATCATTGTGCTCGAAAATTAAAACCTTGCAACTTATCGCGCGATTCGTTTTCAGCGTTTTGTTGAATTTTGAATATTAGGGATTGAACAGCAAGAAGTACGAATATCAGATTGGAAAATTCAAAAAAATCGTAGAACACTTTGTCGTCCAAGTACAACGTTCTAAATTCAACGAAAAACGGTGGAAAAGATCGTATGACCAAATTTCAATGGATTTATTCGTGAACAAAAATCTTTAATCTTATCACGCACGTTTGACTTGTGACAATTGTCCTCACTTTCCCGTACGACGTACAATCTTGTTCGAAAGGAGCAAACTCACGATTGTCGAAGCAGAAATGAAAGCAAACGGATCGTTATACGATTATATTTGCTAAGTGGTTATTAATTTAATCTTTTAACTGTGAACGACAATATCACAATTCATCATAAAGAAGTGGCAATTTTCTTTGCAGAAAGTAAAGTAATCACAATTGAGTTGCATAAACTAAATTTTCTGTGGAAAATAAAACATATTCGTAAATCATATTTTAGAATACTTTCGAGACTAGACTTGACTAGTTCTTTTTCGTTTCTAGATACTTTCTTAATTATTATTAACTGAGTCAAATAATACAAAACCATTGTATTATTTTTCTTTTTTTAAGAAACGAGTATCATTTGCTTGTAATTTAATTCAATTTCATAGCAGCTGCACGTAGTCTGTGCCCGACAATTATTATATAATCGTTCGTTCCATCGAAACAATACAGATACGCACTTTCAGAAGCTGCGCTACTGCTAAGAGGTTAAGTCAGTTTTTCGATTGTCACTACAAGAATATATATTCTCGCGAGAACGTCTGTTTGTCCCAGTTTGAATACTTGTCGAGGAAATTTCCGCGGTCGTGTAAATAAAGTCGCTCGTTGTGAGCGCCGCTTTATCGTCGGAGCTTCGGCGTTTCATTGAGATATTTGTATGCGAAAGTTGCTACGTTGGGCATCAAGAAGAATTATAGAACGTTTCGTGCACGCCATACGCTTGTACCCGATACAACGTTGTCGATAGATACACCTCTCTTTCTCTCTCGCGGCCCGTAGAAACTTTGCCCGCTTCGTAAGTTCACGACTTAATAGCTCCATTACGGTTTCTCGCCTCGTCGCTTCTATCTCGCTTCTATCTCTGCCCCTTCGTTTCTTTCTCGCACGTCGGAATATTTCGATTTACTTGCGATTTACTTGCGTTTAACACGGCAATCGTAAGTTCGCCCCTCTCTCTCTCTCTCTCTCTCTCTTTCTGCTCCTACGATTTTCGCTCGTTCAACTTGCTCCGTTAATTAATGAAAAAGTTCCGTGCCAGAGCTGAACCCTGCCCTTATCAGCGTGTAACATTTCGCTCGATGTTCGCCTCTTGAAATTTTCTCGATATTGAGAAGCCTTGCCTTTCGAAATAGTTCGGAATTAGATCGTTAAAGTCTCGCCGATACTCGACGTAATAATTAATATCGACCCTCCTGCTCAATAACTTCGATCGTCTTGAAAATTTTCAGGCGACACGCTCGCCCGAAGTCTGCAAAGTTTCTCAAAAATTGGCGACGATCGTCTGATTTACTTCTGAAAATATACGTTGATTTCAACTCACGTGTCACGCAAATAGCGCGAGCGATAAATCGGTAAAATATCGGCCACGCGAGAGCCCCCGGATACGGATTATTTCGAAACAGAGAGAGAGAGAGAGAGAGAGAGAGAGAGATTCTGATGCCGAGTGATGCGAGTTGGGTCAGGTCGGTTACATATTCTAGCAAAACATCGAAAAAAACACAGCCAGCTAGCATAGATTTTCCTTTTTTTCATTCCTCTCTCTCTCTCACTTCCTTTGCGCGTGCATACAGGGTGATCCAGTGAAACAGAATTACCCAAACATCCGTCACTTTTTGTTGCTGCGTGGGTTGATCTGTTTAGAACAAAATCACGCATAGTTCAAAGCGCGCAGTTCAATTTGAAAAGGAAGAGAAAAGAAAAAAAGAAAAAAAAATAGGGACGAGATCTGAAATTGTTTAAATCCCGCACCAATTTAAATCGTTAAATTTCGCCTATTGCGAAATCTTTGGAAAAAGAAAAGAAAAGGAATAAAATGAAATAAAATAGTAAAAAGATAAAAAAAATTTTTTTCTTGAGGCGATCCTCAGTTCGGTTGGCTCACCCTGTGCATCCGTCGCGATGCAAGGCACGTTCATTAAAAGCGCGTGCATTATTTACACGAATCCGTTCAGCCAGGCAGAAAAACGCGGCGGCCTCGCGCGAGTCCGCGCGAAACTCCCTCCGGGCCACGACGACGGGCAACAGCCACAATTACGTCGTCGAGAGGGAAAGCGGATGGTCGTTTGTCGACTCCATTACAAAAGAACCGGTGAAAAAGGAGGACAGGGATGGCGGAACCGGTTGACGGCTCCGGATTTTAATACCGAAACGAAACTACGATCCTGTTCCTGTTTCATTATTCCCGATTACGATGCCGATTCGAACGAGATCGAACACCCCCTTTCGAATCTTCACCGCGAAGTTCTCCGTGAATTTCTGACTCTCGTGGCGCGTGATTGACGTTTTTCTGCCTCGTTACACCGGCGCGATCTCGTTCTATTTCCGAGATGATTCTCCGATTTCCAATGTACATACGCATGATTTACATCGGTAAACTGCACACACGCTTGTGCAAAATTCGTGTATTTCAACGAACTGCGTGAGCGAGGAAACGAAATTTACGGTCGTCAGAGTAGATGTCATGACTGAACGGGCGGATTTTCACGAAATCACACGTTTGGAAGTGTAATTAGAAAGATCAAACCTGGATAGAAAAATTGTTTCTATCAAATATAAACAGAAAGCACTGCTCTTTCGAATGTTTTATGTACCCTTTTTTTCGCGTTACGTGCGATTTTGTGTCTTCGAATTTCCCATAATAAATGCGTGGAAATCCGGAATAACAAGCACGAGGTGATTCCTCGCAAGAAGGAAAAAGAAACAAAGAAAAAAAAGATAAGAAGAAAATATGAAACAAAATTTTCTTAATCTGAGACTTTGAGAATTTGTATCAAGTAGGCTCGAGGTTGGTTCATTCTATTCTCAGAATAGAACAATTAACAGAAGATTATACTACGTACGAAAGTAAATGAAAAATGTGGGATAAAATTTTTGTGTATGATGCTTCGTTTTTCGAGAGAATCGAAGATTTGAAAAATCCGTCGAGCACACGTGTACCAACGCAGTTTTCTTAACGGAAACGTATTCTTTCGGAAACGAAAGTCTACTTTCTTGAAGATGAAGCTTCGAATAAAAAAATTTTATTCTCATTTTTCTTATTTATCTAGCATAATAGATGATTTTTCGTTGATTGTTCTTTTCCCGCCACGTGTCTAGAATTAGCTAAATCCGAGTACGATAATAATCTTCAAGCTCGATTTTCTCTAAAAACCAAAACGAAATTCGACAAAATTTGATCCCTCGAGTCCAACGAATTTCATTCTGTGTTTTTTCTTCTCATCTCTTCGCGAAGAATCACACACGATGCGATTCTATGCGAAAACCAAAGATCCAAAGTCGATTGCTAATTCACACCTCGTTTATTGCACGTGCGTTCGATAGATCGCGTGGGCCCCTATGTAAATCGCGCAACGTCTGTCGAATCGTGACCTCGGTACACGTAGCTGCCAGCTGCGGAAACTGCGAAGAGAGGAGGTGTACCCCTTGGTCTCGACCCCGATAACTCCGTAAGGATCGAGAATCGGCCAACCGGCGTTCGATTGTCGGCGATTGCACGTTTCAACTCTGGCGAGCGTGTTAAGCGTCGCGATCTGGCCGCGATTTTTTCTCGTCTGCCGACTCGCCGGAGATTTACGAGCTGAACAATGCGAGCGACGGCACTTTTCCGCGAGCTCAACCGATGAGTGTGCCGGAGAACCAGTGAACCGGAAGACGCTTGGTCCCGCCCCTTAGACGCCCCTGGTCCCGTCGTTATTTACGTTTCCATCGTCACTTGCTCTTCTTTCCTTTTTTGTCAAACTTTTGGAATTTTCAACGCTACGATTATCCTGGTAATGATTTCGATTATCATTTGCCTTCGATTTGTCAAACTTTTGGAATTTTCAACGCTACGATTACCCTGGTAATGGCTTCGTTCATCACTTGCTCTTACTTTGTCAAGTTTTGTAATTTTCGCCAGAGTATCTAAAGAGGGTTAAAAAAGCAAAAAACGAAATGTATTTAATAGATATTAAGTCTGTTTTTACGTTAATAATTCAAAGGGTATGAAATGTTTGAATCTGTTTTACCAACGTGTACGCTGCTTTATTTAATGAAATCCCTTCTTCCACGTTTCCAATTTCAAATCCGAGTTAGAACGAGTTACTGCTACATGTGTCAGCGCATAAACATCTAAATGAAACTCTACATCAAAGTCCAGGTATTCTTTCCCCTGGCCAAAGCAAACAACATTACACGATCCCAAAACAAATACGCGAATAACATCAAACAGGAGCCGCGTGGTTTTATGAATTTCTTCATTAAAATCCGATGCATCGTCGCGTAAACGTGACGGCAAAGAGCAACGAAACGGGACGAAAAAAATGTTTATAGGAAACATATTGAAAATCATGGCGGGAAAGGAGGGAAAAATTAAAGAAACGAAATAACAAAAAAAATTAAACTGCCCAACTAGAAACTAAGAGTGAAACTAAAGCGAAAGGTAAAACATAGAAAAGTATGAACGAGCAAACGAAACAAAGATACGTCGTCGACTAGCAACGCGTCAATTAAGGAAACCGGTCGCCGGTGGATGAGAAGGCACGAGGAAACGATGCCTCGCGATTTTAAGACTTTAGAGTCACGGAACGTCCACGGGTTGCAATGAACGAAATTACCGAGCGGAAAGTCGGCTCGGTAAATTCGCGCTGTGGTTTCGCGCTCTGGGGACGCGTTACCCTCGCGGCCCCGCGTGGTAACATTTAGCGGCTCGTGTTTCGTCGTAATGCCGTTTCGAGGCAAACCGAGAAAGAGAAAGACCGCCTCGTGTTCTTTGTTTTCTTTTCCACGACTACTCGCCACAGTCGCGAGTCGCGAGCGTAAAACAAAAGTGATAAACTTTACGTCAGTCATAGCGGCTGGTTTCTGCGATAAGAGATCGGACTGCCACGCTCCGAGGAACGCGGCTCCGGAAAAATGGCTAGACCCTGCAACAGCGTCTATCTAAGATCTGGCTCCGACTTTGTTACGTTTCCAGCATCTCTCGTGTTGGTACTCAGTTCGTGAAACGACGTGAAACTCGTCGAGCATAAAACTCAAGATTTCTAGCGGCAACGTTGTTCTTTGGGACGCGTTTCTTGCGTCGAGAGTTGCGCGTGAATGATCGTCAGTCACATGATTTGACAGAACGTGTCTTTTCACGACTCGCCATAAGACTGGAGACTGTGCTACGCTACGCATCGAATATTTTGCACTTTCGAAGTAAGTTTGTTTCAACGTTTCGATGTATTCGTTTCTCTTCTGTATAATTTGCACGGAACGGGCTTGCAGATTCCGAGATCTCGTTCAGTTGCTCGCGATGCTGTTGTTGAATTATAGAGAGAGATAGATAGAGAGAGAATCTCGATGGTGAATGTTGAGCAGGAAGCATAATGTACGTTTCTTGAATGAAACTTCACACCGTCGGGCATTAATTCTGGCAAGCGAAGCGAGCAGTTGTAACCAACCTCCGTGCTGTACCACCGATCTTTGCCAAGTTTTCAATGGACACCCTAGTTAAACAGAACTTGATAAAGTGTGCCATCCTCCTCCTAGCGTGTAATTTTCCTCTCCGTGCGAGATCGTTTCTATTCCCAAAAGAATATTCTCAACGTCTGCAAAAATTTCTCTCTCTCTCTCTCTCTCTCTCTCTCTCTCTGTCTCGCGATTATTTCTCAGATATCTATGTACGATGCATATTCCCTGTCCTCGAGTCTCGTCTGTATAAATCAAAGGAAATTTTCTGCCGCGGAACAAAACTTTCGCAACAAGCTATTTCCGCGTGCCCGGCGAGTCTCAACACCCGTATTCTATCGCCTATCGAGAAACAGCTTGAGCACTCCGCTCAACAAATCACCGAGCCATCTATAACGATTTTCCTTCCAAACCCCCGAGTCGAGTCGAGCAACGATATCTCCTATCCACCCACAAGGCCCGAGGGCAACTACGAAACGAGTCCTACGAGCGCGCGAACAATGAAACCTCCAATCAAGAGGAGAGACAATGAAACGTGCGATTAGCCGCGATTCTCCGGACGGCGTAAACACGTCAATTACTGTGGAAACCGGCGCCCCCGATGGGGATCAATCTCTCGCGATCGTAAGACGAAATTTTCACTTTGACGGCGCGTGGGAGGTGAGAGAACTATAAGAGACTACGGAGAATCGAGACTATCGCACCGGTGCGTTTGCACAGAATGGATAGATTGTATTATACGCTCGGTGTACAGGGCACAGAGCGAGATCTTGAAGCATCAGCTTGAAACAATTCCTTACGTTTCTAACTCGTGCTACGAGCGTGGAATTTAATTTTTCAAAAGTAACCGAAGAAGCGTTTCTAAAGTTTTTATAATCAATCAGATTACGGACAGATGCTTCTCTCAAACTCTCGCTAATCACGTTTATCACAAATGAGTAGATCGTTTCTGTCGATCGTTTCTTGCGTTGAGCGTTCCATTGCGACTTACGATACGCTGATCGGTATGACAAGCTAGTGGAATAGATCATCGTTGATCATGTGATAAATAGTGAACGTCTTTATTTATATTTATCATAATGCTCTCGATTGCATTCTTTTTTTTTTTTACCTTCTTAATACATGAAAAGTTATATGAAAAGAAAACGTCGATGACCTCGATGACCTTGAAGAAAATTATTCTTAGCAGTTATTGGTCTTTCCAATACCATTCGTGATAGACGAAAAGATATTTTTTGCATCAATTCTCTCTTGAATGAACCACGTACGGTATGGTCATCCTAAATAAACCATGTATTTGTCCATTTTGTTCTTTGTCCAATAAAGAAAGCCTTGTTGGCACAGAACAAACGAAAAAAAAAAAAGAAAGAGAAAAAAATCTATCTGGACGTAGTTTGGTGAAGAAAACGAGGCCAGGCTGTGTTTAACGTATAATAAAATCTCCCAAGAGGTCTCGTTCAACGTCTCGTTTCGTTGTTCCCCGCGATATTTGGCCAGGGTACCGCCAGGGCGTCGCTCGTTAGACCGTCGGGCTCGCATTTGTCTTTGCTGAAGCAGTTGCGTCGACTAACGAATCACCTGTCGCCGGAACAATGCTGTTCCCTGGCACACACACACAGTTCTCTGTGTACTCGCGGAACAATTCTCCGCGTCAATTCCGCCGGCAGACGTTAACGGGCCAGCGCATTGTGGACTCGAAACCGTAAAACACGAGCAACGATGGGATCGATCATCGGTAGACCGACACCGATGGCCTGTTGAGCCCATGATTCTCCGCAGGACCACCAGAGAGGTCCACCTGCACCTGTATCGCGTTGTAAATTCGAACAGACGCTCGGATATCGAACCGAGTCTTTGTAGCGTGGCTAAAACGACACTGTATAATACTCGGGCTATTTGAAAAGCTTGATAACCGAATACATATTCATATTTATGAATTTGAACATTCGCCGCGTAGGGTAGGTCTTGGGATTTTCCAATTTTTTTTCAATTTCACTTGGGGTAAACTCGTTATTAACTAAGTATTGATAGATTGTTAACGATTAACGATGAAGCAATGTATTAAGAATCAGCACTGGAACTACTGGTCGAAATGACTGGTTTTACAATTTTATTTTAAAAAATTTCCATTTCACGTTGCATTCTCCTTCCGCAGCAATGACTTTTGCAGCGATAAATAAAGAAATAATACAATGGATTTTATTTTATTTTTATTTGTTAGAAATCGAAATAATTTTGCGCTATTGCTACGGTATGACCAATATTGGTCAAAATTACTGGTACTTGTCAAAGTGTAAAATGGTCCTACAATTTTCTGTTTACCGAAGCCGAATTAATCAGTTCCGTACAACTTGTCACACGTTTTTAGAATTTATTATTTGATGTAATGGTGATAATTATCAGGAAAATTGCGCATTTTCTTTAGTAATTGACGACCTGCACGGAATTAGAAGCTTCTCGAGTTTTGAGTAAAAAAAATTTGCAATTTTGTATGCACGGGGAGCAACGAAACAAAAAATTTGGAACTTTTATATTTATGTAACAGAAAATGGGGACCAAACATCTTCTCCAACACCATGAAATGATTTTACCGAAATATTGAGATTTATTCGCCTTGATAAAGAAAAAAGCGATGAAGTCGACAAAGTGATAAATTTACTTTGATATCAGATTTAGGATAAGTTTGTTCAAAATAGTCAGAGTTGCTACAAACTCACAAACTAGGTGCAAATATTACAATTGACAAACAACTCTTTCCATCTGAAGCAAATTTATTCAATATTTGAATAAACCTGACAAATTTGATATTAACTGTGCTACGTAACATGGGATTTCTTTTATAATAAATCAATAAATATAAAAATATTCTATTATTCCTTTTTTTTTCAAAGACCAAAGTCATTTTGACTGGTTTTGGTAGAAATAGCTTCGTCTGAACTGTCGGTAGTTCTATTGTTAAACTTTCATCGCGGTTTCACATGTTTTAGAATTTTAACTCTAGTTTATTCATAGAACGTACAAATTTGTCGCGAAGCAAGTATTTGAAGTGAATTGGTAACAACTTGTGAATGAAAGTTCCATTGCAGTTTTGCAAATTTTTAGACAAGTGTATAAGTCTCGGAATTCTAATTCTAATTCATCGACGATGAACTTGTTATCAGTGAATTGGTAACAATTTACGAACTGCAAACTTTCGTTGCAATTTTGCAAATTTCAATTCATTTACGATCCTTCATACGGTTGTTTCATTGAGCATCGTTACCTCTGATGTCAGTAAAGAGCAAAGTCAAGCAAAGTAGAAATATTCCGAATGCTCTCTCAGTTAACAAATCGCGATGACACGCGGAAACGTTCCCTTATCCTGGAAACTCTACGAGACAGCAAAAAAAAAAAAAGAGAGAAAGAAATCCAAAATATCCAAAGCGTAGGTAATTCTGAAATTTGCCTCGACATTTCTCCGAGCCAAGGGCCAACTACTCGCCACTGTATCAACCCTGACGCTGTACAATCTCGACCGAATTAATACCCGATCCAAACGTGTCCTACGCGTGTACGTACGTACACAGAAATTCGTTAACGCCGGCAACTGGCTGTCGCGGTTCTTCGCTCGAAAAAGACGAAACGACACGGACAAACGATGGTGCCGGTTGTTCCGCCGTCCGCAGAAACGACGCGATCGCGGTGGACGTTTCATTTAATTAAGCAAACTGAAAACGTCGCGTGTTCCGGCTGACAGGGGAGCAAACGACGTCGCCGGACCATTTTTCTCCGACGCGTTTTCCGGCAGCGTATCCCGACACCTACTACGAACGGAATCGAGCGTACGTCGAAATGTACGCCACCGGAAACTGTCGCGCGCAGTATTTTTTCCGAAATATTTTCGTCAGCGAGCGGTTGAAAGACGAAAGATGAAAAATATATATATATATATATATATATATATATATACTACGCGTGGAAGTGAGTTCTTCCACCGAGTTTAGAAATAATACAGAATAACTCTCTCTCTCTCTCTCTCTTTTTCTTTCTTGCAAATTACAATCATTACGTGACGCGAGACTTCTGCAATTCGCGGACAGGTCAGAGTGGAATTTTACAAACGAATTAGAAAAAGGTAAAGTACGATGACTCCACTTTTCACCCGTGACTTGTTCCAGAAACTCGCTTGTTTCTTCTCTAACATCACGCGGCGGGTTCTGAGCGGCGTGAAGCTTGATCCTCGGCTTGGTGCCTGGCCAGAGTGTCACGCAGCTGTCTCTCAATCGTCGCCCAGCTATTTTCACGACGTGACGCGCGGATAATACATCACGCACGGTGGCCCCCCCGCGTCATCGTGTTACATCGTAAAACAGCAGTCGCGCGATTCCGTCCGCTGGCAGATCGTTAATATTTGATTTTCGCTGGGCTTGTCGAGGGACAAGCGCGCGGAGCTGTTGTTGTGTCTCTACGCTACGGGCTGGAGAAAAGTGAGAGCCGGAGCATATCGGCGGAGTCTGGAGGCGAGCCAGCTCGATAAATTCAGGCCGAGTCTATTTCGCAACGTGTATTTCTACGTCTCGCGGCCGGCATCATTCCCGGCTGCGTCTTCTCCTCTGCGTCCCTGTTTCCAACGGGACTGACAGGTGAAAGGCATCGCGAACACTTCGCAATAAAATCCGAAACGTTATGAGGGAAGATCTCGATTTTCAGCGAAACTCGATAGGCTCGCAGGGATTCTTACTGCTCTCTGCCTCACAAACTACGACACTACAATATTTCGTGGAAGCGTATCGAGAGTTTAACACTAGAACTGCCACATCAATCAAAATGACTGGTTTTACAATTTTATTTTAAAATTTCTATTTCATGTTACAATTTTTTCCCCTACGATGATACAATGACTTTTACAGTGATAACTAAAGAGATAATATAATGAATTTTATTTTAGTTTTATTTATTAGAAATCAAAATAATTTTGGTAGAAGTAACTTCGTCTTAACTGTCGGTAGTTCTAGTGTTAATGGTCGCGTGGCGTGATTTTTGGGAGGGGTGGATTTTTGAGAGGCAAGCGGCATTGCTGCGAACACTTGTTCAGAAAGGATCGAAAACGTGACGTCAGTGAGATGCACGTGGGTATTTTGGCATAGCCTAACTCTTTCCGGTCGCAATATTCATGCGTATTCTAGTCGAGCATCGGATCATCGAACAATTTAATATTGTCTGTATTGTATAAATATATCATTTCGTATTTATAAAAAAAAATATTTTATTATACATTTCATTATTATCATTGATTTTTCGAAAAAATATATTTCACATGATTTGTATTCTCTTTTCTTTTTTTATGGTTGAAAACTAACCTCAAAGGATGCGGAACATATTTTGTCAAATATCACGGAAATTACTGAAGATACAGTTTTTACGTAAATTAATTAAATCAGTGTTTTTTTTTTAACGACAAATTTAACGGTGTGTATCATTTTGCGACAGAACCATTTGTTTAAACGCTACATTAAAAAAGCTGTATTTTTTTGTAATTTTTTGCTCGGAGTCGCGCTAGCCGCGTGCGCTCAATCATTTGTTATCCGAAAAGCCAATAAAAAATTCTGTCGCTAATTCATTAGTAGAAAATAAACGATCTGTTGGGTTTGTGCAATCTGTTAACCTGTATCTGTCTTCTGCGAAGAAATTTATTCTTCGCCTTTCAATATTACCAATAATTGTGACACCATTCCATTTCAGATTTTTTTCAATATATTATTTGCATGTGCCTCCTCGTCGTCGCTCTCGTTATCCAATAACGTGTGGCAATGTTATATTATGTTCGTGCATTGTGTTCGAATTTTCGCTATCGAATTCATTGTCACTGCTTGTTTTTACTGTATAAATATCGTACAAATATAATTTATAAAAATATCAAAGCATAGTGTGCACGTATGACTGTACAATATCAATCGTAATATAATAATATGAAATTATACTGAACGAACTAAATTGCAACGAAATGAAACGAAATCACGAAATTGACGAAGTTAGAAACGAAACCGATTACTGACTGCTTTTTTGCTTTCAGCTAAAGAAATTTTCGGCTAATCCGAAGAACCAAGAACCTCTTTTCTTTGTTACAGAATTCTGTTCGTTATTTATATTTCGTTGTAAGATATAAGCCTATATGTATCTCGGAAGTGTGAAAACGGAGAAATGCGAATGATAACATAGAGACGAACCGCTCTCGAACCATGAGACATGCAGCGGAAAGGGGCTAGAATGATTTCTAAGATTCTTCGGAACAGCCGTAGAACAGCAAAACCGTAAACCAGACCTGAGCGTAAACCTAGCCCAACCTTCGGTTACACAAAACGTGAAAAACGACGTGCACTTATGGAAGATTAATAACACTCGTCAGTTTTCAAATGTTCTGCGATACGTTTCCTCTCGGCAAACGAGAAGAATTCCATTCGAGCCGAGATTCATTTCTCTTCTGGCTGCTATCAGAACGCCGCGGACATATCTAACAACCATTCTACATCGGCCTGTATCGCGAGCCATCGGTTGATTAATCGCGAATAGTTTAGCCGGCGATCCAAATATTTGCTCGACAGATTGATCGGAGATCTAAACAGCTGCGCAATCAGCCATAGCTCGGGATCTAAGCAATTCAACTCGGCTCGAAGATTGAAACGATTAAGTGATCGGCTTGTCGCAGTTGCATGCAGTTGTGTAATAATCTTCTGCTTCCACAGATCGAAACCACAGTGGCACAATCGCCTCCGCCACTCGCGAGGATTTGAATAATTACGCGATCGATTTCTTCTCGATCGAGATAATTACGCTATTGGCCGCCGGGGGGATCTGATCTCGGTTTCTCGATCGAAGATCTGAATAGTCTCGACCGGTGCGACCAGTTTCTGGGAGATTGAGTGCGTGTACGATCGTACGATTGGAACCGGACTAGACAGTCGGCCGAGCAATCTGAGCATCTGGCTAGTTGAAGATCCATGTAATTACCCAATCGATCGTCGTGGATTGTCGCGGTAGATAATATTTATACAACGACGGCTGCTTGAAATAGCGACTCGTCTAGAGAGAAACGAGCGAATTTCTCTAACAGCCACAAGAGGAGAATGAAATTTTCGTTTGCAAGACGAATCGAGCAAGTCGGAAAGTAAGGAGGACCTAAGTAACTGTCTTGCATTTCCAATCGGTAAGATTTTCAATTTAAAATTACCCGACGATTTCATTACCACCGCAGAAACCACCACCAGCGTGTCTAATTAAACGGGACGCTATACGATATATCCCGCTTGCGAGAAAAACGACGAACGGAAACGAACACGCTCGACTGTCGCGGAGGAGGACGTGGGACGGAGAGCGGAGGCGGAAGCGAAATAATTCACGCGTGAAAAATGTCGTCGGGGCTGGATTAAAAAAAAAAAAAAAAAAAAGAAGGAAAAAAATGAAGCAATCGATCGATTCAATTTATCAAAAGTACCTCGGGCTTTTTTCTTCTTTTTTTTTTTCTTTTTTTGTCGGGTGCCTCCCGCGTATAAATTTGTCTCCATTTGCGAGGAAACGCGAGACGCACAGGAGGGGATGAAAATGGACCGACGCGCCTCGCATTCTTTTCGTTCCTGCTGTCACGATTATTCGTGAGTAGCAAGCGGAGCGGAAAGCCGTCGATACGTCAAATCGAGCTGGCTCTTTTTCTTCTCCTCGAGCGCCCTTCGCGCCACTCAACATCCGTGAACCAACCCTCGCCTTCCCTCTCCCCCCACTTCCGTGAAGCGCGCGACGGGGTGTCTCGACGCCCGTGTCGCTAAACTCAATCAAGAGATTCCATTTGCATTTCGACGCGCGTACGTAGACGTACGATGTTTCGCCAGCTATGTACGGCGGCAAATGGAAGGCAGCTTCCTGCGTCTCTTTCGACTAGAATGGAACTTTCATCGTTCCTCGCGACGCTTCCTTTCTTCCTCTCTTGTTCCTGTTTCTTCGCTCGAAAGCGTTAAACGTACATCGTCGTACAGAAAAAAAAATGTAAATGTAAATCTTTTGTTCTCTGGCCGGAATGGCAGAAAAATCTTCACACCTGCGTGCGCGGAGAATGAACTTGTAACATCGAACAACTCAAACTTGTCGAACGCGTGAGCGACCGTGATTGAGACATTAAAGAAATCAGCTGTCCGAAACCGGCATCCGTCGGTATCGAAATTCGCATTACCGAATGGCGGTGGCATTTGCGCGAATCTCGAGCAAAACCAACGTCACCGCCGGGACCGGGATAGAATGCGAATCGACAGAATTCAATATTCCCCCGCGAGCGAGACACGCGTTTCCGCGTGTTTCGCCTGGAGGACACGCGTTCGAATATCGACACACATCGCCGCATCACGAAAAACAGACACATCCGGTCGGACTTGTCCCTCTGTCGTTGCTCCACGCTCCACCGTTCTGCCTTCTGAGAGAAGTCTCAGGAGTGGTTGTCTGCAAACTTTGATTACATCTGCCAGCGGTCCATTTCTAAACCACAACGATGCAAATATAGACGCGTACCGACACCTTATTCCTGGACGTCGTCGGAGTCGTTCAACCTGTCTCTCTCTCTCTCTCTCTTTCTCTCTTCCTTTTCGCCGTCTTTTTCACTCCGCGTCTTCGCTTCTGCTCTTCGCTTTGGCGACTTTCTTCCCCCGAAAGTCTGTCCTGGCAGATTTATCGGGCCCTCCCGGTTCCGGCCCGTGGAAAACCCATGGAAACGTATTTAAGCGGATGTCCCGACGACGCGAAAAGTAATTTCGTTAGGCGGCAGCACGTGAGTCGCCTGTCAAAAGTGCGCGCCGACGATGAAAATGTGCCTCCGGGACACGATTGGATTTCCGGCGGACGTCATTGTAGCCGGCGAATTGAATCAACCGGCAAGGTATACCCAAGACCCTCGAATCGTAGACTCGCGGCCGATAACCGACCCGTAGCGAAGCCAATTTGCTCCCGTTATTTCGTCCCGAACCCTCTCCTTTTTCTTCTTTTCCCTTCCTCTTCCTCGCTTCCCCGTTTCTCTTTCATTCGTGAACTATTCGTGGATGATTTGAGACGTGACGACGAAGGAGAATATTATATCATATAACGCGTCCCTGGTGCGATTTATTTACTTGATTTTGCCTGTTTTGTTCCTCTCGGGCTCGAGACTACATTTCGATCAGCAGCCTTTGCAAATGTAATTTAATCTTTTATTAACTCTCGCTACGATAATCCGCTCAGCCGGTTAATTCTGTTTTGAGATAGAATCTTTTCTTCTCGAATTTCCTGGTAACATTTACAAAGGCTTTACACTAAAGTGCTCTTTTTAATCTGACCTGACCTTAATTTTTCAAATCTAATCTTAAAATTTTCAACAGATTCGCACAGTTATACCTGTAGCCGGTCTTTTACGATTAGAAAAGATCTTTTAGTACAATAATTTCTTATCGTATAAATATTCCACTGCCGAATAGAAAAAGATGGAAAGTACTCGTCTTGATGGCTAAAGTATGTTATGTACGTTCAAAGTGTACTTTTTCTACACTACAACTACCAAACCGGGCGAAATGACCAATTTATATAATTTTTTTACGATTTAGACATCTGACAGACGTGGAAACAGTGTATTTTTAAAGATTTAAATACTTTTCGTAAAATATGTAGAATAAAAGCTCGTACACTCCATTACACTGTATTACAAGGTTTCTCTATCTTTCTGTCTAATGGAAATTTTATGCCTTAATCGTCGATAGTTCTGACGTTAACCCATTGACTGCCAACTACGAGATATCTCTAAGTTTGCGCTACAAGTTTAGATTGATTACAACTGGTATAAAAGAAAACGTCTTTGTTTGTTAAGTAATTTTTATTGAAAAAAAAAGACACTACGTGATATCTCGTAAGCGGCGGGCAGCACAGAAATCTTATTCAGTGGCGCCAGCTACGAGTTATCTCGTAGTGTTTTCTTTTCTTTTTCAATAAAAATTACTCTAAATGCCAGTTTTCAATACTATCAATCTGTAACTTAGTCATTATTATATTTTGGAAAATTTCATATTTTCTTTAAAATAAAATTTTGGCTCCCAGGGCAAGACGCTGTAAATTTGCCTGGCAGTCAATGGGTTAATCGGTGTGATTACTTCAGAATACGTCGACAGATATACCCGAATATGAAATTTCTTCGCGAGCAAGAACGTTGCCTTGTCCGACGGATCACTAACGGAACAAGCAGCGCTCGCGACTGACAGTTTCTCCGAACCGCTTCAATTAGCGTCTCGCCCTAACTTCTTCGTTAACTTCGACGAGGGCGAGCAATCGAGTCCGCTCCACTCGGAAATTAATTACACCGCGATAAAGCGGCGTCAGACGTAGACGGAATCGCTGGAAGCTATTCGAAGCTATGCTTCGGTCCTCCGTCCGATTTAATAACTGAAGGAATCTTGACCGGCGATAATGCGGCCGATCGCCATTATCGCCAGCACAGCGGCGTCGCTTTTAATTGAACGCGGCGAACCGACCCGGGGGTGGAAGCGTTACCGATTCCAAGAAGCACAAATCTGTCAGAAGGGGTAAGGCGAGACGAATGTCGTTTCTCTGCAAGTTGTCCCGGTGGCAAAACGTATATTCGGCCGATCTGTAGAGACTGTTACAGGAATGATCGGGGTCGCTGTGAGTGGTAAAGCGAGACCAGTTAGGTCCATTTTATTCGAATCTCCTGATTTCATTAGTACGATTAATATCTGAAAGAATCCAAGATTATTGAATTTGAAAGAAGGCATTTCTAGCACAGTTACGTTCTCTCGTCCATTAGAATTTATAAAAATGAATATTGCTACGCGAAAGAATCGTATGATCGACATCTGAAAAATTAAATTCGCCATCGCTAGTTTCCAAGACAAATGTATCGTGAGAAATTTCTAATTGCAATTAGTTTCTTGTTAGAATTTATAAAATGAATATTGCTATGCAAAACAACCGCACGATCGGTATCTGAAAAAATCAGAGATTCCAAGAGAAATTTAAGAAATGGAATTACTTTCTCGTCCGTTAGAATTTATAAAAATGAATATTGCTACGCGAAAGAATCGTCTGATCGACATCTGAAAAATTAAATTTACCATCGCAATTTCCAAGACAAATGTATCGTGAGAAATTTCTAATTGCAATTAGTTTCTTGTTAGAATTTATAAAATGAATATTGCTATGCAAATGGTTTGTTTGAAATTTAAGAAATGGAATTACTTTCTCGTCCGTTAGAATTTATAAAAATGAATATTGCTACGCGAAAGAATCGTCTGATCGACATCTGAAAAATTAAATTTACCATCGCAATTTCCAAGACAAATGTATCGTGAGAAATTTCTAATTGCAATTAGTTTCTTGTTAGAATTTATAAAATGAATATTGCTATGCAAAACAACCGCACGATCGGTATCTGAAAAAATCAGAGATTCGAAAAATTTAAGAAATGGAATTACTTTCTCGTCCATTAGAATTTATAGAGTTGAATATTATAAAGCAACGTTCCACAGGGCGGATGGATGTAAAAAATTCACAATTCCGTTTATTAGAGTTTCCTGGCTGATCTTATTAAGTATCGATATTAAAATTAAACTCGAAGACTAAAACAGCGCAACTTTCGCGTCAAGCGGTACGCAACGTATCGTAAACTTTAAGTCTCAAAGCTCGAACGAAACTTCACGGAATCGATTAGTGCACGGCTGGTTGCATGCCTTCAGCTGTATAAAAACTTTCTCGTTCGAAGCATCCTTATTAAAAGTTCATATAAAATTATATCTAGACGTAGGAAATGTCTCGTATTTATAATGTCTCGTCGCCTTGAATTTTTGAAACCTTCTAGTTCTGAAATGAGTCTTAGATATACAGGATGAGCCAAAAGCTTCTTCCTACATATTTCTTTTTCTTTCTTTCTTTTTTTAATAAAACATCAAAATACAGGAAAAAACTAAAGTTCAAACATTATTCCTTTCAATATGTTTTAAGAGTTATTTCTTTCAAACGTTGACTGCCAGAGCGTTCCTCTTTTTCCTATTTTTTTTTTTTTATTTTTTAATCTCTTTTGCGCTCGCAAATTTACGGATTTATTTTAGTAGGAAGGGTGATTTTCGGCTCACCCTGTACTTCTTCGTCTCGTGCTGAGATCGACAATGAACAGCAAATCCATGCAAGTGTTCGTCGAACATTTCAGCAATCGACTTCGTGAACGATTCTCGGAAATAAACTCGAGTTCGTAGTATCGAGATATTTCGGTGTCCGCGAGAAAATAAAGAGCCGGCTGTTAAAACGTCGTCGTATCCATTGTTGTGTCCTTTCGTTCATGGAAGCGAAGTAGCTGTTAAAGTGATTCCACCGGTTCTGAGAAGGTGTTGCTGAGAATCCTTAGACGGTAGTTGGGGATGGAAAGCACGTTTTCGATAATCGATACGTCGAGATGGTTTTGATTGCCGCAAAACGGGCGGAGAAAGCTTGCGAAAATATTGAAGCTGGTTTTCTTCAATTCATGAGGAGCGACCGAGGAACAAAGGGCGAGGAGTGAACGAAGAGAGAACAAAGTAAATAGAAAAAATTTATTCGCGAACAAAATTACGAATTGTTCAGTTTCACTTCAGAGAAACGACCTTCCTCGAGCATTCTTCTATCCCCTTACTACATAATTCTCTGAATTTCTTCATTCCGCGATGTAGCGTAATATAATTTCGTTCGGAACGTCACGATGAGGATGTCGATGAAGTTGCAGCGAACAGATAAAAAGATATTAAAGATTCAAGCGAAAGAAGCAGAGGAACCAGATAGTGATTTCTCACTCTCGCAGCGTCTCGTAAAAACTTGAAACCTGCTTGACGCGCGAATTACACTGACGTAACATTATTAAAAGACTAGTGAGAAAAACCTGAAAAACTTTCGCCGACGACGTCAGTGAATGTAGGTTGGGGAAAAAAAAGAAGAGAACAGATGGGCAAAGAAACTGCGTGTGACAAAGGAAGACGAATATGGGCTTGTTAAAGGTATGCAAAACTCGTAACTTTGGACGTAACTCCAGCGTAACAAAATTAAAAGAGTTTCCACGGTGTATTAGAGGCAAATATGCGGAACACGGGCTTATTAGAGATTCAACGAACGGATGAATGAAGCAACATCGGATAATGTCGCGCAACACTATTACGAGAGAGACCACGAGCTTGGTCGGGAAAACGAACTCGTGGAGAAACGAAGTAAATTTAGGAGATATTTTGCGAGTTACGTGGCACTTGACTGTTTCGCAGTTTTCTTTCCAAACCACCGTATTTTCCGTCTCGAGACGAAACGATATCGTATTTCGCGGGACAGAGAGAATTGGAGAGTCGTCGTTCGTGGATTGTGAAACGATCGACTATGTCATCGAATCAGACGTAGCCGCATAATCCACTTTATCGTCGATTCGATTAACTCTGAACGAGGTAAAACGAGCGTGGTTGGCAGCAATGGTTAACGAAGCCAATACGAAAAACACGACGCGTCCACGGCGACACCATGTTATCATCATACACCACTTTGTCCTCCTGCACGTCGATCGAAAATTCTTCTTTGAGAGAAGAAGGCAACGCGAGGCATTGCCAGCTGTTAAATCGGTAATACGTCTAGCTGGAAACTGAAATATCGACAGAAAATCGATGAAAGAATATTCTTCGTCGATATAAATCATTTTCATCTTACGATAGAATCTACAAGTTATAGATTCCAGGGACTACATCCTTTTTCATCGAGAAAAGAAAAACAAGAGAGAGAGAGAGAGAGAGAGAGAGAGAATTTATCGTACACTTTGGAAGTGAGTTGATGTTAAGGAGAATTTTACAATCTACTTATCAAAGGTTTTATGAAAAAGAACTTTCGAGGAAGTCGCTCATTTTTTGATCATTGGCTATTCTCTTTTATCTCGACCGAAAGTTAAAGTCGCAAGTAGCCTTTGCTATTCAATTAACTGTCACTTAGGAAAGCAGCGAGAGGATACAATAAGTGGGTTAAACTTCAAAATCGTTACCTATTCTCTTGGAACTGTTGCGCAAAATCTCGCCTCGCTTTTTAACAAGATTATTCCCGAGGGTCAGAGAGATTTTTCTTTCGAAAATTTCTACTAAAAAAATGATTCATATTCACGGCGTACATGCGTACGTTAGGAAACCGTACCGTCTATCCACAAAAACGTCTAAAAATCTGCGTTCCAATATTTTCTTCAATAGAGAAGAATTCTAAAATTCGCAAAAAAAAAAAAAAACTCTGACCAACGATTCCTAGCTATTATTTCATTAATCTCCATCGCGTGGACAATTTAATCGCTCTCGTCGATACATATTTTCCGATTCAGCGTAACGGAGCCTCCCCTTGAAAAGTTTTTCTGCCTCTACCTCTGCATCGCATAACTCCACGGATTCACTATGCCTAACGTAACTCTTTGTCACGTTGCCTGTCGAGCGGATTATCCACGCGAAGAAACGAATTGTTATCGAATCAACTCGCCTTTCCCAAAGTCGATAAGTTTTCATCAGACTCTCGAAAGGGAATGCGAAATTCTGTCAGAAATCCTTGTTTTTTCTTTCTCCCCCCTTGTCGAAAGGAAATTGCACAGTTTTTCTGAGGCGGCTTCGAAATTGGAAAAACGTAAGCACGAAAAAGTTTGCGTTGTCCTTTTCGGGCGCCGATTTCCACTAGCACGGGCATTCCTCGGCGAGCGAAAAGTCATACGCGTAGGTGGTACGCGAAAAACAAGTGTTGATCGATGTCACGTACCGATGCCGCTTCGACAGATTTTTTTCACGCTGCTGTTTACCCACCGTCAACACGCTTTTTTCATTTAACGATTATCAAGAGGATTCTGCCGCCTATCTCTGCACTCGTACTCCTCTCCATCGACGAAATGCTCCAGGCTTGCATTTTAAATTCTCTCTCTCTCTTTCTCTCTCTCTCTCTCTCTCTCTCTCTCTCTCTGTATCCTGCATCCTGTTGGACACTCTCGTTTTTTGTTTTGTTTTTTTTTTTACGTTTCATCTCTTTCCCTCTTTCTCGTTTTCCATTTTTTCTCTTCTTTTTTTTTTTTTTATTTTGCTGCTCTTTCGTTAAACCGTTCCTAGCCATCGTCAACGAGATGCCACGATTACGAACGTTACACCAGAGACTATTCGTGATTCGATCTCCCAATTTGAGAGATATCCTCGCTTAAAACGCGCTTCGCTTCCACTCTCTTATTTTTATGGTCGTTACTGTCGCTATTTCCCCTTTTAATCTCTTTCTTTCTTTCCTTTCTTTCATTCGAGGGCGTTTCTGTTTCGATGACTCTCTCTCTCTCTCTCTCTCTCTCTCTCTCTACTCGTAGTCGACTTTATAAACGTAATACTCGTCCTCGATTTACGCAGGCATAGTGTTCTTCTGCGTGTAACAATTCCAACAACGAACGACAATTTTGAAAATTCAAGGCTTAAATGCCAGGCTCTGAATATTATCCTGCTCGCCAGTTGAATTGTGCGATTGTCGCGTACAGAGTCGCAGAAACGAAACAAAAAATTTGGAAATTTTTCCGAAATCCATCTTCTTTCAATTACTTTATCAATGACTTTTATTTTTATCCTCCATCGGCGTTATTTTTGCTCTTGCTCGACAGTCTTAAATCCCCATCGATCGGGGAAAGCCTGTTTCCCCTTGTAATCCAAATACCCAAATAGCTTGCAAGTTTATCGATTTCGTTCGTATTGCAATTGGGCAAACACGGCGAACGATCGCTGACGATAAATCGGCTGCTAACACACAGGAGTGATGCAAATCCAAAAATACAAGCCGATTTGTCCAGCTTTATCATCCGTTGCAAACTGAAGAGCTTTCTGCTCTCGAAACGACTACTAAATTATCGCGTCCTCCCATAAAGAAAGAGAGAGAGAGAGAGAGAGAGAGAGAAATTACATTTTCACCCCCTTTCCCCGAAAATATCGCGATTACGATTGAAATCTCTGATTGGGCGAAGTAGCATATGTTATACGTTCTGTCGTATTTCGCGCCACAATACTCGTGAATTCGAGCATACAGCAATTGTTTCTAGGAATTAACTATTTTAACAACAAATCAAATGATTTAATATCGATTGCAATATTAATGAAATAGTATAGTGAGAATATGTGGTGCTAAACTGTGGGAGACCTCGATCATGTACATACTGTGGCGATACAGCCTTTATGATCGCCAAATTTATTAAAGTTATCAAAAACCTCAGCAAATACAAATTATTCTTGCCGTTGGAAGTCGGCAATAATCGCAAAACCAGATATCCCGGGCAGCTATTACGTCCACACTTCTCTCAAAGACTTCATCTAAACCTAACCTAAACCTTAATGTTATAAAGTTTATATTCTTATTTTCCCTCTGTCATTTTAGTTGGTTCTACAGATATAGCTGTAACAAATCTCAAATTCCGAAGCTTAAATAAAAGAAAAAAATTTATAAGCTGATTGAATTATTACGCACATTTGAATTCGTACTCTTTGCAAATATAATCTAAACGTGACTGACATGAGAAAATCAAGTTCTATAATATCTCTATACGAAAATGAAGCTAATAGTTAACAGTTGGTTAGAACTACCAAAATGGTCAAAATGACCAATTTACAGTTTTCGTTAGAAATTTTATAGACATAAAATAATGTATTTTTGAAAATTTTAATGATTTTTCGAATAATGCGTAAATAGAAGTAATTTATTACACTATAAAGCTTTTTCTATATTTTTTTTTTCTTTTTTTGATATTTTTGATCGGAAATTTTACGCTTTGGTCGCCGGTAGTTTTGATATTAATCAGGCTTCAATCGTATTTTCGAAACACAGAAGAAAATAAGCAGAAAGAATTGGCCAAGTTTGGCAGCTTGGAATTATCACTTTCGAAGTCGACGATAAAGCAATCTCTGAAGGGATTGTCAAACTGTTTCGATAATAAATCAAATTATTTAACATTGCGCGTGAAATGGTACAGCGAGAATAAAATTGATAAACTGATCGAGGTGCTTACGCATCTTTAAATTCGTACTTTTGCCTAACATAAAACGTAAACAGCCTGACTCGACCGATGTGAGAGAATCAAGTACGAAATTCAACTTAATTGTTGATCAGGCTTCAATCGTATTTTCGAAGCGCAGGCGAAAAGCTAGGCAGAAAGAATTGGCCGCTTGGATTTGGCAGCTTGGAGTTATCTCTCCTTCCCCCTCTTTCAGATGCCTTTCGATAGTTGAAACGAAACTAGGAAATATATCAAACGACCGGTTCTCGCGGCGCGTTCCGCCGTTTTGGCTCGACGTTCACCTGCACCCGGGTCTCTCTCGGCAATTATTCCGGCAGCGGCGCGACAACAATATCTGGCGAAAAGGCCGGTGAAAAACAGAAAAACAACGAAACAGAGAGAGAGAGAGAGAGAGAGAGAGAGAGAGAGAGAGAAGGCAACCGGTCGGATCCGAAAAAAAGGCGGTAGCCGCCACCGTTGAAATTAAAATCTCACGCAAGGCTTAAAAGAGAGCCTCGGTGAAAAAAAAAAAAAAGAAAAAGAGAAAAAGAAAAACAGCGCCTCGCGTCTCGTTCTGTCGTTGAACCGCGCCGCGGCCTGTCTGGCTACGAAAACGAGGAAATAATTTGCGTTCCACCGCGTCGTTGTCGTTTCAACAAGAAGCACCCGGGCACCAGAGGGTGGGCGTGGGGGATGAAAAGAAAAAAAGAAGACGGGACGAGAGAAAGAAAGAAAGAAAGAAAGAAAGAAAGAAAGAGGAAGAAGAAATAGAGGAAGTCGTTGAGAGTAGGCCCGACTCTTTACTCGTTCCCGCGTCTCTGCCGTTTTTTGTCAGGTAGAAAAGTTCCAGCGAGAAAAAGGAACCAATTTAATAAGGCCTTAATAACTTGCCGGCAACGGGATGAAAAAGACAGAGGGACGGACAGGGAGAGAGAGAGAGAGAGAGAGAGAGAGAGCAGACGGCTGTGTTTGACGGCTAACCCTCTCGGTCCTCTTTCTCGCGAAAGCGAGAGAAGCAAATTCACGCTTTCCAGCGAGTCGCCGCGCTGTTCGAACAATGACGTTTCGTTTGTTTCTCTCTCTCTCTCTCTCGAAGTCGATTTGTAGAATTTGACGATTTAATTACGGGACGGGGAAATACTTAAGAAAATAAAAGCAAATTCCCTTAAGAATCGAGTCGTCGTCACTTGGAATTTGTGAAATGCAACGAATGCAATGAATCCGATGAAAATTAGGTGGCAGCCTTCCGTTGCAAAATTTCGCGACGCGCCGCGCGTTTCGACATTATCAACGCTCGCGCGTCGCGCGTTTATCGAGGGTAAATCGACGCGGCAAGGGCAACGCGACAAAGCGTCGAACGAAATCCGGATTTACGGTCGGATGGGCTCGTTTCCACAGTCAGCGGGGGGGTGTCCCCCCGTCCCCGTCCCGCCACAGGGTTGCTTTGAGCGGCGCGTAAACGACAACGTTTTAAAACCAGGGAAGAACGGGAGGAGGGGAAAAAACCGGCCGGCGATAAAATTTCTACGAGAGGCTGCTAGTGCTGCTGCTGCTTCTCTTTGTGACGGCGCTCCCTTCGCACGCGGCGGGACAAATATTTGCGCCAGCAAACGGGGAAAACAGAAATACTTATTCGCGACAAATAAATACAACGAAGGTTCGAAAGAGGGTGGGTTGGTTACGACGCGGAGGGGTTGAAAGTCGAGATGGAAGCAGTTAAGCACCGCGCTGCCGAATACTCTCTCTCTCTCTCTCTCTCTTCGTTCTCGCACGCGAAGGATCTCTTGCGACGGGGAGATTTTTATGAGATTTTTCGAAAGGAGGGAAAATGAAATTTTTGCCCGGACGACCAAACGACGACGGACGACGCTTTATTGACTCGCTCCACTGTGCCACTGCCGGAGATTAATCCGATGCTGCGTCACTCTTTGTTTCAGGGACCTCCAAGGCAACAATATCTCGGTGATATTCAAGACAGACTTCGAGGACATGGCCACGCTTCACGTTCTGTGAGTATTCGTTTGTCGGGCACCAAAGCGAATTACGTTCCGGTTAGACTGTAACGTTAAACAACGACGAGATCAAACTCGTATTTGCTGTAAGCAATTTTATGAAGAAAATTTTTTGCATTTTTCTTTTTTTTTTGTTTTTTCTTTTTCGTATCACGACAGTGTCGTTTCGTGTCCTTAACCTCTTAGCTGTTGTAGCGACGAGTATACTCGCGTCATGAAGAAGTGGCAATTTTTTTGCAGAAAGGAAAGTAATTACAATTTGTTACCTAAATTAAACTTTTCGTGGAAAATGAGACGTATTTGTAAATTTCGAGACTAATTTCGAGACTAATTTCTTTTACATAATTTCTAAATATTTTCTTGATGTTGAATACTAATTGTTATTAATTAATATTAATCGAGTTAAACAATAAAATCGTTGATTTAAAAAAAAAATACTTGTAATTTAATTCAATTTTATAGCAACTGCACAACAGCTCTGTGTTTGACGAGTATGATCGTCAAATTAGCATCGTTTTACGTTCTTCGACACAATGTAAATGCATACGTTTAACCTCTTGATCGCCGCATTTTTCAATTTTAAGAAAAATGTACTTTTACTAATAAATAAATAATTTAAATATTTCTTACTTACACAATTGGTGAGCCACAATCAATTAGGATATAATTTGCACAAAAAAAGAAAACACTTGATTTTTGCTAGGGTTGCCACACAATAGATCAAATACTAAATATTAAAAAAATTAAAAAAGTTATATGCATGTTTGTTAAATTTGAAATGTTAAAAATTTATAGTCTAAAAAACACACATATATATTATACATAATGAAACTAATATTTATTTGTGGCGTGGTATACTTCGAATTAAATAGTTGGGCAGAGTGGAATTTTACAGTTTTCGCACGCGAATTTTGTTTCTTGCCTTTGTTTTCGAATAAATCGAAAATCAAGGAAGAATATATATATTTTTCGATTTTTTTAGCGATAGAAAATGATTCGGATATGTCACTGTTAAGAAATCGAAATTAATTTCGCTCTTATTTAGGGTATAGGGATTGGCGCGTACTGATGCGCGGTCAAGAGGTTAAAAGCGGCACCACAGCTAAGAAGTTAAGATCAAGTATATTAAGATTCGTAAGATCTGAACTTTTGTTTTCAAGCAATCCTTTATTCGTTCCTCCAATGAGATTTTAAAATGAAACGAGCAACGCAAACCCTACCCCGGCGAAAGATAAAAATATTCGTGCACGATTGAAACGCGACACACGCAATTCGACGCTACCTTCGAATTCCACTTGGAAACGATGATCTTCTCCTTTCCTCGCCGCGACGTGTCCTAAAAATTCTCCAAGTTCTGCGTTTCCAGTCTACTTACAATGCGCTTGATCTCGTCGCTAACAAAAACGGAGGACGGATAGCTTTAGCCGCGTGCTCGCGAATAGAATTGAATGGAGCCGGGGGAGCTGAAGCGACTCTTAAGGGAAGGGAAAAGTTGGCGAAATTCCGGTAAATTTGTCGCAAACGTCGCGGGGCGCAGGGGGTGGGAGGGGACGCCATTGTTACAGCAGGGTGGCAAAAGTTGGGCAAATTCTGTGTGAAACTCTGCTCCGCGCATAGAGAGATTGTATTCTTTCCTCGACTGTTTTCAGACTCCGTGGCTCTTCGCCGAGAGAGCGAGAATCTCCGATCCGTGAAACGAAAACGATTTGTTCGCTTTTGTAATAATACGCGACTAGTTAACCCTTTGCTCTCGACAAACGTCTCCTTTTATCATCTGCCAGCAATTTATTTACGAAGCATCAAATACATAAAATTATCATTCGAATGAAATGATACAGCCTGATTGGAAATCAGTCATTCAAATGGTATTTAACGCGAAATTTTGCTCGACCTTTCCAATCATCGTGAACATCGTTTAAATTTAAAGCAATCGTCGACGTGCATTGCAATTAGTAACACATAGTTTCAATCTCTGGGCAAATAATAAAATTTCCGCCATTTTTTTAAACTCTCGTAAGAAGCCTAGCGAATAATGTGAATTATTCCGAATTATGCAAATTGCTGAATGTCACTTGATATTTCTTTCTTTTGAAATTTTTTTGTTCTTCTTACTTGTCGTTGTTATAGCTTCAGGTGTCTGTTCAAATATTACGCTGTTATACATCGCATCGTACAGCGCCAAATGTATACGAAATGCTCGATATAATTATCAGTAAATTAATAAAAAAAGAAAGTCCGAATTGTTGGCTAGATTTAAATGCAATGTCCCTTTAGAAAGGGGTTTAAGAGTGCAAAGGGTTAAAATTTTTTGCTAGTCATTAACATAAAAGTCATTCCTTTCGCTGGTCTACTCAAGAACTTCGTTGTAAATTTGTTCGTCGTGTGTTTTGCAGTTGGCTATCGAACAATCAGATTCACACCATAGAAAGAGGTGCCTTCCAGGACTTAGTCGGCGTCGAGAAGCTGCGTCTCAACAATAATCAAATACGTCATCTGCCGGACCTTCTCTTTAGCAACATGATGAACTTGAAGCGCCTGTGAGTATCGTAGAATTAATTTCAAATCACGCGACATTGTTTCCGCGTGAATTGAAAAAGAAGCTTTCTGTTAAGAAAAAGGAAAATTCGTTACAAGACCGGCGTTCACTCGAGGGAATATTTGAAAAAATAAAGATATTCACTGCACGTATGGTTCGTATGGAAATTTAATTAAAATTCGAAAACGAAATTTTAAATAATTTTTATTACCGACTGAGACGGAGAATACAAGTTTCATCGTAGAGAATAGCAGCGGAACTAATCGCTAGTGTTTTACGATTCGTTCTGTCATTGGCAGACGTGTTTCGGCCTGGCGAATTTGTTTTAGAACGCGTAGACGCTCAAAGTCCTCGTCAGAGTGGCGCGCAGCTCGAAAGTTATCGCATAAACTTTTCAAACGTTGGCCTACATACTGCCCACATACGCGTACGTGCATACACGAGGAAGTACAAGAGTTCGATACGTAAAGCCAGCTTTCCTCCAGCATTTCACCACAATTTTTCCCCGATATTGAGCACTTACGACTTTTCCTCCCTCGTATATCGTTTCGCATATGCATGCTGTACGCGTTCAATTATTTTTCTGTTTCCTTCTCGATTGTTTTCTCTTTTTTTCTTTTTTTTTTTTTAAAGACAATCCGCCTGTTTCGAGTCTCAGCTTCCTCTACTTTAAAAAGAAAAGAAAAAAAAAAGACAGAACGACGAGGAGAGAAAAAAAGAACGGGAGCAAAGCGAACGGAAGTTTCCATCCATCGACCGTCGGACTGGTGTCCTATTTTTTTGGAAAGAGACTTTTTCCAAATTCTTTTTTACGTTGTCCACCTGAACGATGTTACGATCGGTGGCTATTGTCCGCGGAAAGTGGAACAGGTTTTTCTGCTCTTTCGGTGTACGATTCTGCTTTTACTTGACAACTGCGGGATCTCTGAAAAGATGGTCCCCTGTCGGGCGAATGTGTGACAACGTCGCGCTATGGAAATTCTCGCGTTTCAAGCTGAAATGAATTTGTATACTCGACTTGAACAAATATAGATTACAATAAAAAATCCCAAGGTACATCAAAATGAGAGCGAGCACCGTCAAACATTCGTTACAGGCGATATACTACGTGTTCTCCTTGACACCAACGTCCGGTCAAATGACCGGGTACAAAGAATTTGACTCCCGTATAAAAAAATACATGAAAATATTATAATTTCCTTTCTTATTTGAAAAAGTTATTCCGCGCACTATTTCCTATGTTAAATTGACAATTAGCTGTACTTTCTTTCGTAAATGGATCTTCGTTTCATAACCTTGGTGAAAGTGGTGGTGGCGCGTTTAGTGTTAATCAGCCGATCAGTCGAAAAATTCATGCATCATAACCGGCCCCGGATCAAGGAGCAGTCAGCCACTGGCCAACAGGAAGATCGAGTGCCCGGCCGAAGGAATGCGACCCAGAGAGATTAACGAGAACATCCACTTTCCCCTCGCCGTGAATCTTCCCCCGATCCTGAATCTTAATCAGCTGATCCGGAGTCGTGACACCTCTGGGGTCCAAGAGCAAAAAGAACGGGGAGAGCTAACGTCTAACCTTTATCACGATCGAATAGACACAGCTTCCGTGTCGACGGGTACGCGATGTCAGCCTGTCGAGCGGTCAGAAAATTTGTTCACCGTTAAAAAGAAAAAGAAAAAAAAAAAAGAAGCAACAAATAGAAGAAAAAGAATTCTATTTACATACGCGATGTCTAACGACGGTAGAAGAGTGAAGAAGGGGTGGAAGAACAGAGGAGAACTAAAGGAGAAAAACAAAGGTAGAAGTGAGGTTAGGGAAAAAAAGAAAGAAAGAAAAAAAAGAGATGGCGAAGGATGAGGCCCATCTATCACGTTGTGAAGTGGTCAGATGAGAACTCGAAAGTTCCACGAGTCTCGAGGCCTCTCCTACGCCCCTCGGACGCGTAACCTACAGTCTTTGATGATAAGGCCGGGATCAGCCAGCTTACAAAAGGACGTATTATGTTGCGAGATTCTCACGGGCATCGGGATGCTTGATAATCCTTCATCCGACGTGGATAAGTCGATGCCTGGCTAAGAAACCAGAGAAGCTACATGGATGGAAGGGGATGTTGCTTGGCGAAACGAGCAGTTTCCATCTCGTTTGAGAATATTTTTTTACATTTGCATATTAACACTGTATAGGCCAGTTGCTGATTCCAATTCTAAACTTGTGGAAGAAGCAGACATTGAAAATTCTGTACACGAAGGACAGTTTTTCCATACGAGAAATAGCGGAATTTTTCCATTTTCCATTTCCAGTTTGTGTATGAAATAATAACCCTTTGTAACTATGCTAGCTTTTAGAAACCTTTCGTTTGGCGCTGTCGAGATGGGGATGCTTGTCGCAACATTTTGAAAGAAATGCGTTAGATATTTGTTTACGACGATCCCGAGTATCTTTTTTCATGCGCAAATACAGCATACTTTACTACTTTGCTTTACTTTCCCGGGGGAAACAGTTTTGTAAAATATTCTTGCGTTTACGGAAACGTTTTGAATCTTACCACGCGGAGGAATATTATTAAACATTATTAGTATATGTTTAAAAATATTGTTTCTTGTTTACTTCAATTTTTTTTAGTACACAAATGTTCACAACCTAACCTATCCGTAATAATATAATAAATTAATTTGCTTTAATTTGCACTCCGATATACTAAATTAAATTAAGTTGCTTGAATTTCTATCCTTATTCTACGCTGCTTTTACAAAAAAAGTGCCGGCCACTCGCGCATAGTCGTGCAAAATATCGCCAGTCTGCATAACGTCTTCAAAACGAAGGAACTTTATTTGCCAGAGAAAATAGATGCACGTGGGAAACTCCAAATTTGCAAATTTCGAAAAAATACTTTGCAGTACGCACGTACCGATAATTAATCAACCAATCATAATTAATTAATCGATCAGATGATTAATCAATCGATAAGATAATTAACCAATAAGATAATTAATTAATCGATCAGATAATTAATCAATCTTTTTAATAATTAATCGATCAGATAATTAATCTTGTTGTTGAAAACTGTTGAAACTGTTCCCACCCGCGTATTAATTTAATTCCCCGTTTTGTACGAACGAATAAAGATCGGAGACTAAAAGGCGTAGAATTGCTTTCTCAGCCGAGCTGGTTTTAATGTCTTTCGGTTGGCGGGAAAAAAAATGAAAAATGAAACGATATTTAAGCAAACAGTTTCACGGTAACAGTGAAAATATTTGCTTTTGGAGAAAAATATTTAAGCAGAGAGCGGGGAGATAGATCATGGTGACGCGGTAATGATACGCAGATTAGCCGAGCTATGTTTAAGCTCATTAAGCTTAAGCTTATTGAGTTTAAAAACATGAATTGGCTTTTCTCTCTCGCCGGGAATTAGTAACGCGAGGCTTACTTTGTGAAATGTCCTTCTCATTAAAACGTAATTAATTATAAACTCGCTCTCGCCCGTGGCTCGATCTCTCAACGCTTGCGAACGCATTAAAATTTACGGAGCAATCAATGTCGTGTTTGATGTCACGTCTCGAACGATATCTCTATACGTCGTGACATTTGCTTCAATGTCTCTGTTATCATTCGCGATGCTCTTATTATCGAAGCTCTTGAAGTTTACTTGATTGCAGACCTAAACCTATAAATTATGAAATTATAAATGTGATCGTGATATCGTTCGGGATATATTTATAAAATTTGTTAAAGTAAACTCGTCGCTTCTGGGGTAAATCCCAATATCATAACTCGATCCTTCAAAGGAGTTTATAATTAAAATTATAAGTTTAAGTTTATAATTATAATTAAAATACGAAATATAAATATATAATTAAAATTAAAATATATAAATAAAAATATAATTAAAATTATAAGTTTATAATTATAAGTTTAAGTTTGTAATTATAAGTTTATAATTATAATTAAAATACGAAAAAAAAGAAACCTAGTAATATGACAACCTAGATAAACATACGATTGTATTCATTATTCAGATCGGTAATTATTGACAGAGTCTACTGAGAACAAAGCAACCACACTGTGCCGTGAATTTTTCAAACGTACCGAACGAGGAAATTGATTAATCACGCTGCATCATCCCCCGCGGGAGATCTCCGTACACACAGCTAGCAATTAGGTGGCGCAAAATATTAATTAACCGTACACGAAGATTCGCCGGATTCGGTTCTCGGTACGAGAGGTATCCGCCGTGTTTTCCGAGGGACCTCCTCGGGAACATAGACAAACGTAGGGACAACGTAGAACGAAAACCGTGTGATTAACCCATCGCGCAAACGTAGAAAGCTGTTCGAGGTGGTAAGAGGATGAAGTTCCGCCGGTAATAAATGGTTTGACACAATGGAAAGGGGCGCGGACACTCGGCTGATTAGTATCACCACGCCGTGGTGCAAGCGTATTGCTCTCAGCTTGAAACGCGATATCCCCTCGAACCTCCCGGTGAACGTACAAGCTTGTATTTACGAGGTAATAACATTTGTTCGCTGTACACTTAAGCCGATAATAACCGGGACAAACGTGACCCACCACCAGGTTCTCTTTGACAACCCGGTGTTGCGGTGATTTAAGCAACGAAACGGTTCGACGAGCATCTCCAGCTCATTCCTGGCAGCAGATTCGAAATTTATGAACAAAGTATGTGGTGTTTTCGTTGCTCAAGGAAGTACTAGGGGCTTCCATTCGTCCTGGCTACGATATTGTTTTCCGTGGAATTTATTAGCCTCATTTTTCATTTTTTTTTTCCTTTTGTTTTCGCCTTTTCTGTTCCAAGACGACGCGTCAAATTTTCGATCGCGGTTCAACTCGTCGTGCTGCGACGAACGATCTTGAAAAATATCATCGCACCGTCAACTGGATTATTTTTGAAGCATTTTTTAAACGTCAGAGATGAGGAAGGAAACGAGAGACACAGGGGAAATTTCGATGAAGGAATATTAATAAAAGATTAAATAGAGAGATATATAATATTCAGATAGAAATAATATATCGAGCACAGGCAAGGAAAATTGAATGTAATTTTCAGCAATTTTGCACGAGTTTGTCACGAGTTCGCAATTATCACACGCGCAATATCACCGTGATTTGTCATTGGCCATGGACAAAGTATCTAAGTATCTTTGACCATTTGCTGAATTCTGTCGTGAAAATCGCGAACTTAAATGAAGCAACTCGCCCCTTGCAATTATTGATGAACATTTTTCTCGATGTAAACTATCGAGTATGCAGAGCGTGACTGGAAACATTGTACAAAAAAAAGGAAAAAAAGGATATGAAAGACATCCTTGCGCGACGATGAGAAGTAAGAAAAAAATCGAGATTCCAAAGTAAAGTACAACGAGCCATAAACGCTGTTGTACAAAAGGCGAGCAATTCCCTTATGATCCCTAAACCGGCCGCCAATCAGGTCTCGTTTCATCCGACTCTTATCGCGGTAACACAAAGCACAGTAACAGCAACATTCGGAATTGAGCACAGGCTAGAGAGATCTATAGACAGACAGAGAGAAAGAGAGAGAGAGAGAGAGAGAGAGAAGTCCAGGAGATCCTTTTGTTAGTTGCCACGGAAGGAGCGGCTACGTCGAAATTCGGTAATTGCTTTCTGGATTGGCTGGGCGCGCGCGTTGGGAGTTTAATCTACCGGCACTGGCCTCACAGACAACACGTTCAAAATTATTGAAATTCCCGGGAATTTACGACGCGCGGGCAAAAGTGCTACATCGACACATGGACACGTTGCTTTTCACCCGGAGGCAAAGGAAAAGAGTAAGAAGTAAATTTAATTATCTCTTGTAGCTCTCCCAACCCTCCTCTCTCTCTCTCTCTCTCTCTCTTTCTCTCTCTGTCTGTCTGTCTATGGATCGCACCGGTCGACGGAATAGAAGCATTCCGCTCATGGTCGTACCAAATTGCTTGTTCAAATTAGGAACATATCATGATCAAGCTGCAACACCGGTTCCAAATGAAACCGGCGGCAGTAAAAGCTTCGCCTTCTCCTTTTGCTCCCCGGCACGTCTGCGTGGCCGAAATTCGGTAATTGCTTTCGGGATTGGCTCTCGGTCGAAATCTGCCGGTTACTTGCCTGTACACCGACGTGTCTCGAACGTAAAGCAAAAAGGAGAAAAATTAACAGAACAACGGGGGAAATCTTACCTCGGAAATCTTCGAAGATAATTGTACACCGTACCTGGTTGTTGATCGAACGTTTAATTGTCTGAAATTTCGATTCTTGAAATTGGAAGAGGTGACTCGTTTGACAAATATCGATTTATATAATTTTTCAGAATCACAATTCTTTTCATTTCATTTCGTTATTTAACAGCTCCGCTGTTAGCGAGTTGGAAGTAAATCTTACAATTTATTGCCAAGATTAGGCTGTCTTAGAAAGCGAAAAATTAATTTTAGGACCGCTTCTTTATCCTCTGCTTCAGTCACAGAAGGATTTATGTTTAGCTGATGTCTATTCACCGTGTATTTTCTACAATGGAACGATAATATGTTCCACTGTCGATTGAACTTTGCCCAAGTCGCGAGTTAGTTTTGCATTTCTGTGGTCCATTATGAAACTACAACCGGCAGAGAACAATTGTCCTGTTAAAAAAATTCATTCTTCATTGGTTGCTAGTTCACGCGAGGATTTCCTTTGACTTTAAGCCTTAAGCTGATTTATAGAATAACAAAAGATTATAGATTCCGGAGGCAAGCTGTTGGTGTAGGTAATTGTTGTCGAGAATCGGTGAGTTAGCTGCTTCATCAGTCACGTATAATCCCGCGATCCACAACGTTGTATTTTCAGTGATTTGGATAATTTTTGCAAAAAAACGAACGAGTAAAAGTTTGTTTGTTCCTCTCTCGTGCCATAAACTTTGCACTATTCGCTCTTTTTGCACTCTGATCATCTTCGACACGATCCTTACGTTTCAGTGGTCGGTGTGCTATTAATCCTATATACAAATAAGCACAGCAGCAGGCTGTGTTTTATACAGGTTTCTTTTTCCCCTATGCCTCCCCAGACCTTTTTTTTTTTATTTCTTATTCTTTTCGTTTCTCGCGCTTCATCCTGTCGAGAGTTGTGCGCTCGCTGCGCAGCCTCTCTAGCAGACATAATTACAGGCTCGTAGTGGCCAATGGATGGTCAACGGTGAACCGAGCGCCAAGACCTCTAACCTATCATCGCGAACGTCTGGTTGAAGTTGGTTGCTCCGTCGTGGAAGACGAGGTCCCGAACGATGTCCGCCGGATCTTCCGCGGAGGAACGCGAGACGTAACGCAATCTATTTAAATGAACCCTACGGTTTAGCGGAGGGATCCATTATCGTGATTGACTCTGCCCGTTAAGAGCGCGTTGCGCTTGAAAAACGTTGCGTTGCACCCATGCATTATTCATGCCCACGGTGCTCTCGCGTACGTAACGGCGAAATTATGACGATAAATATGATGAAGCGCATTCATGTTGAGAAAACAGTTTCCGGTTAATTCATCGGCGTTATCTTGCGATGAATACCGCGACGAATACCAAGAATGTCATCCCGACAGTTGGCTGGGTTATCGATATCAAATACCACACACGCACGCACGCACGCATACACCGATGTACGCACAACGTAGTACAAGTTAATGACAGTGTCGGTAATTGGAATTAAATTTAATATGCATATTGATCGCGTTGACGCGCGCGTTGAGGGATGTTAATAGTTATTTCATGTACCGATGCCGGGTAGTTATTTCATTAACAGGTTTGTTGATTTAAATTTACAGTATCGATGCATTAATGGTTTTGCGTGCCAGTCCGGGCGTCTGTCATTTTATTGCATTGTAAATTTACCGTGTGGCTCGTGTAATTCTTTTTTCCTTGTTATTTATCGCTTAACAAGCTTGTCGCTTGATAATGCGCGGCATTATTACGATAATGCTTCGAAATTGTTTCGATCGCCGATTTCAAATTAGTCGAGTCAGAGAGCTGGTTTACAATTGTCGATTATTAATTATTGAAGGCCCGTCGCGTTTCCCATCTGCAAAAGCGACAAGAACAACGACGGCGACGTCTTCTTCGAGGACGACGTCTCGCAGTCGTAGCGGCGCGACGTGTGTCACGTGAGGCCGTGGAAACGGTCACTCGTTACTCGTGTAACGACCCCGTGAAACCTTAAAGAAGCTTATAGCCATGGCATGTGACTGGCGCACGTGCACGCGGTCACACGTGAGCCGTCTACTCTCTACGTCTCTGCCAAAGAATTTCCATAGGGAGCCCAGCCATTCCACAGTTGCCGCGGAGCAGTTGACACTCGGCTACTTTCTAAATTATTGATCGTGTGTAGAGCGAACTTGGGAACAACCGGCGCAAACTAGAACATACGCCGGCTGGTTGGTTGTTCCACGACGGAATGAGTCTCGGCAACGAGACTTTAACTCGAAGACAGAAAACTTGCGGAAAAGGTCAACGTACGTGGAAAGTGATCGCGGCTCGACTGTATCCTCGCGATCGATCGTCGCCTCGTTTTTTCTTCTTACAAACAAACGCATTTGAACGCGCAACTTGTTCAACCTATGTCTTGTCTCGTTACTGAGTTTCTTGCAGAGTTTCGAAGAAAAAAAAAAGGAGCTAAAGATGATGGTTTTTCTTGAAAAGAGAAATTATTAAGGGGAAAAAGATGGAAATTTCAGTGAGCTTCCTTTTAGCGAACGCCACGATAAACGTATTTTCGTTTGAAATACTAAATAGACAGCTTTCTAGAATTTTGATTAACACTTCGATTAACGCTTGATTGTGTTCGTTTATTCGCAGAGACCTAAGCCACAATCAGATCGCCACGATCGGACCAAAAACGCTCAGAGGGATTTCATCGTTGAAATATCTGTAAGTGCAACTTCATCGTCAATGCGTTAGAATTGAGAAACTCCGAACTAGTAGAAACGATCGAAGACGCGTGTTCTAGGAAGTAGTAGTATCAATGCGCACTGATCAGGCATTGGTCGCATAAGGAAAGATTTTTTTTTTTTTTTTAACCTAAGTAAACCTTCTTCTCGCATTGTTTGCCATATTAACCACAATATAGTTAACTACCAATTTGTTATTAAAATGTGGAAATTTTTGTTGTCAGGTTACTCGACAACAACGTGTTAACATGCATCGACGAGGCATCGATACGAGAGCTGAAGGATTTGGAAATATTGTAAGTGGAAAGCAGTCGTAATTGCCGGAAATCGATCGGGAATCAATAAACGTGTGACTTCGTGTGACTGATTTGTATGAATTTCGTTGTAGAATGTTGAACAACAACAAACTGACAACGCTGGGCAAAGAAATGCTGAACGGTTTCTCGCATTTGCGAACGTTGAAGCTGGTGGACAACCCGTTGTCCTGCGATTGCCACTTGGCCTGGCTCTCTCGACACTTGAAAACTTACCCGAGGCTCGGGCAACACACGCGGTGCAGCTCTCCGATTCATTTGAAGGATCGGAATATCGCCGATTTGCAGGTTCGCTCGACATCGAACATGTTCCTCATTCGGGCACTTGTCTGTGCCTTTAGTCCCGCGAAAGAGGAAAGAGGAGCCGGATTGACATGACAATATCCCTTTTTCGTCGTGATTTTTGAAACAATTTTGCTTTTCTCTCCGTACTTTACTCGCGTGGTCTGACAAGTTTTTCGTGTGCAAACAGGAGCACGAGTTCAAGTGTTCCGGGCCGGTTGAGCGCACAGGATCAGAGTGTAGCGCGGAACCGCAATGCCCGCATCCTTGCAGATGCGCTGACGGTATTGTCGACTGCAGAGAGAATTCTTTGACGAAAGTGCCCACCCATCTGCCGGAGGACACCACAGAACTGTTCGTACACGTTACTTTGTCGCGAGCTCTCTCCGCGTAGAATTGCCAAATGTTCCGCGAAATGTGTTCGTGGAATGTTTTCTTCGTTGCAACGAAGCTCGAAAGCTCGATCTATCGAACGAACGATATCGGTAAAACGGTATTAAAATATATAACCAACGATGATAATAATTCGGTAAAGTGACGTTTCAACTGAGTTTACTCGGTGAATCAATAATTCCACGAATAAACTAGTTTGACAGGGAATGAATGAAACTAAAAAAGAAGCAAAATAAAATAAAAAGGAGGGGAGGAATTACGAGAATGAACAGAGCTGAAAATAAAAACGACAAGAGTGAATGAATAAAGTAGCTACGAAAACAAGTCACAGGCAGATGCAAGCGGGTTTCGTTTGCATCGTGATGGAAAATTGTCACGGTCTTTAATAAAATCCAATTAATTTGATTTTTTCCTCTCCCTTACCCCCATCCCACTCCTCCTCCCGCCCGTCTGATCCCTCGCCGGAGGCAATTTCTACGCGGAAAAAAATCGAGCTTGGAAGTTTTTTAACTTATTCTTTATGCTGTCAATCATTCGCAGACGTTTGGAGCAGAACCGTATCACGGAAATCCCGCCGAAGGCCTTCTCCCCGTACAGGAAACTACGCAGAATGTGAGTGACGTTCGCGATTAATCCAATTTGTGTTTTTCTTTGGCGATTTCGCCTCTCGCCACGACGACGATTTTTAATCTTTGCCGTTTTCTTCTATTTTTTTTTTCTTTCTTTCCATTGCACGGCAACAACCTGATTGCAGCGACCTCAGCAACAATCAAATCAAAAAGGTGGCGGCCGACGCGTTCCACGGATTGAAGTCGTTGGAGTCACTGTACGTAGTCACAGAAGCGCAACGTTCACAGTAAAAAAAGAAAAAAAAAAAGATTCAAAATTCTGGAATTATCCTTTCGACTACAGTTTCGTTTCTCGGTTGCAGCGTATTGTACGGGAACAAGATTGCCGAGCTGCCGAGCGGATTGTTCCAAGGCTTGACCAATCTGCAATTACTGTAAGTTTCCCTCGAGATGGGGCTCTATCGGAGAAATCGAATAGCTACAAATTTCAGGACTTTCCCTTCTGTTTGATTGTGAGACTAGTAGAATAGAATCTTCGTAGATCGTGACTCTACCGAAAAAAGAAAAGAAAAGTAACTTCTGAAATTCCTAGTATCCCTGAAAATCTGTAATTTCAGGACGTTGAAGAACTTTTCAGATACATTACGTAGAATAGAGAACCTTCGAAATGGGACACTGCTGGGGAAAAATAGCCTCCAGATAATCCAGGAAATTTCTAATTTCAGTTTCAGTCAATCCCCCCCGGCTAACAACAAAAGTCACGCAATTTCAATTGCGTGAAATGCATAATTATTTCGATTATGAAATACGTAATTAGGGGGGGGGCACTGTTTAATTGCACCGCTCGGGCAGAGGGGGAGAGAGTGGCGGGGAGAAAATTGATGGAATAAACCGCGTCCGAGTGTAAATTAACCGGTGGAAAACGAACTTTTCAGGCTGCTGAACGCGAACGAGATATCCTGCATACGAACCGATCTGTTCCGAGATCTGACCAGCCTGACTCTGTTGTCGCTGTACGATAACAACATCAGATCCCTGGCCAATGGAACTTTCGCCAATCTGCGAAGCATTGAAACGCTGTTTGTATCCCGCCATTGAACCGTTAATTTATACAAATTACCGCGGCTTTAACGCTTCGAGCCCTTTCCAACGCGTTGCGCAGGATCGAATTGCAAACCCGTGTCACCGTGGCACGTTCGTTTCGTTGTGTGAACCCAGCCCGGCGGCTCAACAGAATATTCCGGCCCCGTTGTTTCACGCTGATTGACACTCTTTCAGCCGGTTCTCGCCTATACCGCGAAAATATAGGCAAATTGTTAGATTCTGTTTGAGTTAACCATCGTATTATTCGATACTATTAGAGGATAATTGTCCGACGATGAAATTATTCGCGGAATAATCGCGACGTTTGAAAACCGTCGAACAACGAGATATGTATTTGTTCATTCAACGGCAAACGACCGTCAAGAAAATAATATTTTGATGAAAATTTTGCGTATCTTGAATGTAGTTTATAAAATTATTCGCTGGAAGTTGATTTTGAGACTATCAGGCGATTTATTTGTTAATATCGTCGTGTTATTTTTCCAATAATTTCTAAAATCACTGACACTCGCTACATGTTGATCTTGAGACTATTAGGAGATAATTGTCCGACGATGAAATTATTCGCGGAATAATCGCGACGTTTGAAAACCGTCAAACAACACGATAGATATTTGTTCGTTCAACGGCAAGCGACCGTCAAGAGGAATAATACTTTGATGAAAATTTATATTTGTGAAAGAAACGGTATTGCCGCGTTCGCGTATCTTGAATATAGCTTATAAAATTATTCGCTGGAGATTGATCTTGAGACTATTAGAGGACTAATTGTCCGACGAATAATTGCAACGTTTGTAAAATGTCAAAACCCATCGAGAAAATAACGAAAAGAAAGAAAAAAAACGCGAAACAACATTCTGATGAAAACGCGTAATAAATAGAAAAAGAAGCAATATTGTCGCGTTTGCGAGGTTTGAATAATATTCGAAATCACGCACGTTCGATCTTGACTTGTCTTAAATTCGTCTAAAAATCTGACTTTCGTATCAGTTTGACGAAATGACTAGCTATGTGTTCGAGCAAACGTATGTCCAAGTCCGTTGGAAAGGGTTGGAAAGCGAAACGAAACGAAATGAGGCGAGATCGATAGAAGGAGAGGGCGATTTCGAAGAAATTTCTTCCGGTTCTCCGTAGGCATTTGGCAAGGAACCCGTTTATCTGCGACTGCAATCTACGATGGCTGAACGCGTACCTTCACGCGCACCCCATCGAGACGTCGGGGGCGAAGTGCGAGTCGCCGAAGAGGGCGCAGAAGCGGAAGATCGATTCGATGCGGGACGACAAGTTCAAATGTAAGGGTAAGCACGACCCGATTTCTCTGATTTCTTCTCTTCTAAAAAAAACGCATCGATCGCCGGAACGCACGGAACGCAAGTTGGTACCAATAATCCGCACGGAGGCAGTATTTTCCGTTTTCTGGCTACACAGAGATCGTTTGTCGTTGCGAGATGATTGTAAGAACAGATTGAGAAATGACTCAGTGATTTGAAAGTTGCGAAGCTGCGTGTTAATTGATTGCACTCACAATACTCGAGAGAGGAGACTGATCGTTCGAAATTAATCCCCGGGATCAAAGAGTTCACACAAATTTCCTCCAATTTCTTTTCTCGCCAATTTCGATCGTCAGTTTCGAATAAAAAGACGACAGACGGAGCGTAAGTGGCGAGGAAGAGATACTCAAAAGAGAGAGAGAGAGAGAGAGAGAGAGGACGTACATACTTGCTACACGAGCGCGCGGAACATCTCGAGACGTGCGTGTTCAAGAATAACAACAGCGACGCCATCTTCCCTGTGCCCCGTGTATTTCACCTAATTGCACTCAAGTCGAGCGGAATCAAGTAATCGCGTTTCTCCTCGCCTGCCGCTGTTTTACGCGCGGAGCAAATGACACCGAAAAATAAACACTCTTCGCTATCGCGTATGTACGCACATGTACGCATTATCGTTAAATCGCGTTTCTCACTGCGAACGGAGCTTACACGACGCGTAAGTGTAAGTGTTCTCCCCCAGGGAGAGAACAACTTCAACGGGAGTGACGACCACTCGGCTGTTTTGGAATTTTACAAAATTGAAATGAGTACCGTTTCAGTCGTTCGAAACCGGTTGCCGAAAATAAAAATTCGCAACAGTCGTAAGCGCGTCGGTGGTAATCGAAGCCGAAGATCGACGACCGGTTGATCTGTTCGCACCGGGTTACCATGTTAACTTGACCGGCGATAAATTTTGATAATGAACAGTAGTAGCGGCGATATCATTAAATTAAGCATCGACGCGACGCCGCGCACACACACATACACACACACTCTCTCTCTCTCTCTCTCTCTCTCTCTGTCTTACACACACACACATATACGCACGCACGTTAATTGAGTGTTGAATGTCGTGATGCTCCGAGAATATGAATATGTTTATGTATGAGTAGGCGCAGGCGCGCGCGCGCCAGTGATTTATCATCGCATTATACGCCGCATTACAAATTGTCCGCCACGATACACGCGGCGTAATTATATCGGTAATTTGCGTGCCGCGTTTAATAACGCGAGGCTGCACGCGGTGTCGCGTGGCCACTTTCTCCGCGAGCTTCGTTCCTTCCAACGATTCGATTTCCCCGAACTGTATCGCGGTCGAATCGAGTGTCTCTCGACAGAGAGAGAGAGAGAGAGACTCGATTTTACGCGTTTGCAGTAAGTTATTGCAGTAGTCCCGTAATCGAGACTCGAGAATTAAAATTCACGACAAAGACACACTTTCCTCGATTTTCACGACCGACGAGAGTCGCGATTTTTCGCGATGCCCTTGCATTTTCGTAAAAAATTGAAGTTGAGCGCCTGTGCAACGTAATTTCTACTTCGCGGAAGCAGACGGCCATTAACGTGCCATTTCGTGAGTAAAAGCTGACAGCGTGTGACGTTTTATTAAGACTCGCTCTTCGATTCGTTGACGTTGCCAGTGACAGGGCATCGCAGTCATTTTTTTTTTTTTCCCCCAAGGACGAGAAAGAAGTTAGAAAAATTTCCGCTCCAATACTCGTCGATGCTTCGTCTTGTCACACGTTCGATCGTTCGATCGGCAATCGACAATCGATCAAGTCGGATTAACAATTAATTATCAACATCGGTCTAGAGAACTGTTGTTGCAGTGTTTTTGTAATTCGATTGAAACCGAAAGCTCGATGAAAGTGGTTCATCGTGTCGCTCAATTCGATCAATTTACCACCGGCTGTTTCATCAATCTGACATTCTAGTAGGTAAAATACGGTCGAGCGACACCGGTTACGCGGGTCGCCATTGACTTTTTAATCACTGACGTCATCGAAGAAACGACGCTCTGTGAACCAGAGACGGAAAAGGCAGATCAGACGATAGAGATCGTTTGAAGTAGATTTTGTATCCGGCTGTTTGTACTCAGGCGACGAGGAGCTCTTGACGAAGAGAGCCGGCGAGTGTATCCTGCCTGGAGAGTGTCCAGAACCGTGCGTTTGCAACGGGGCGACCGTCGATTGTTCGAACAAGAAGCTAACGACGATACCAAGGGAACTACCGATCTACACGTCCACCCTGTGAGCACATTCTTATTAAGCACTGCGCTTGTTTCATAATTCAATTAATTCCCACGTTGTGTCTGAAATTTCATCGAACAACAAGCGTTCGATTGAATTCATTTCGATAACGCGAGATCAAATCGCGTTCAAATCGTCGAATCAAACACACGTCGAATTTCATCGACCGGAGAACAAATTCTCCGTTCCTGATGCAAATTGAATCAAATTAAATTAGATTTAGCGTACCGCTAAAGATCGACCGATTTACGCTCTAATTTCGCGCCGTTGTAGCACGAATCAACCGAGAAAAAACCAGTTCGTTAATTAATTAACAATTGGGCGGAGAAAGGAAGAAGAATGGGGAGGTGGGGGGGGGGGGAACAAAGAGAAAAGATCGATCCATGAAGGCCGATCGTGACGACCGGAACGTCGATTCGGATCCCTTCCTCGTTTCCTCGTCTTCGTGCGAGGAAATTAATTTACACGGCCGGCGCAGATAATTATCTGATTAAAAGCTGTTCTCCGTAGCGAGAAACAGAGAGACGACCGGTACAATGAATCGTCGAGCCATTATTCGAAATAAATTATTCGAACTCGTTTAATGGATCGACGCCCTGTAGCGCGATTAATTGCTCGCCCCGCTATCGGACGCTAACGATAGAGACTCTAACTTTCCCGTCTCCTCGGGCTTTCTTTGTCCATGCGCCTAGACTGTTGGCCAACAATGAGCTGGATAAGATCAAAGCGGACGGCCTGTTCGAGAAGTTGCCGGAGCTGCAGCATTTAGACCTCAGGAAGAACAAGATCTCGCGCATCGAGGCCTCTGCGTTTTCCGGCGCTCACAAGCTCACCGATCTGTAAGTTTCTTTGTTTTCTTTTTCTTTTTTTTTCCCCCTCTTTTTTCCTTTTCCTATTTTCGTATTTCTATCTCCCCTCGAACGATTTCCAACAGTTTGAGGAAGAAATTTTGTTCGATAAACTTCGACGTAATTAAAGGGCGAATTTTTTTTTTTAAGAAGAAGAAGAAGAAGAAGAAAGCTCTCTGTAGAAGATATTCGTTAATTTGTAATGCAATTTACGCAGAATCTCAGATCAATTTTTGTCACTGTCGTTGCTTCATTTCGATTTTCAAGTAGAACGTTTTCGTACATTGCGAGTTGAATAGTAAATAATTTCATCGTAAATGTACACCAGTACACCTGGAAAATCGCGACGATTAACGTCGATCGACAATCGTGCTTGAAATTCTTAGCTCGGGAGAAAATTGTTTTCTTCTTTTTCTTCTTTTGTCTCTCCGCGTTTCTAAATGAGAATGAATTTCGAGAATAACGTGGCAGTATTCAGACTCAGTCGAGATTGCTCGCGTTATTTGTGCCTAACTCGATCGGGACTTTGAAACAAGCTTTAACGAAGCAGAATGGGATTTAATTTTCAAAGGCAATTAACGGGACAATGGGTCGATTAATTAGATAGCCCGGAGGGATGAAGGGTGGCTATTACTCCTGTGTATTTTAGTACGTAGAGACGAGTGCAATACGCGAATGACGCGTATTCCCCAAGGAAAAACCAATCGAACGATGAACGTTCTCCTTTGTATACAAATTCATATATCGCTATATGGAAATGTACAAATACTTTCGTATAAATGAAGACATTTCAGCTATTTCAGCAGAAAAATATTGACTAACTTCTAAATCACAAAAACAAAATTTTATGAGTCAAAGATTGAATAAATGTTGATTCAATTGAACCAATTAAACAGTGAAAAATTGTCAAAACGATTTGAGCTAATATAACTTTGTAAAAGGAGGTCGTTCGACAACAATCTCATTTTAAAGCGGAAAGTCTCCTGACACTCCCAAGTCTGTGAGGATACTTTCTCCTTAAAAATTGTAAAAACTCAAACGTCTGTAGAAACATTAAAGAATCTTTTTCACGATTAGATCCGATTATAGAGTCGTGAAGATTGAAATCTTCGTTGAGACTCTCTGTACAACTTGTTTTCACCATTTTATTGAACTTTGAACATTATGGCAGGATGTTAGGATTTCTTGAATTTTTAATATTCAAAATTGAATAAAACGAAATTGAAAAAAAATTGTACAATGAGCTCTTAAAAGGGAGACTTCAATCTTCAAGATGATGATGGATTTAATCACGAAAAAGAATTTTTAGGAGAAAGTGTTCTCCCACTGCGTAATTTAAAATCGTCTATCAAAGTAAAAGCTTCATGCTTTAAAAATGAATCGTTGTATGATCTTTTCTACGAAATTACATATCAGTTTAAATTCAATTCGACAGTGTATCAACTACCTCAATTACGGTGTATAATAACACTAAAATTCTCCATTTCGCTTCCTTTTGAAAGCAATTGGCGAAAAAAAAATACGATGGTACAGTTCCTACAATAGCGATACAATAATAATTCCCGCGCGAATTTTCCATTGCTTCAAGGGTGCAACGACGCGCACATGCATCGATTTCTATCGACGCGTAAAGAGAACCCCTATCGAGCGTCAGCTCTCTCTCTCTCTCTCTCTCTCTCTCTTTAATATTTCGTAACCGTAGACCACGCGTGCTTGTCCGCGTGCAATAACGAGCCCTCGTTTCACAGACTCTTGTCGGAGAACAGGCTGAGGGAAGTTCACAACAAGATGTTCACCGGCCTGACGAATCTTAAGACCCTGTGAGTAGAAACTTTTATGTCTCCTTGCATAAAACGGTATCACTCTCCCACCCCCCATCCCTCTGACGAAACTGTATAACCCCCAACGTCGAATATCGTTTTCACACAGGAACTTGCACGGGAACGCTATAACATGCGTTATGCACGGCTCGTTCGACGGATTTACGCACATACGCACCATGTAAGTATACCTCGAAACGACCCGAGGCTTTTACTAGCCTCGTTTCTCTCTTTTTTTTTTTTATTTCTTTCTTTACGCGTGAGATCGATCTTTTCGACCGACGCGAAAAGGGAATTTTCGTTCGCCTCCCGGGGCGTAACATGACTGTTTCAATACGTGTTAAATATCATTTCGAAGAATATCAGCTCGATGAAGTTTTAATCGACAATTATTAATCACAGCGTACGCAACGAGTGTCGATCGACGTGGTACATATACGTGGTTCTGCATATCCGTATGGTAACTAAATGAATTTGTCGTTAATTGCTTAAATGCAACGTTAAAACGCGCGTAAACACGATCGAGAGCGACGAGAGAATATAACGATCCGTTAACGTGTCGACTTTACCTGAAACGAGAATATCCACGTACTACTCGGAAACGTGAATATTTCAATCAGATTAATACCGTGATTATATGAATTACGGGTTCATCGGTATTAATACCGAGGCACATGATTCATTAATTATTGCACGTCTGCGCGCGCGCGTTTTCAATACGTTTCGCCGTCGACTTAACCCGTCTGATAAACGTATCTCGTGTTTCCGTCGGCATAATTCACATTCGCCGGGCTAATAAATCGTTTGTGCATTTTCAGCAACATGCAAGGCAATCCTTTGTCGTGTAATTGTCATCTCGCGTGGTTCGCCGGATGGCTGAGGAAACGCGACATGTCTGGCGTCGTCGGACACTGTCACGATCCTCCCCGATTGAAGGACGCGGTCGTCAAAGATATACCACATCACGAGTTCAAGTGCAACAGTAAGATCCTATTTTCTTTTTTATGATTTCTTTTTCTTTTCTTTTTTTTAAACATAGAATATGTTTCACCGGGGGTGGTTCGAGCAAAGAATGTAACGAAATGTGCAACGAAAACACGTCACGAGCGATGTGTCATCGATTGTAGATGCTGTAAAGGAGCAAGGTGTTAAGGTTGTCGAGACACAGATGACGAGCAAGCGGGATTGCGAGGAAAATAAAAGTAGTTAATAAAATTATAGTTATCGCCAACCAATTCTGTCCATAAGAAATTAACAGGAATAAAAATAAAGCAAACATACGTGAAAGGGTGTCAAGTTTTATTTCCTTACAGAAATAAAGTCAGACATATTCTATGTGACAGGCTTTAAAGGCGTTAAAGCCGCTCTTTTTATTTTTGTATTTTTTAAACCTTCACTCTTCAACGTTCAGCCCTTTGGCTGCTAAAAGTGCTTTTAAAATTTGCTTTCGAGGTATTGTTGGCGCCTATGGGCGCCTAACTGACATACTTCGCTAAAACGAGAGGCCTGTAGGCGCTCACTTGCTCGACTCGAAACTGAAGCCGCCCGGTAAATGTTATCGACAATGATTGCAGCGAACCTCGTTCGGATCAAACGTGAATGAATTTTAATTCAACAATCACATCTTCCGTTAGTCAAGTATTATTTAAACGTGATTTATTTATTTTTTTTTTTTTTGCAGTTGTTTCATTTAACATCCTTAAAATGAAAAGGTGTAGTGACAAATTAGGCGCGAATGTACAGCATGTGGAAGACATAACGAAAGAAGGGAGTCGTGTTACAAATACAAGAAACATAATGTAGAATCACGTTTCGAATTGTACCACACTTTGCTAGATTATCAGATTACGAAATAAATTATATACTAGATTATCAAATTACGAAATAAAGCTTAACATTAAATTTTTCATACGCGCACTAATACGAATAAATAAATAATATTGGTTCGACGCGGTGCAATTCAGTGTTTTGATTATACTTATATTTGATTTCTGAGAAATGCACCCTGACGAAAAATTTCGTCGTTCTTATAGCGTAGGTCGCGATTAAATTTCTACTGTACTAGTAGTACTATACTACGTAGAGTCTACCGTAGCCAAAGAGTTGAAGGAATTTAACAGACCGATAAAACACACGAAGAAAAAAAAATGAAGATTGCAAGCTGTCGTGCATTGTACGATACTTTTAATTTCAATTTTAATCTCTGATTAAGCTCGAATCGATCGCTCGAGATTAACGATCCGCCGTCTGTTTTACGAACCGCAGACGACAGCGTGGGTTGCCTAGGAGACGATTACTGTCCACCCCAATGTAATTGCGCCGGGTCAGTGGTGAGATGTTCGAGGTCTCAGCTTACGGAGATTCCACGTGGGATTCCACCGGAAACCACCGAGTTGTATTTGGACGTGAACGACATCAAGACGATCCAGCCCGAGAGGCTGAACCACCTGAGGATTCTCACTAGACTGTAAATAAAATACACGTGTGACCTCCCCGTAGCGTTACCGAGATTCGGAACGAAAGACAAAGAAAAAAAAAAAAGAAAAAAGAATAAAAGATAAAAAACAGAAAAAAACTTCTCGCTACTCTCTCTCTCTCTTTCTGTTTGCTTTTCAGAGACCTGAGCAACAATCAGATCGGTATGCTGTCGAACGACACCTTCAGGAATCTCACCAAGTTGTCCCACCTGTAAGTGTCGACGACTCTTTCCTAACTCAATTTTCTTTGCTTTCTATTTCGATTCGATCGCAACATGAAACGCGAGACGTGAGAGAAACATTTTCTCTCGGCGTGTTCTCGAACCAAAGGACTAACGAATGATCGATAAATTTTCAGAATTATCAGTTACAATAAGCTGCAGTGTGTCCAACGAAACGCCCTGGCCGGCTTGAAATCGCTGCGGATAATGTGAGTCTCGAAACTGCGTAATTTCTGTCCCGGTCGAGCACAATGCGTTGATTCATACCCTCCTTTCACACGCGTAGTTCGAAGTATTTCGAGTCGCAGTTTCATAAATCACGCGGAAAAAATTACGCCGAAATCACGCGAACCAACAGTGGCGAGAGAGAGAGAGCGACCTCTCATTTTTCTCGCGAAAGTACCATTTTCTGGACGCGGAGTGCACCGCGGCTTTCAGTATGCTTTTGGTTCTTCGGCGAGTGGAAAGGGGAAAGGGAAACAATTGGAAACGGGGTACATACATTAAATTTCGATAATGGAATAAATAAAAGCGACGATATCGGAGGGACGATCTGTGGTAAATTAACGCCGGGCGAGAGCGTGTGTGCCCATTTTATCGATCAAAATCGGCTCGGTTGATTTATCGCCGGCGCGTTTATTCCGCTGATTGCGTTATTAATTTCTTGATGCGGGCAATTTGAGGAACGATTGTTCTTTATGGCTGTAATTATTATAATTAATTCGTTAAATCATCCGCGTGTACGCAAAGTTATGAACAGAGCGAATTACGTTTAACCCCGGGGGCCAAAAATTACGAAATTCATTCGAGATATGCGAATTCAGGGCGAATTCTGTATCTCGCTTTATATTTGCAAATAATTAGTCGAACGTCGAATAGACAACTCTACGTGATAACGTCGATCTCGCTGATTAATAACAACATCGTGCGCGTTTAAAGAGCTAGCCGCTATTCGTTCCGACATCGGGATATACAGAGAGAGAATATACGCCGATGTAAATTTCTTCAATTTTCAGCATCAGAGAGTGGCAAAAGTGCCAGTTATTTATTAGGATCGCTTTTGTCCGCTGGACAGTTTCAGAAATCTAACGCTTCGTTAAATTTATATGAAAATTTTCACCGCGCGAGTGCCGCGTTGATAATGAACACGAAGCAACTAATCTTAATCCTCTATCAAGATTACACGAATATCCTTTGTACTACGTCATTGTCACAGTGTTCCATTGTTACAGTATAATATCGCGTTCCACACCGTGATATACATATATACGAACGCGACATTCATTTCACGCCGGCGGCAGTACAATTAAAAGAACTTCCTCCTGCTCTCGGCCTTTGAACGAGCAATTCTAACGACACTCGCACAATGTAAAATCATCAAGTAGCGAGTCGCCGTTGTCGATCCCTTATCTCTCAAGATCGCCGGATCCATGTAACTTCATGTTTAAATTGCCCCCCGAAATTCTTCAATGCCGATCGTTTAAAATCTGGATTTACACCCACCAGGTCTCTGCACGGTAACGACATATCGGTGATCCCCGAGGGCGCGTTCGAGGATCTTCAATCTATAACCCACCTGTGAGTACCCTCGCTCTCGCGTTACCGAGGCTAACGCACTGGTTTCCACACTGGTGTCAATAATTCACCAATCGTGTATACGTGTGTGTGTATGTGTGTGTGTGTGTGTTTACAGCGCTCTGGGGTCTAACCCGCTGTACTGCGACTGCAGCATGCGATGGTTGGCCGAATGGGTGAAGAAGGATTACGTTGAGGCTGGGATCGCGAGATGCATGGAGCCGCCGGCGATGAGGGACAAGCTGCTGCTCACGACACCTGCGACCGCGTTCCAATGCAAAAGTATGTATTTCCTCGACAGTTATCGCGATCGTGGCGAGAGCGGCCAGCTGTTGCTGACCAGTCAATTGATTCACCGGTACGGATTCTACGACTCGCTGACTTTGCGAGAATATTCCTTCCTCCCTCCTCTCTGAGCCTATGGGGCTCGACGGCTCGATGAGATCGATTCGAGAGATATCTCTCTCAAGTGAGTCTCTCGAAGTCTGAATGCCTGAATTATCTTGCTGATGAAAAAGGTTCGGGGGGGAATCGAAGCGAGTCGAACGACGCGCGGTGACATATAATCGGACAGAGAAATTAGAAAAGCAAGAGTTTGCTGTTACGATTTCATTCCCGCGTCCCTCAATTTACGCGTGAATTCGTTTCGCGCGAATGAAAATTCAGCAGAGGAGAAAAGAAAAATATCGGAGAAAGAGAAGCATATTTATTTCACGTCATTTGGGTTTCACGAAAAAAAAAAAATAATAATAATAATAATAATAATAATAATAATAATAATGATATTTCAGAAAACAAAAGTAAATTTTATTTGGTGTCAATGTGATTCAAAACGGTCAACCTTTTCTTTTTAATCGCCACAAACTCACTATCCTCGACGCTTGAAAGTATTTGCAAGCTCGACTTTGTTCTCATTGTTAATGTTAATTTTTTCGGGCGATTTGTTCTCAAACTTATCCTTTGCTAAATTCTCATAAATTTGCTGCAATCCGTTTCTTTAAATCTTGTCGAAATCTTAAGACTCGTTGATCAACGACTACAGTGTATTTTTCTGGCTACAGTGTAAACTCAGATTGCGTGAAAAAGATGCCGTGTAAATGGAGGGACGAGTGTATTTTAATTTTTTGAGACAAAACTTTCATCAAACAATGAAATTGCAACCAGATTGAAAGATGTAAAATGTGTGAGAATCGCTTTTCTTTTTGTCATCTGTTCTCCCTGTAATAAATAAATGTCTGGTACTCGAATTGTAAATTAACAAAAATTTCTTTTCGCTTGCGTTAAAAATTGCGTGTACTGTAACACAGAGATGGCTAAATTTTTGCACCCTACGTGCCAATTTTTTCTTAGAAACGCTACTAAATTATTTTAACAACAAAAGCTTATATAAATGGTAAACATAAAAAAAAGGACATTAGAAAAAGACGAAGTAAGTTACATTTTAATGCGACTTATGAGCCTGTTTGCTCTCGATCAAATTATTTATGTTCGTGGTTAACTCTGTTGTAGCTGGAATCATCGAATTCTTTAAATTCTCGATCGTTGCTTATTCTTGATTAATTTCATGGAGAAGAAAGCTTGTTCGCGTCTACAGGTACTTATACAATACTTGCATATATACTTTTGTGCAAACTCTTTGAGGTTTGGAAAAGCTTCGGAAATTGGGAAATTTATCAAGTCATCGCTTGAAAGATATTGCTTTTAAAAAAAAAACTAAGGGAGATTGATCGTGACGATATATCGACTGAAAATAATCGAGTTAATTTCAATATTTTTACATCTTGCCACCGGAAATCGAAAAGGAAATTATGGCTACGGTTGTCCACCACCCGTGCCATAACACGTCGTTCAGGAGTTTCGATTTCTCATTGTCGGACAGACAACAACGTCTGTGTTGATAGCTGGCCGGTGTCGCTCAACGATCGATGGATGTTCCGCACGTGCAGATGTTTTTGATTTCTCACTGGCCCGTGACGCAGTCTGTTTAGTTCATGGTTTTTTGGCCCGTTGTCACAATGGGGTACTAAAATTGCTCATTAATCGTAGACCTTTCTTCCGCGCAGCCAGCCAACAGCCAGCCGAAGTCTTGGCCAAGTGCGACCTGTGCTACACCTCGCCATGCCAGAACGGAGGATTTTGCGAGGCGCTCCCGGACCGGAAGTTCCGTTGCAAGTGCGCGCCAGGATATCATGGGGACCGGTGTGAACATAAAATTGACGCGTGCTATGGAAATCCTTGCCGGAACGCCGGAACTTGTAAAGTATTGGAAGAAGGAAGATTCAGGTATCAAGCGTCTTGACTAACCTAACGCAGTAGAGAACTGGCAAGCTCGTTCGGGTCTGATCTCTATGTGCTCGTTCAGTGGTGCCCGTAGAATCAGTGTCTGCCCACGAATTCCAATCGAGCCTCACAGGCTCTTCTCTTCCCCCTTCTTTCTTTCTTTCTTTCTTTCTTTCTTTCTTTCTTTCTTTCTTTCTTTCTTCCCTGTTCTTTCACTGAATCTTGTTCACTTGAATTTCTAGAGCTATCTTTTTAAATCGTTGATTTATCGATCACTCGACAAATCGCGACAAAAAGAGAGACGCGGGACGTAGCGATTGGAATTTTACTGCAGACACAGAATCACGATGTGTGTCGAACATCGTGTGTGCATTTGCTGTAGCAAGTCTGTCTGATGGCTACCTTCCGCGGACGCGGGAGGCAGTAGTGTTGGTCAAAAATTGAGTAGACGTGCACGAGAACGTACCGATGTATTACTTATTTGGCGAGACAGCAGCTTTGAGTATCTACCGTGTAGAGTATTGCATTGATCGTGGCGAAAGTTGAAATTGGCATCGTTCGATTGAAAGAAAATAAAAAAAAAAAAAAGAAAAGAAGAGAAAAATCTATAATTTGGCTGAAGTGTATCTCACCGTCTAGTAGTACGAGTCGATGATTTGCGAGCCCGTCTGTCGGATTTCACATTTCCCTCTTCCTTTTTTACTTCTTTTTTTTTTCTAAAGAATTTGTAAACATGCAAGGAAAGACTTAATATTCCCTCCCGGTAATAAAAAAAAAAAAATGGAAAATACACAAGGCAAGTGTATTTGCATTGTAAAAACGCTGTTTAACGTATAAGTAGAGTATGAAATGTAGTTTCAGTAGCAGTAAATTGCACGTGCAAAAAAGCGTGCACTGTTGTATGAATAAATAAAACGGGACCTCTGCACGTGAGCCCCGAAGAGTAGCAGGTACACGTAACGATCTATCGACGGAGCGATTATAATTCAGCGATTCTTTCTTCGAGGGCGATATCATTCGGCCTCGTTTATCATACAAAAATATCACGAATTTATCGCGTGTCAGCGATCAGTGTTTTATATATATATATATATTTCTTTTCTTTTTTACGAAATACTAAACGAAAATAGGATAAAACTAAACGAGAAAGTAAAATTAAACAAATTTGGGAAAAATTTTTCCAAACGTCGCGAGAGAGACGCAGATGAATGGTCGATGAATCGGTTACGTGTAGCTAAACCGATGTGGCGGATATACCGCGATCGAAGATCATGGTCAATGTCTCGATTGACGATCAGTCGGTGTGTGACAGTTGCGACTGCGCCCCCGGGTACAAGGGACTTCGATGCGAGAACAACGTCGACGACTGCGAGGACAACAAGTGCGCGAATAACGCAACCTGCGTCGACCTCGTCCAAGCCTACAGATGCGACTGCGCCCCAGGATTCATGGGCGAGTACTGCGAGGAGAAGATACCCTTTTGCACAAAAGGGCACGACCCCTGCGAGAACGGGGGCCGATGCGTCGACCACGGGACCCACTATAGCTGCGAATGCCCAATCGGCTTCACCGGCCTCAATTGTTCCACCAACTTGGATGACTGCGTTGATCATATGTGCCAGGTATCCGGTTCCGTTCTTTTCGTCGAATCGATCTATCCACCTTTGTGCTTTCTAATCTCATCTTTTTTTACTTTTTGTTCTTTTTTTTTCAGAACGGTGCTACTTGCATCGACGGCATAAACAATTACGAGTGCAAGTGCGCGGCGGAATATACAGGCAGGTACTGCGAGGCAGCACCCTCGACAGCCATGCTCTATCCACAGACTAGTCCGTGTGCACACCATGACTGTCAGCACGGTGCGTGCTTCCAACCTGCTCCCGCTTCCGCCGCGGACTATCTTTGCCAGTGCCACCCCGGCTACACCGGTGAGTCAATTCTTCGTTTTACCGAGACACACATGTTCCTCCACTCCGTGAAATTCCAAATGGATGAGTCACTTTTTAACACTGATTCGCAGTAGATTCAGTCGGCGAAGTTTCATCCAATCAGACGTTGACTATTATAAAATCTCACGGGCACTGTATTCTTCGACATGGGCAAACTTTTTTCCCGCCACTTCGGGCCGCAAACAGGCTACTCATTCAATCTATCGAAAATTAATTCCCATTCTGTTTCGCAACTTGCTAACTTCAACAGCTACAGTGAAGAAAACAATTTATATGCATACGTATACACGTAATGTGAATATCGCGGCTGCGCTATGACACTCTCAACGCAGTGGAGGGGATAGCGCTAGGAAAGTGGGGGCAAGGGACGCCAGTTAGCCACCATTGATCTCCAAATTTACGTTTTTTTCACGCTATCTTCCTAAGACCATTCACGTTGATTGACACATAGATTTTCGTGAACGACAAGATTCTTAAAATTTTATCAAAAACGACGCTAGTCGAATCAGTTTTCTTTTAATTCCGTCCAAAAATGCCCGGAGAACTGATGGTGAAAGATGGAGAAACCCGACGCTCGGTGAAAAAATCCGATCGTTCAATTGTAACAGAATATATGATCAGCACGCAGTCGCATACTGACTGAAGGTGACTGAAAGTAACTGAAAGGTTCTGATTAAAGGAAAACGATGCGAGTACCTGACGAGTTTGAGCTTCGTGGACAACAGCTCGCTGGTCGAGCTGGAGCCGCTACGCACGAGGCCCGAAGCGAACGTGACCATCGTCTTCACGACCACGCAGGAAAACGGGGTTCTCCTCTACGACGGCCAGAACGGCGACCATATCGCCGTCGAGTTGTTCAACGGCCGCGTCAGAGTCTCGTACGACGTTGGCAACTACCCAACATCGACGATGTACAGTTACGAGATGGTCGCCGATGGCAAATCCCACGTGGCTGAGCTGCTCGCGATCAAGAAGAACTTCACGATGAGGGTCGACCGCGGTCCTGCTAGAAGCATCATTAACGAGGGTCCGAAGGAGTACCTGAAACTCGTCACGTCTATGTACGTCGGCGGCGTTGCTCCCGAGGTAGCCAACATTGCGTTCACGGAGTTTCATCTGAGGAACATCACTAGCTTCCAAGGTAAAAAAATACGAGTCCTGTTAACTTCTTGACTGTGCCGTTTTTTAAAAGTGTGTCATCTATCATTGCGTCGATGCGATAACTTTAGGCTATACTCGTTAAGCACAGAGGATGTTCAGCTGTTGTAAAATTGAATTATATTATACTAGCTTTTATTTCGAAAGATTCATGGTTAATTAATATTGATCGAGTCTAGCCTCAAGATATTCCAAGCTTTACAAACGTGTTTTATTTTTTACAAAAAATTTGATTCAAGTAACAAATTGTAGTTCAAGCAACAACTTTTCTTGCATGACGAGTATACTCGTCGTTACAAAAAAAAAAACTGCCATTTCTTCGCGATGAGTATACTCATTCGCAGCTAAGAAGTTAAAGCCAAGCTCAGCTCGTCAAATTCGGAATTTCCAAACATTTGTGTTAATTCACGCTAGTCGTCACGATGAGCGACTCTTAATTCAGAGTAATTAGAGAGAGATCGCTTCTCGGCTGCAATCTCAAGAAACTAACTCTCAGACGCTTAGTCAGTTGATTCGAATTCAGCTCAATATTGAAATTTAATTCAAATTGATTCAAGTTCAGTTCGGCATTAAAAAAAAAAAAAAAAACACGGATCAGATATTTTTTTTTTGAAAACTACATTTATGCCAAATTCGATGATTCACGGCAATTCGGTACATTCCCTTGCGAGTGTGTCTTTCGACACTCAGTCGTCGGTAGCTTAGGCTTTCTGAGTCGACTAGAAGCCAATCGAGTAGACTTGTTGCATGATAAAGATATAAACCAAGTCAAAGCAGACTGTTGTTCACAACAGTGGATGGTCTTTCGACACCGACAACCGCGAGTATCCTCGACAATCCCATTGGTTATTCAATTTGTTGTCCGACACGCCGGCATTTCCAGTGCCTCTGACATTCCCCCCCCCCCCCCCGAAAGCAGAATGTTAAAATCGAATAGCGGTGTAACGACTTGCTGTTGCCGAACTTGCAGGCTGCATCACCGAGATGTGGATTAATCACAAGTTGGTAGACTTCAGCAACGCCGCGAAGATGCATCGCGTAACTGCCGGATGCATGTCGAACGAGGAAGAAGCTGACGAGGCGCGAGACGTCGTGGAAGCGGAAGGAATTATGGGAAGCGGCAGCAACGAGGAACCGATACCACAAGAGAACATGGCTCACGAACATTCCGGTACAGTTTCGGCCACCTTTACACATTGCTCATCAGTTTGATATTTGACTTGACAGTTGTTTGTTGCGCGAAATTTCCCATTCTATGTTGGATGGAAATCTTGATGATATATTTGTGCTAACACTGAGTCAATGATAGTCCCGCAAACATTTATTCCAGCAGTTGGTCACCTACGCCAGCTACTTTCTCCCCTCCCTTCGATTTTTCTTGCTCTGGAAAGAGCAAGCGGCACTCTTTTTTTTCTCATCAAGCTTAGAGACACTGTCGCGCAATTCTTGAGCACGCTAACAATGCAGAATGAAATTCATTGAAAAGTGAACTACAAGTGTCAGTCCTAGCAGGGAAAACATCACAAAATTGACTCACCGCGTGGTAATTAGAAGGAAAATTGAGTAGCTCCAAATACGGCGATGATAAAGGAAAAATTGATCGAGTTACAAAAAAAAAAAAAGAAAGACAGAAATGGTCGAACAGAACGAAGACGCAAGTTTGAGACTGACTAATTTTTTATTTAGTTTATATGAGCCATTATCGCGATTTTACGAAGTACGACGCTCTTTACTCGAAATCTTACCCTCGAAACCTTGGTCTTTCGCACTCGCACACATACTCTCATGAGACTTGGACAAACAGTCTCAAACTTTTCTTCGCTACGATTGCATAGGAAGCGATAACAGAAAGAATTTCCTCATCCCTTACGTTGAATTCCTTTACGCGAAATCGAACAGAATTCAATGTATTAACACGTTGACTGTCAACTACAAGATAACTCGTAGTTTGCGTTATCGCCTAGGACGTCAACTACGAGTTATCTCGTAGTTTGTTTGCTTACCATATTATAATATGGATAGATAGCCTAAGGGAAGAGAGTTTATTCAAAGTTTATTCAAAATTAACAAGCAACAGAATATTTTTACTGTTTGTGGTAACTTTTAAAAACAATCTTCCACGCCAAAGGGCTGGCTTTTCTTGACAGATTGGACAGAAATAACACGTTTCTCGACGTTTTTTTAGCTTCGATACAAATTCGACATGGCTTTGTTGGATGCTGTTTTTTTTTTTTTTTCAATAGATGGGATATTCTGTGAATAATGAAACTCTTGCAATCTCTTCTCCAATCAACGCGTCGACGAATGCTTCTCTAAACTTTATAAGCTTTATTTTAGAAGAAGTTGCTTTATGAAAATCTCTATAATATGTAATGCAAACTTTTTGGGCCATCTAATAGTCTTTCTTCACACAAGCCAACTACGAGATAATTCGCAAGATCTTTTTTTTCAAAAAAAAAAAACACATTCTATATGCTTTTTGATGATTACTATGTACTATAATAGAAGTTTTTAATAATATAATATGATTAAATTGAATTGGCTTCTTAGACCGGGATCCTGAAAAGTATCGTGACAGTCAACTCTAACATCGCAATTCTGTGTTACAGACATCGTTATGACAGGACCCGGCGCGATAATCTCCGATCCCTGCGCGGGACACGAGTGCAGGAAGGGTTCGCAGTGCGTGCCATCGCCGATCGGGAACGGATATACCTGCCGGTGTCAGACTGGATGGCAAGGACGGTATTGCGAGAAAGGTAGGCGTTCCACACACGAGTTTAACCCATTGACTGCCAACTACGAGAGAGATATCTCGTAGTAAGCGTATGTACCAAAACTGCCGACTACGGGATATCTCGTAGTTTTGCGCTACAAGTTTAGATTGATTACAATTAGATATAAAAGAAAATGTCTTTTTTTATTACAATTTTTATTGAAAAAAAAAATTATTCAGTGGCGTCAGCTACGAGTTATCTCGTAGTGCTTTCCTTTTTTTTTTCAATAAAAGTTCCTTAGTAAATGCCATTTCAATACTAAATCTGTAACTTAGTATTATTATATTTTGGAAGATTTTCTCTAAAATAAAATTTTGGCTCCCAGGGGCAAGACGCTCTAAATTTGCCTGGCAGTCAATGGGTTAAACCGAACGCTCGTGCTTCCAAGATTAAAAGTAACTATGAAACTAGGGAAAAGTCCCTAGACAAGGAGACCCCGCGTCGACGCGACGAACCAACATGTCCGATGATTTCTTTTTTCCAAAAGGCGATCTGTTAGACCGCGCGATTGAAAAAAAAAACTCGAAAATCTAAACTAAGCTGGTTGATAATTATTTTTTTAACGCGTAAAGAGGCTCGCAGCGCCGACAAGATTAACCCATTGACTGCCAATTACGAGATATCTCGTAGTAAGCGTATGTACCAAAACTGCCGACTACGGAATATCTCGTAGTTTGCGCTACAAGTTTAGATTGATTACAATTGGTATAAAAGAAAATGTCTTTGTTTGTTACAATTTTTATTGAAAAAAAAGAACACTACGAGATATCTCGGAAGCGGCGGACAGCACAGGAATCTTATTCAGTGGCGCCAGCTACGAGTTATCTCGTAGTGCTTTCCTTTTTTTTTCAATAAAAGTTCCTTAGTAAATGCCATTTCAATACTAAATCTGTAACTTAGTATTATTATATTTTGGAAGATTTCATGTTTTCTCTAAAATAAAATTTTGGCTCCCAGGGGCAAGACGCTCTAAATTTGCCTGGCAGTCAATGGGTTAATATCCGACAATAAAATTCTCTTTCTTTCAATCCCGTCGGAGGACGAGCATCGAGAGTTCGTTCGCAAATAAAACGAAAGAGGCGAAGAAAAATTGGACGTAAACGCGTTCTCGGGCGCGTTCTCTGTTGTTGTTGCAGCACCGACGTGTCGCAAAGAGCACACCAGAGAGTATTACAGCGAGAACGGATGTCGGAGTCGACGACCAGTGAAACTTGCCAAGTGTTGGGGTAGTTGTGGCAACTCTTGTTGTTTGCCGCGGAAGACGAAACGGCGCAAGGTACGTACGATTTCATTTCACGCGTACACAGTCTGTTCTCTTATGAAGCGGTGTAATCTTTGAGTCGACTTCGAGTCGATGCAAAAGTTTCCGACACTCAGCATATAAACGTGCATGGCTCTCTATCGTTTCGCTCTATAACTTCCAACTCTTGACTTAAAGTTTACACGGAGATTGACGTCAATTCGCAGGTTCGACTGATCTGCGCCGACGGTATGCGGTACACGAAGGACGTCGACCTGGTGCGCAAATGCACGTGCACCCGGAAATGCTACTAGCCAGGACCGAGGGACGTCGAGCGCCACAGGTGTTCCATAAATACGCGTCGAGACGTATCGAGACCGAGAGGAAACCCCCGTGAACCAGCGAGACAGTGCCCCAATTCGAACTTTCTACGTTCGCGGCCGATACGGCGAGAGTGGAACGCCGATTCGCGGATGAAAGTCCTCCTCCTATTCCTCCTCCTCTTCCTCCTCTTCCTCCTCCTCGTCGGCGCATCCTCGTTGAACGCGTGACGAAAGCATTGGGGCCCGCGGACCGCCAGCCCGAGGAACAACATTCATTTCCTTCGCGAGGAAGAACGAAGACGAAGAACAACACAGATGGACACATACACTCGCTAAATAGCACACAGCCGGCTCAGTGTGATTATATTATATTCGAACGTGGAAAAAAAAGAGAGAGAGAGAAAAAATAAAAACAGAAATTATATTGTGCGTGGGTGCGTGCGTGCGGATCATTTCACGGACATATTCACAAAGAGTATTTCAAAGGGAAGAGAATAGATAATCGGCGCGTACAGCGCCCCTTAGCGTATCGACACGTTAATCGACACACACGTGTGCAATTCACTCGGCGATTATTTTCGGAGAGTGGAAAAGTGAAAGTCTCTTCTTCAGTGCGAGAACATCGCTCGGGACAACCGACACGCGCACGAATCGTTCGCTCAGTGTGAAATAGATCTAATGGATAAGAATGATGATTAAGTAAGTGGGTGAGTTGGCGGTGGGTGGTGGTGGATGAAGTTACGACCCGAATGCGAAGAATTCACGCTTAAATCGTTGAATCGGTCTCTCAGAGATTATCCCCTCGTTCGACCGGGATTTCCATCCGTCGTTTCCACGTCGAACGGGAGGAAACGTTTTTTCAGCTTTGAAAGTTACAAGTAAAAAAATCAAGGAAAAACAATTTCTCGAATGATCGTTCGATGGAGGATGTTAACCAAAATTCTCGAAGTCTTCTCGTTGTGTATGTTCAGTGTCGCAAAGCTTCGGTTATTCGATGTAATCAAAAAAAAAAAAAAAAAATCCCATGATCTGAGAGATCGTGATTTCGTCGCTGACGAAACGGTTGTTCCGCTTGAAAAAACGGCGGGAAAAACCGCGAACGCTTACGCCTAACGTTGCTGAGCTTCGTGCAACTATTTTCCCAAAAAAAGTCCTGAACATTTGTAACTTGTAACTTAAGCGCAGCTCAAATCGAAGAAAAAGAGAGAGAGAGAGAGAGAGAGAAACACGAGCGAGATGTTAACAAATGTGTAAAGACAAAACAAAGGAAAAAAAACAAAAAAAAAACAGTCGCGTAAGTATTAAAGGTGTATAGGGAATTTTCGTGTTTTTCCAAAGTAAAAAAAGAAAAAAAAATTAAATTTTCCCAGTTAATGGAACTTGATGGATTGTTAGGTCTATTGTCCTCTGAGTAAACGTTCATAGAAAAAGAAAACAAGTTCTCGAACAGTGGCAGTTACGTTTACACCGGTTAAAAAAGGAAAAGTAATAATCGATATCTGGCGGATGATTCTCGAATGATAGGACACATGCACATACACACACACACACGCTCGAAAGATTGAATTGAAAATGAATCGACAAACATTTCCATTTCGACTTCGTTTCGTATTGTCACCGCGTATTTTAATTACCCTGTATCATGCGCGTTCGTGCTATATTTACTTTTTACGATGGTTTAACCTCTCGGTATTTAGTAATGGGATAATTTATGTGGGCAGCGGAGGGGAGTACGTATGTTTCAAAAAGACGCAAAGGCGTGTTTCTTGCCTTTTTTCGGAGGCGTTTCGTTGCGACATTAGCGATTTCTCTTTTCTTTCTTTTCTTTTTTTCCTTTTTCCAACAACTCGATGATTGAACAGTTCCATTTGGAGATTGTCGATCTCTGCGAGTATCTCGAAAATTCTTCTGTAAAATTTGGCCTACTTTGAAAAGACCTTGAGAGAAATCTAGAAACGATCTACTTTTTCGCAACGGAGTCCCGACGAGAGGCGAGAGATCGCCAAAGGCGAGCCAAGGATCTGAGAAAAGACCAAAATCGGCTTCACTTAGAACCTCGAGTCGTTCGTTCCACGGCCTAAGGTACTGTCTTCGAGGTGCGAATTTCACTTTTCGGCAGCCGCGTCGAGGGGGAAACAACAAGGGTCGACGAGATTCCGTCGATCTCGAATTCGACGAAAGACGAATTGTAAGGAAACGATAAAAAAAAAAGTAAGATGAGCGTGACTCAACGCGATTTATATCTGGGGTCAGAGGACCGCGTAATTACATATTTTTGTATCAGCGGGTTATTTGAAATGATCGAGCGACAACGATGAGTTTCGCGATTGTTTTCGTCGGAGGAATTCGTTCGGAAATTACTTAAGACCCTCTTAATGAAAAGGAAAAAAAGAAAAAAAGAAGAAAAAAAAAGAAAAAGAAAGAACGTGTACCTACTCTGCGGACAACTATATTGCATCTTCCACTGCCAGTATTTAAGTAATCATATATTTATATTCGTCGTCACGAACGATCCAAGATCGCTTGCCGGATCTATTGTTATTATCGATCGATTGTTCTTCTCACACTTTCAAACACTATACTCTTTGTAGAACATGGTTTATTCGAGGCAAAAGAAAAAAAAGAAAGAAAGGAAGGATATTGCACAAAGTGAGCTCTTTGCGCTTTGATCTTGTTTGGCTCAAATTTGTTGAAACTCCGCTTTATTTTACCGAGAGAGAGAGAGAGAGAGCGAAAGGAAATCAGACAAAACACAAAGGATCGACTCAGTCGATGAAATACTCAGCAGTAACACAGCAGTGCACATAGTGTTTCAGCGTTTTCCGACCCTTTCGGTACGAGCGACGCTTACTATTACTTTTTGGAGAACGAAATGTTCGAACGAACGACCGACCGAACGAAGACGAATCGAAACGCCAGCTGCGATTCACCGATCTTGACGTTCCTTGGATAATTTTCGTCGACTTTCTATTATAGGCTTTCTTATTGTTAGACGATTTTGTAACCTTTACGTACGTTAAGGGGTTAATTAAGTTAATATATTGCTTGTATTCGCGCGAGAGTTACACGTCGCGAATCGCCGTGTAATTTCCTACGTTTTATAATAAACACGAATTCGAATTGTAGAAAGTGTAAAATGAGTGAGTATTTAACGAATAATAAATATTTATCGAGAAGGTTCGAATTACATGAATTCGATTGCAATTGCAAAGTCGTACCGAAAGGGGACCAACCATAGGGTGGGGTGGAAGGGGGAGGGGGGAAGGATCGATCTTTCTCTATATTATATTTTTAGATTGTATCGTATTATATAGTCATTCGTATCAATTTTTTAAACACAGAACGAGTTAATGTCTTTTACTTTACTTTTATGTTATCATCTATTGATTTTATCTTCGGCGCGGATTACTTTGTAATTCCTTTGTAGTATTCTACGCGATCGAACTAATTTTACTGTTTACTTTTCTCTGTACCCTGTTTCTTTCGCGAGGGAATGTGAAGAGAGAAATGGGAGGGGAGCAGGTAAAAAAAAAGAAAAAAAAAGAAGGGAGACGAAGAATATATCTCGTAGTACCACAACGTTGAATGTGTCACTTATTACTCATTGATTTTCTTTCTCCCTTTGTACGCAGTAGAAGAAGAGAGATGATAGGTGTACCATAGCGACGTATTTTACGAGTTGATAGTATTAATAGCGATATAAGTTGCCTAACCGCGCGTTGCGTTCGGGAGATTTATTTGTGCGCGATTATTAAGTAAATTTCGGTTCCACGGAGCCACGGATCACTGGAACTTGTTGTTGTTGTTAACGCGTTGCTCGTTGATCCAGCCGATTTCCATACATTTTTTCTTTTTTTTTTTTCTCATCCTTTGCCAATCAAAATTCTCTGTTTCATTTCTCCGAAAATTTGTGGAATTATCGTGAACACCTGGAATACTAAGTTTCTCGATATCCTTTTTTTTTTCTTCTTCTTTTACTTTCGATGCTAATCGTTTTCACAGCGAAACGCGAAATGCGATGGCGAGCAACGCGGCGGATTGAACATTTGTAAACGAGAATGAACAGACACGATCGAGAGCTTTTGGAATGATTTGACGATTTTGATGGTTTGAATCTTCCATACCGACGCGCTGACACACTGATCGTTAACTCCATCTTCAGCGTGAAAGATCATCCGTGTCTACGAACGGCTAGGAGATAAAGCAGAGACGAGATTAAGCGAGCTTTCTGATTAAAAACAGAAATTAAATTAATCAATATTCGAGACATCCAAAGAAGTCATAAAATTTCTCAAATGAGAGAGAGAGAAAATCCAAATTCCAATCCATCTTAATTCGTTGATTAATCTTTCATGAGAGAAACCGCGACGTCAATTCGTAAATTAAATTCGTAATTATATTTCGCCAATAATTCGAAACTAGAGAGAACGAGAACGTAAGTAGAGAAATTCATTCCAAATTGTCTGAATGTCCCCCTTCGGGACATTTTGAGACTCGTCAGATCACTCGGATATACCTGCTGCGTCGTGCGTTTCAATCTGATCGTCAACAATTATCATCGATATACTGAAAGCTCGTCGATTCCTTCGAGAAAGAGAAAGAGAGAGAAAGAGAGAGAGAAAGTGAGAGAGCGCGAGGAATGAAGAAAAATAGGATATCGGAGGCCGAACTGATTGTGAGACGACAGAGACGAGTCTGAAACCCAGTAACAACGCTGCCGGTTATTACGAAGGAAGTTGCGAGGGCCGTAGTCATTAATGAATCCCGCATTCGACCAAACATAACGTGCGAGTAACGTCTCCTTGTAACGAGATTAACGTTCGCGCGGGAGCGAGAAAGAAAAGAAAAGAAAAGAAAAAGAAAAAAAAAAGAAAAAAAAGACGAGAAGAAAAGGGAGATCTCGATGGACAGGCGTAAAGGGGGATGGGGGCGGGGGAAGAAAGATATAGGATTTTCTACAAAGCTTAACGTCTATTACTGGACAATAATTGAGATGAGGCGATGGAGGATTCGATTTAGAGAAAAGAAAAGGAAAAATACAAAAAAAAAAAAAAAAAGAAAACGTACGGGCGAGGCGCGCAGTGAAAGCGTAGAGAAGAGACGAAGAGAAGATGTTCGAGACTTGTGATTGCTCGAAATTCCTAACAAGTTATATTTGTACATTTACTTTTACCGAGAAACCTTAATATATTTCACTTCGAATCGGTGGATTATAGCGCATGCGACTGAAGTATACCAGTTTTTAAGAGTCTTACGCTTAAAAAAAAAAAAAAAAAAAAAAGGAAAAAAAAAAGTATAGCAAATGCTTTTTCGTTCTCGGACCAGCCTACGAACACGTGGGGAAACTCCTCGATGGGAAAGAACACGACCCGAACGAAGAAGAAGACGTGTCCGACCGTGCGTCTACGTCCGAGGCAGCTCGTTTCGTTTATTCGGGGAGAAAAAGAGAGAGAGAGAGAGAGAGAGAGAGAAGAATGGAAAACGCAAATAAAAAGGGAAAAAGAAAATGATAAAGAAGCATTTGTTTCGTCGACTCAACTCACTACCTAAATAACTGTAAACTGCGTAATAAATATAATTATTATTGTTCCTTCTCGATATTCTTGTCTACTTGTCTTCATTCACCTTCATTCTTCAAGTTTCTTCGGTGCCTCTTTATCGAATGTCGTGTGAGTACTTTGTTTTAATTTTCTTACGCGTAATTTAAGAAATGTAAACTTAGTATTCGAAGGAGATTTAAAAAAACGTCCCTTGCTCCATTTAGGCAACTTGGTAATAAAATTGTTTTAAAAGAAATCTCGACAACATTCCAAGAAGAATGAAATTATATAGAGCCTATTATATAGATCCAAAAAAAAATTATATATTTCTGGTTAAAGTTCCACTTGAATAGGCGGTAATTTCGTACGAATCAATCTGATTAGAACGAAAATACAGACAGTATTGAATCAAATCCCGACAGCACGTTTCCGATAGAAAGATTTCGTTTCTTCGTACAATTAGCTTTTCGCACTGATAATTACACTCCGACAGAGAATATTGAACGGAAGGAGAAAACGAAATATACTTGAACGCGATACATAGCTGTATAATACATCGAGATAACTAGTCATTTCAAATGAATGTGACGTGTTTACGTAATGTGATAAATTCGCGACACGAGAACAGACGCGAAGGCGCGGGATTTAATAAACTTTCGATATACATACATGTGTGTGTGTGTGTGTGTGTGTGTGTGTGTGTGTGTGTGTACTCTCGATTCGTTTCACCTTTCTACGATGTGTGAAAATTGTTAGAAATTCCCAAGAGAAAAGATATTACACGTACTACCACCTAATCTTATTAATATATCCAAATTATTAATATATCCAATTATTAATATATCCAATGTCTTCGACAACATGACTCAGATTAACGACGAGTTTGGACATTCAGAATAAAGAAAACGTATTGAACAAACTCTGTCGTATTACTCTAATTAGTTTGATTGAGGCAATTTGTTGAAACGAGCTAGGATCCAATTCCTTCTTATCATAATATCACCTTATTCCACAGTTACGTAAATAATAGTACGTGAGGTAATTTCGCAAGCCAGCTATGTAGTGGCCATGAACATATCGTTTTAATCGATTTCATAAAGTACACTGTGCAGATCGTTACACATTAATTTCAACGCCAAATGTATCGCCGTTTGATCGATAGGATGAACAATTGCGTATCTGGCGATCCCTGTGCAACGCGTGACAAGTTAAAGCTGTTTGAAATAGTAACGAAACTCTCTCGCAAAAGAGTAACGTAATATTTCTGGACGAAAAGAAAATTCCTTGAAAGAGCAACTTCTCAGTATCGCGATTAGTCTCGAAATGATACAAACCTTGATAACCTTTTGTAACCTTCGAATGTCAGTGACCTCGTGCGAAAGTTTGTAAAGGTAGAAGCCGGAGAAGCGAAGTAAACGTTACATTTGATTTTTCATTGACGTTTCGCCGGAGGAAAATAAAAATGAACAATAAAATATCGTCGATATCATATCGGCGAATAAACTCTTTCGCTAAATGGAATTACGGCTCTATTACGCGATACGCGATTGCCAGGAACGGAGTTATCCATTAAACTCAATCCCGTTGTCCAATTCCCGATACGCGGCACCGCATTTGAATTTTTCCCCGAATGCCGAATGTCGAATTCGTGTGAAATTTAAACGAAATCGATCGCCGTCGTCTGTCGTTGGGGACTTTTCGGCTTTAATTATACGCGCGCGACGCATTCGGGGGAAAAAAAACATACAAACTTTACCAAATCGAAATTTGCAAAGTAAATGTTGGAAAGTGAGTGACAAATTTGTAAAGAAACCGATGACACGACTGATATTTTGTGGCAAGCATTCAGAAACATTGTCGGACAAATTCAAATACTCTGTATAGAAATGTATGGAGAGGAAAACTGAAAAGCAACCAAGGATATGAGGCTTGTTAAATATGGGCACACAGATAAGTACACATAATACCACTTGATGGGGTGCAATACCACTCTTTAAATTTCGCTATCGATCAGTCGCTATCGATCATCACGTTGAAGAAGACGAAGAAGAAGAAAAAGAAAACTTGCCCGCGTTACACGTGAACAAAGCGTGCAAAACAGAAAACTTAAAAACAGGCGAAATGATCGCGTGAAAATTTCAAGATAAGGGAAGAAATCTTTTCACGCGTCTTTCGTTCGTCTTTTCATTATTGCGCATTTTCATTCGTGCACGAGACTTTTCATTCGTCACTATTCTCTCGTGGAGCTGCACACTGTATAAAGCAACGCGTAGAAAACGCGTGAACCTTTGGACAAAAATCGATATCGTCATTCGCGACGACACACAATGCGGCATTAAGCCAAAAAACACGTTCTTGGAATATTACGGAGAAATATGAAACTTGCCGCGCTAAATGTATTCACTTGTTCCGAAATTTCGAACGGTTGGGAACAGTTAACGAAGCTCATTGTCCGATTTTAATGCGCGATCCCGTTGAAACTATGTTAAGCATTTCTTACAAGAAAACCCCTTTAACATTTGGCTGCGATTGTCGAGCTCTCCGCTCGATGAAATCGCGGAAAGCCTCGGATTTCCTCCTCTTTACGAACTCAATGAACTCCGCAGATGAGAATCGAATCAAATTTCAATCGTGTCTTTGTCACATTATTCCCCAGATGTTTGTTTCTTCGCTTCGTTTTGATTTTCAGATCGCGACAATTCGTGCAATTTTTCGCGTGACTTTTACTTTTCGCTAAAAAAAACTATCGGAGATGCCTGTCATATTCCCATTTGTAACACGTGAGTCTTGCAGCGTACCTTCGCGCGAGTTTTTTGTTTTTTGTAATTTCATTCAGTTTCGGCTGCATGATGCATGCATTATACGTCGCGTACGTGTATGAAAAGTCAAACAAAGAACGATCGCTTTCGTCGTTCGAGAAACATTCGTTGAAAAAAAAGTAAATCGTGTTTTTATAAATCTCTGACTTGAGAGATGATCTCGTTCGTGTCTGCGAACGTTCACGCGGATTTATACTTCACGTGGACTACGCTTCTCGTGGTTTACGCACGTTTAAATTTTCCCACAAACGTGCGCAAGCGTTTGCAATCGAATCGTCACGTGATACAAATCAAATACTTGTTTCCCAGCATTTTTCCCGCATAATTTCTAAGAGGAGCGAGGGGAGAGCAGTAGAAATTCCTTCGGTTCGGAAAAGTTATTTTAGGTATTTATTATCGTGGTAGGAGTAAACACGATTATAAAGGTGACGCGCGACAGCCAACGTCAAAACGCCGTTAATTTTATTACAAATTCACTGTTAAGTAATTTCAACATATAGCGAGCTGAATAAACAACTTCACGGCACGGAGCTAAGTGAAACGCGGTGTAACATGTAGGTCAAACATTTTAGCAATAATTATCGCGTAATGATCGCGCGCTGTTTATTAAGCGGCCGCTAAACGCGTTAAATTGACAAAAGGGATCAATAATCGTCGCACAAAGTGATTAACGACCGCCCATTGTACTTTAATTAAACGTGTCAACGAAATAATACGCTTCGAAATCGAAGTGAGTGGAAGGAAACGATACGACTACGTGTTTCCACTGATGACGATGAACTAACCATCGGGGGGAGGGTTAAACAAATGAAATTAAACCGAGACGATTCGTTCGTTCGTTCGTTCGTTCGTTCTTCACGAGTATTCTTACGAGTATTCAATCGAGCGAGCAGAACTGTGTAATAAATAAATCGGATAACAAGATAATAGACAAATTGACCCTATACGCATCCGACGTGTTATTAGCCGAGTATTAGAAGGTCGCGTTTCGTCCACCACGGGGACGAAAGGGTTATTGATCCCTCCATCGTCCACGCCAAGGATCATTTCTTAACGTTCGAGAATTTCTCTCCCTGGAATTTTTTTCCCTGTGAAAAATTCTATGAAAATTCAATTGCATCGTCAAACGCAGCAAATATACCAATCGTGATATACCATCTCGTGATTTCCCCTCGTTTTCATTCGAATTTATTATCTTGCGAAGTAAAATAATTGATTCTTATCTTTCGCCCTATCGTTTAATGTTCCACCGTGCGAAATAAATCCACGCGATATAGGAATAAATCGGCGAAACAAATTGAAATTGATTTGCAAGTAATACGGCGTGATATTTCCATAGTCTCTCGATGAGTCACGATGATCAACAAACGTTTCTGGCGGCCATCAATTGAAGGGAGTTTCGCGAAGGAACTGACAAGTTAACTGGACACTTCCGAGACACCTTCCACAGAACTAGACCTCGTGATAGTACCCTCAATTGATACGCGGTTGGCTGCGTGGGTGGAGGAAAAGCCTGTGTAGTAGCACGGCGGCTTGGAGAATGAGTTAATGTGTCAGTCGTAAGCGCGATTCCGTCGCGTCGCGCACCTCGACACGCACACGGCCGAACAAGATACTCGTTTCGCTAAAGAGAAAAGAACAAAAAAAAAAAGAAGTATTCGACATTCGACGAGTTGTCACTGTACTACGCGCTCGGCTCTGATAAAAGAGAAAACTTCACGATAAACAACAGCGAGTAACTTTAACAACGCGGTCGCACGTTTTCTAGTTTTTTTTTTCTAGTCGCGAGTGAAACGATGATCAGCGTGTTCGTTTAGAAGATTTTCTCCTTTCCGTTCCGACTCATTTCTCTGCGAAGATTTTGTGACTATGCGCGCTACGTGTAAGTAATACAATTTTGAATGATAATAATAATACTCGTAGGTACTCAATCGGTCCTGAAGGTAATTTCGATATGGAAGATTGAAACTTTCTTCTACGTCGAAGAATCACCACACCACACCTTTCGAAAGATCGAAATTTTCGAAATTTTGCAAAAAAAAAAAAAAAAGAAGCCTCGAGTCCTCGAAACGTGAGAGTCCCGCGACATGAAACTTTGTAACTGAAAGAACAAACGGTGCGAATCTTTTTATTCGGACTCTTCGCGATGTAGAAGCTTCCGCGCTCCGTATCTAAGATCACCAAAAAATCACTCGACTAAATTACATTCCAAACAGATTAAAATTCGTAGTGGGTTTCGACAAACGAAGGAAAGTTAATAATAATTGAGAAAAATTGAGACAAAGGAGGGCGGACATTTTTGAAGCGTGACGCAGGGCGCACTCGAGCGCAAACGATGATTATTAATCGCGCCAATTAGAAGACAGTCCTTAAAGATTCAATTCAGTCGATGAAGCGGACTCTAAAAAGAAATCAGCGCCGCGTCGCGGAGCGGAGACGATACCTTCCCCTTTAAAGAAACACTTTTAATCTTCTGGTGTTTCGACGAAAAATCCAGAAAAAAACTGTATACGCGAAGAATTATCATAATTATCATTATCACGCTAACTTCTCATTTACATACTTGGCTCTTGGACTACCAATTCCGTTTCGATCAACCTGTTGGATCGTTTGCAGACGCTTCGACAAACTTTCACTTTCGAGAAAGAGCATAAGACGAGTAAGATTCACTGACTTGAAAAGATAGATAATCTAAGAAATTTTGGAAAATATTTCTAGCGTAGCTTCAAGTTACGCGCAGTCAACAATTTCCTTTTTCATGCATTTGAGAGTCAAATAATATTGATTACAGGCAATATCACATCAAATGCATGAAAAAATGCAATATTATTATCATTACTATTATATTATTCAATAATATTGATCAGACGAGATCGTCGCGCGTAAATTTCCTCGCGAAAGAAATAACATGTATAGTTTTTTTTTGTTAGGTGCGTCAGATTGAATCATCGCAGGATGGACTGGCTAATTCGTCATTTTTCATTGATATGCGCGCTGGCGCTCGACTCGCTAGGAGATAAACTTCCTTTATGTAAATTCTGAATCGTTTCCCTTCAAAAGGTAAAAGATCGATGTAGCGCCCTACGTGATTTCCGGTCGTGCAACGAGCCTCTCTGGTCTTAAATAAAATTGATCTGCCGCGCGTGGAGATGGATCGTGAGTAATGGATTGCTTTTCATTCGAAGAACCGTGATAAACTAACGCTGTTTCAGCGAATACTGAATACACAGCCGGACAGACTTTCGCTCCTTAATTTTCGATTCTATATTCAGCATAAATATCATTGGGAGATGTTAAAATTCTCGGCTGTTCATTCGCAAATTTAAAATTAAAAAATTGACGTTTGGAATATCAGGTGCATAGATATTAGAGAATTTCGTTCGAAAAATCGAGATAGAGCTGTATGTTAGTGTTCGAATGTCTGCGAACACTAACATACAGCCCATACAAAATTTCGCTCCCATTTTTTGACTTTCACGTTGAGGTATCCTTTTCGTTTCAGGAAAGTATTAAAATTCTCAGCGTAGAAATTTGAAATATCATGTGGAAAATTTTCATTTTGTCACGCAGATAGAATCAGATACAATATTTATATCACGTGCGATAGTTGAATGTTTTTATTTCGACGCGAGCCGAAGGGTTTCTAACTCCACGCCACTCTCGATTCAACCATGTCAGCTTAAAACAAAAAAAAAGAAAAAAAAAGGAAAGAAATTTAATTGACTCGGGAACATGTATTCCTGGCTGGTGATTAAACGTAGTCTCAATTAGCCTGCCGTTTAATTAATCAGGGATCTGAGGACGGAAGAGAAGGATGTAGGAAATTTGATTGCTCATTATGCAAATGGAGAGCCGGGGTTCTCTTCTCCTTCTTTTTTTTTCTTTTTCTTTTCTCTTTTTTCCTTTCGTCGAGGCCTTCGCTTTAAATCTGCCCACTACAATGACCCACTCGCCAGGTTTGCTCGATATATCGATTTTTCCGCGGACAACGAGAAGAAGTAGCGAGCGACGGCGAAGAGCACGCTACCCTGCTGTGTTGAAAATAAGAGGCTCGACTACTCTGATTCCTGGGAAAGAAATAACACACGGGAAAACGAACGATGAACAACAATGAAGTTGTTCAATTTTCATTCCTTCAAACGGATTGAGATCTTTTTTTCGTCGAACTGCTGAAACGTAACGTGTCGAACAAATGACAATCGATGATTAACAGAGATTAACATCGGGAAGAAACTTCGAGGTTAGGAATTGGATAAAATTTTGAAATTTCGACAATTCGAAGATTTCACGCTGTGCAGAATTGTGTAACTGAGCAAGTGTATAGGCACAATAAAATTAGAAATTAAAGGGATAAAAGGAGGGGGGAGGGGGAAGTTATGCGAAAACACGGTGTCGGTGATGGCGGGACTGCAATGGAAGTCAATAAACCGTGACGAATAAGAGAGAGTAGCAGTGGTATTAATAAATTAGTGTCTAGTTGCTACAAGCAGCGGCAACAGCAGCAACAGGAGCATCACCAGGACATGGTGGAGTGACAGATAGGCGAAAGTAAGGAGAATAGGGACCGAATACAGAGGCAATGACGAAGCAGAAGAAAATGAACAGCGATAGACTTTTCATTCACTTTCTTGCAACTTTCTTCCCAGCTGCCTAATCCCTTCAAAGTTCGATTTACATTGAACTTGAAAACTTTTTTCAAACGGAGTACCTCGCGAAGCATCAAAAGCCTCGGAAATTTAACTAAATTCAATCGAGAGACTTTTGATCTTGGAAAATTTTGAAATTATTGAAAATGATCGGGGCCAACGGAACTTTCTTTTTAAAATGTTGAAGCTAGAGATGAAAGTGTAGGATATTTGGATCGAGTCTCTCGGTCGTTTGAGCTTCCCAAATTTAATTCGAAATTGTGATCTCGACTTGACGTAGCAACAACTACGTTTACCGATATTCTTCTGCAAGCACTCGAATGTTACAGATGGATACATTGAAGCAATTTGTCTACGATAAGTAACAAATTACGAAAGTATCTGTGAAAGAGGATCACTATGTGAAATGTTACAAAAATAATTTCTATATTTACCATGATATATAAAATAAATATAGAAAATACTTAAATACTTAAATAATCACTATATTTAACTATTTTACTATCTATACTACGTATACAGATTGTCCTAATTTTTTAGGCCAAACTTTTTCGGTACATTCGCCGCATATGAAAATCTAAAAATTTAGATTATTTGAGACGAAAAACTATAAAAAATATCCACAACAGAAATCTGAAATGCAGGAACTTTGATCTTCGAGCAACGACACTAGGCGACATTAGGCGTATGAAATTTTCGCGTGCGAAAAATTTCGAGATAAATTCAGCCCTTTTTCTTTCTTTTCTTTTTTTTTTTTTTTTTTATCGCAGACAGTACTAAGAGAATCGGCGAACAGTCTGAAATATTGAGCACCGATATTAATAGCTACAAAGTAGCCACAGAGTGCATTGATTGTCGACCTATTCTCGTCTTGTATCACGGTAACCTCAAGTCCGTTACAGTTTCCTTGGTGTTTCTTTCCTTGCGCAACATATTATATTCGCAGAATATAACGAAAAAAATGCCTTTTCGTTGCTTTGGCCGCAACGTTTCAACACAACGCAGACAACATCCATTAGAGTCCACGATCTCTGAGATAAAATAAAAATTTCTTCTAATCCCGCCTTGCACGCGTGCAATCGTCTCTCGTGATTCCAAAATTCCAACGAGATCCATCGAACTACTCGCGACGAACTCCTCGCGTCCGAATCAACGTCGTATGTACATACGTTCACCCGGGCACCGATACAAATACAAATAAACACCAAGTGTTCGAGTGCTCGCGACTGAAATTAACGGCCAACGCGTACTCGCTCGTACGTACGTATTATCCCGTTGGTCAGTCCAAACGTTGTCGTAAATCGATTGAGCGAAGCTTGGAAAATTGGTTGTTCGAAGCGATCGGAGTCACCTCGTGGGGCGATCGGTGGTTCGCGATGCTGACGAAGAAGGTGACGCGGTAAGGGCGTCTGGTCGTCGGTCGAGAAGGTGGCGAAGGCAGAGTATCGCGCGTTCGAACGAAGAAGAGGAGTGGGAGGAAGAGGAGGTGGTGGAAGAGGAGGAGGAGGAGACGCTTATCGTGGCCGGGCCGTGATAGTACGGTGACAGCGGTGTGTGCACACGGCGTGTGTCGTTCGTGTGTGAGATCGGATTGTCGGTGTGTCAGTGCGAAAGAAGACAATTGACTCGCAGCCGCCGACGTGCTTGCCGGGGGCCTTCTGACGTCACATCCTGTCCTCTGGCTAGTCGCGATCTCGTTTGGACCACGGCACATCAAGGTACGCAGATTCGTGCGTCCTCAATGTTTGGACGCAGAAAAGCTGTCACAGACCGGCCTGGTGGCACGTGAGATCCGACCGCGAGCCTCTTTCGGCCGAGCCGATTCTTTCACTTTGTTTTCCTCCTTCCTTTCCCTCTTTGTTACTCACGCTTTCGTCTTCTTCTTCTTCTTCTTTTTCTTTCATCGAGCGACGAAAGTCGAAAGTCGAGAGACTGTGAAACTGTGAAGCACGAGATTTCGGAGCGGATTTACGCGACAGATTTACCTTTACTTTACGCGGGTGATCGCGATATGGTCTGGTTTCTTTCTCCTAACTTTTCGAGGGAAGCATGTAGTTTGCAAGAAGTGTGCACGGTGAGATGAGAACATCGAAGAGGAGAGAAGAGAATGTGACTCGAGTGCGCGATGAATAGTTGAGTTGTCGCGGCGTGACGGAGTGTCGTCGGCAGGTGTCGAGCAGCAGTCCGAGTTGTGATAACGTTGGTATCGATGCTCCGCGTCGCGACGCCAGCGCGGATTTCACGTTACTTTCCAACACATGCGACATCCGTTCCCGACGGTTTGTTCGAAGATGCGAAGAAACGAATCCGGATCACCGGCTGGAATTAACCCTCGACATTCTTTGGCATTTTCCAATTAATTAATCAATCAAAATAACTCGGAATTGCACTGATAGAGTTAATGTCTTTGTGGAAGATTCCCTTCGCTTCGTTGCAAGAAATTCGAAATTTCCACATTCTCCACTGAAGTTGACACTCTGCCTAACGTAACAACATTGTTATTTTTTCTAATGAGAAATAATAACGTGGCAATCATCTTCTAACATTTTCGTTGATTTCTTTGAGACTTCCTTCGCTCTTCAGAAACCCGACTCAACGTTTATGGAGTAAACGCTCGACTTGAGCTACCAACGCGAGCGAACGTTTCCTTTTGACTTTTTTTTTTCAGCAAGGGAACAACGATGACCGGCCAGAAAAGATGGATCATCGGGATCCTCGTTTGGGCAAACGTTCACGCGATCGTCTCGACGAATTTAACCGACTCGTCGGAGGTCGATCTGTCCAACGAAATGGACACGTTCACTACGACCAAGAGAACGTTCCCCGACAGATGCCTCGTGAAAACCGAGCCAGGACCGTGTAAGCAGTACGTTCACAAGTGGACGTTCGTCAAGACTGAGGGGAACTGCAGGACTTTTCCTTACGGTGGCTGCTTGGGCAACGAGAACCGTTTCAATTCCGAGGCCGAGTGTCTTCATTATTGCGTGGGTGGTCCTGAACGTAAGAAACCCTTTCATCTTCGAGTTTATTATTATTATTATTATTATTATTATTATTATTATTATTATTATTATTATTATTATTATTATTATTATTATTATTATTATTCGAATTTCGTATTCGGAGTTTGTAGAAATTATTAATTTATTGTTATACAAATTTGTAGAAATTAATAGCAATCGGTGTTCCTTCAGAAGGAACAGTAGAGTCTTAGACTGAAGCTTGAATTCTTCTTCTGAAAGATTCTTTTTATTATTATTATTATTATTCGATATTAGATTTTATTATTATTATTATTATTCGAATTTCGTATTCGGAGTTTGTAGAAATTATTAATTTATTGTTATACGAATTTGTAGAAATTAATAGTAATCGGTGTTCCTTCAGAAGGAACAGTAGAGTCTTAGAATGAAGTTTGAATTCTTCTTCCGAAAGATTCGAACGTCGCCGTAAAATGGAAGAGAAGCGAAACTAAGGTCTAGAGTATAGAAACGTTCTTTCTTTTTTTTTTTTCTCGATAAAATTTTGATGTTGTACCGGCCGATTGAAATTAGACCGTGTGATTTCTCAGACACACTGCCGCCTTATTTGGTCACAAAGGGGAGCGTGTTTGTAACGAGCACTGCAACCACGAACACACTGCCTTCCACCACCGCCATAACTCCGCGGCCAACGTTCGCACCGCCAGAACCAACGAAACCGCCTGTACCAAAGTACAAAAGGGGAAAGGTAAACGGAGGAACACGTTGCTTCGAAATGCGTGAAGTGCTCGAACTGTTAAAAGGCTAATTGAAATTAAAATTAAGCGCGGTTACAAATTAGAAAGGAAAAGAGAAACTAATATAGAAATAGCAATATTTTTACCGAGAGAGAGAGAGAGAGAGAGAGATGTATATAATATTCAAAGAATTATTCGGCAGGAACTAACTTTCATGGAATCTGGCTACGAAAAGACTTTCATGTTCGCGCAAAGTAACACGTTTATTCAGCTCGACGGCAGCGGTATAAAGCCCTTCCAACTACGGTGAGTGATCATGACCGAAGTGCTTCAAAGAATCACACGTGTGAATCATTACGAAAGATCATCCTCGTTTGACTCCTTGTTTGACTCCGGTGTAAGACAAATTATTCGAAGAAGCAACTCGTGATAAGTCATTTGAAATCTGAATCGCTGGATCGATTAAAAAGTATAAGAGTTCTTTCTTTCGTTTATTAAAAATTTTATGAAAAATCGTTCTGTGTCTTGGATCTATGAAATTTCTAAAATTTCAATACCTATCAGTCGAATCAGTTTTTCTTTTGTCTCCAAAATTGACACGACCGAATTGACACGAGTCAGAGAATCTTCACCCAATTTTTTGTAAACTACATTTTTGCAAACTGTGACTTGCAGACTGTGCCGCGAGATATCCTTCAAGTTTCGGACGAAATTACCCCACGGTCTGCTGGTGTACCACAGCGTGAAGGATCGGCCAGAGAGTCTAGATCCTTACGCCCTGTACGTGATCGTGGAGAAAGGACAGCTGAAAGTGGTGCACGTGTTCGGGAAACGATCGACCAGCCTGACCGTCGGCGAAGGGCTGAACCGGGACGAATGGCACAGCGTTCTCGTGAGAATCGACGTCCACGGAGCGAAATTGATCGCCAGAGTGGACGATAAACAGGAGGAGACCACGCTCGAAGTTTTGGAACACGTGGTCAATTACGGGGTGTCCGAGGAACTCGCCTCTGTCGTCCTTATCGGAGGTAGTTAAACCTTCCTCTTACGAAACTTTTCGGTCGCAAGAACTTCCCAACAGGAATTTAAGTAACTGAAAGTTCAATTCGAGAGATGATACCCCCAGCGTCACGTATCGCAAAGTGTCAGAAAATGGCATTTTTACAAAATTTGCGCGGTGTTTTTTTTTCTCTCTTACAAAAGTAGTGGTCAGTTTGTCAAATTTTCCTATCTTCTATTATCCGCGAATATGAATAAATTGAGGAGAGATGACGAAAAAGAAGAAGAAGAAAAAAAAAGAAGCCGTGACGCTAATCGAATATTAGTTTTCTCACGAATTGCACGATTTTCGTTAGGGTTAAGTTCCGAGGAGAGATTGCACGGCGTGAAGTACATAATAGAATCGTTTGTTGGCTGCATAAGGGATATGGTTCTCAGCTCGGGCAAATCGGCCAGCGATTTGTTGCCCATTCAGCCTCTGATCGCCACGAAGCACGAAAACGTGAAGGAGGGCTGCATTGACAAGTAAGTGACTGGCAAGATACAAAGATACGAAGATACATAGAGATTTGACCCCTTTGACGATCGTTTCGATGAATCTGCTCAACACAATCTGTATTTCAGATGCAGAACACGAGAGAATCTCTGCTTCATCTCGAACCAATGCGTGAATCACTATAACAGTTTGACTTGCGACTGCTTTGGAACGAAGTACGAAGGAGAACGATGCGACGTGTACAGTACGTAAAGAGGAAATTTATTATCTTCTTTCGTTGCACACGTTTCGTTTCGCCACTTTCTATACTCGAATTTCGCAATTCAACGAGAATTGTGAACAAAATTTCGTCTCTTCGACCCAACGGTGGTTCCCAACGTGGTGGCAATTCGGGAATGAGTTATTAAAATTATTTCATTTCATTTTATAATAATTTTAATAATCGAGATATTACGAAAAAAAAGGCTTCCATTGAAATTATTTCATATTTTACTTGCTATTTGTCATATCATTTCATTTTATTATGTTTTTAACAATTTCTTCGCGATTTCTTCGAAGTTCTTTCGTTCCTTTATTTATTTATTTATTTTTTCTTTCATATTCTTTGGAAGATTGTTTAGACGAAGCTTGATGGCCTTTTAAGCTTCCTCCACGTCAAAAATTCACTCTTTGAATAATAAGAATTACGTGTAGGGAGTGAGGCATCATGATTTTAGAGGCCGAAAAAAAGTTGGGAACCACTGCTCTCGATAAGAAGAAAAAATTAAATTGATCGACGCAGAGAGCCTAAATTTTCACTTATTCCAAACTTTCTTCTTGGAACATTCTGTGTGAAAAGGAAACGATACGTTTCAGCGGCCACGATTTTAACGTTGAGAGGCTCTTCGTACGTTTCGTTTCGCGTTTACGACTGGAAGGACAGAGTTCACTCGTCCGTCAATAGGATAAGCCTCGCATTCAAGGTACGATATTCGTTATATATCTCTCTTGTCATTCTCCATCCGTCAAGTATTATATTCGTAACTTTCAAGTATATTATATCTACTTGTTTATTCTCGCGAAGACGAAGTGGGACGATTCAGCTTTGTTTTACGCGTCTGGCGAAATCGACGGGACACCGCATTACGTGGCGGCTTCCATAGTGAACGGATCGGTTCACGTGGAACTGGACTTTGGGCACAGCTCGAAGATCGCGACGGTGCTAGGCGACTACATCACCTCGAACCATTGGAACAACCTAACGATATTTCACAACGGGTCGCTGGTCTTCGTCAGTTTGGACGATGAGATCAAAGTGCTCGAAATTCCCGGCGAGAATTACAACATGATCATCGATCCTGAAATCTACATCGGCGGTGGTCCCGAATTGCACAAGAAGAAGGGCCTCCTCTCGCACAACAATTTCGCTGGTACGAAGAAGCATATTGAATACTTCACTCAAGTATTTGTATGCTGAGCATTCAGTATTTTAGTATTTTATATATACTGAGCATTTAGTAAACGATAGTTTAGTGTATAAATATATAGTAAATACTTGGGATACATAAACTGTCCTAACTATACTAAAATACTAAATGCTAGATACATATATACGTTAGTATATATATATATATAAAATACTTACAATTAGTGTATATATAATACTTAGTATTTACAGTGTATATATAATACTTAGTATATAATAATACTATTATTATATATAGTATTATTATATAGTAAGTATTATATACTAAGTATTTTATAAATACTAAATGCTAAATACATATATACTTATGTACCAAGTATTTTATAAATACTTGAGTTGGCGCCCCATTATAATAATATATAATAATATATAATAATACTATATATAATAATAGTATTATTATATACGAGGGCAACTGGTGGTGGTTACGCCAGCAGTGCGGGGGGCTAAAGATCGATGGAAATCTATTGAATCGGTATTCCAGGTTCGCTGAAATACGTTTTCTTCAACGACAAGTCCATTATTTATGAGTTGAAACGTTCCAATCCCATGGTGCATTATATCGGCGTGTTGGAGCCAGAATACTACGAGGCGGACGTCGATGTGATTCCAATAACGTATCCGTTCGCGGACAGCCACATTTGGTGGCCGATAGCGCGCACCGACTCTCTTAAATTGAACTTCGACTTCAAAAGTTCGAAGCCCGTGGCCGTGGTCGCGTCAGGGGACGTGAAATGTAACCGTAGCCTTGGATACTGGGAGGTACGTGGAGGAAATCTTGTTTCGATAAACGATCAAAGAAAAACCAACAAATTCGTGCGTGGTTCTATACTACCAGCGAAATAAATTGATTCCTTAAATAATAGAAAGTAGAGAGCGACTCTCTGACATTGGTTTTCGAAAACTTTGTGACAGATAAACCTCAGAGAAATCTCAGAAATTCTGAATGACGACCTCGTAATTCGATTTTTAGGGAACGACTTTCTCATGTTAGTTTTCGAAAGTTTTGCGATGCAGATAAGCCTGAGGAATTTCAGAAATTCTGAATAACGACCTTGTAATTTAATTTTTAATAATCAATTAAGTTCTGCGCTTCGTCGAAATAAATTAATCTGCCAAGTAACAGAAAATAGGGAATGATTTTCTCATATTTCTCTCAGTTTTCGAAAGCTTTGTGACAGATAAATCAGAGAAATCTCAATGAAGAAATTCTGAATGACTAAAATTCTTTCAATTTGATTTTTAATAATTAAGCTCTATACTATCGACAGAATAATTTAATTGCCCAAGTAACAGAGAACAAGGAATGAAATTTCAAAAATTCATATAAATAATATCCTTCTAACAATAATTCTCTACTGCGACTTGTAAATTTGCAAACGGCTCAGCTCCGACTGGTGAACGATGAAATTCGATTTCAACTGATCCCGGTGTTAACGGAGAACATCACGGTGTCGACCGGCGTGAAATTCCCACCTTACAATACCTCTTGGCACGCGGTCGAATTGAATTACACGAAAGGGGAGCTCAGCGTTCTGGTGGATTATCGGAACAAACAGAGCAAGCTCTTCTCCATGACGTTCGAACTGGGCGACAAAGTTATCATCGGAAGCGGAAGGAGCAACGCGGGTATATTTCTCTTTTTTCTTTTTCCTTTTTTTCTTTTTTTTTTTTGGAAAACAAAACCCTACCAGAATACGACAGCGTGTTGCATGTTGCATCAGGTTTGGTCGGATGCATGCGTGAAATACGGGTGAACGACGAGAGAATAGAGCCTAGATACGTGATCAACACCGAGAGAGTGATCGGCGAGGTAGCCTTGGATAATTGCCAATTCGTCGATCCTTGTACCAGGCCGAACACTTGCGAGCACGGAGGGAAATGTTCGGTGAAAGAGGACAGGATTACCTGCGATTGTACCGACACCGGTTACATGGGGAAGAATTGTCACTTTAGTGAGTGTTAATTTAACGTGACTCGATAAAAAAAAAAGAGAGCCAATCACTCGATATATATATATATATATATATATATATATATATATATAAAATTTTCAGCTAAGTATAGAAAAACCTGCGAAGAATTGGCATTGTTGGGATACACCGAGGACAAGCTGTACAAGATCGACATCGACGGAAACGGCCGATTTCCGCCGGCTCTCGTGAAATGCGAGTTCCAGTCGATCGAAGATTCGACGAAGACCATCGTCGAGCACAATCTACCCTCGCAGATCGACGTCCGCTCGATCGCGGAGTCCGACTTCTCTTTCAATATCAAGTACAGAGAGTTCACCGCGGAGATGCTGCAGGAACTGATATCGCACTCGTTGTACTGCAGTCAGTACGTCAAGTACGACTGCTACAAGGCGCCGTTGGAATTGCACAGCGCCACGTGGTTCCTCAGCTCGAAAGGAACCACCGTGGATTACATTGGAAACGTGAATAGGGGATCCTGCCCTTGTGGAAGTGAGTGTTCGCACACTTGTACGCTCTGTGATTAACACACCCTTTCTCACTCGTGATAGAAAAACTTTCTATAAAACTACATACTTTCTAAAAGCTTCGTGGCATACCGTTTTCCTACTCGTGATAAGAAAAACTTGGTGCGACGGTATAATATTGATAATGATATGTAAATACAGGGTGTCCCATTCTTTAACCCATAAATGCAATTATCCCCGAAACTATTCGTCACTTGAAAAGTTTCTTGAAAAATTGATACACTCTGTATATCATTATGATATCATTATGATATCATTATGATAATATAATGATATATCACGCCATTATAATATTGTAATAAATATATCATATTTATGTCATTATAATAACACATTAATGATATTAATGATACATTATAATGATAAATATTACATATTACAGTATTAATATAATTATAATATAATGTTATATCATATTATAATTAATATAATTATCATTTATTTCAACGTTGACATTAACATTAATGTAACATTGTAATTGATATAATTATGTATAATTATGTAACGTTAATATTAATGTCAATGCTGAACGTACGTGTGCGTTTAGTGAACAGGACATGCGTCGACCCGAATCTAAGCTGTAACTGCGACGTCTCCGCCGGCAACGCCGGGAAATGGCTGTCCGACGAAGGATACTACGAAACACCAGACTCCTTGGGTATCACCGGAATGGTGTTCCTGCAGCAAAGAGACCTCGAAGAGGATGCACAGGGACGAATCACCTTGGGACCGTTGGAATGCGTCGAAACAAGTCAGTGGCCGCCCTCTCTTACACGTCGCGCTGGTTTTCTTCACTGGTTTCCGATTTTTTCATCGATTTTTTTTTGGCCAATTTCCAGATACGCAGAAATACGTCGTCACTTTCACGACGTCGCAGTCGTACATCGAGGTGCCAGGTTGGAGGAAAGGCGACATAGCGTTCAGTTTCCGAACAACCGGGGAGAAGGCCATTCTTCTGTACCAACCGCCGATCAGGAGCAATTATCCGTCGTTCATGGTCGCTCTAACTTCGGAGTACCGATTGACGTTCAACTTCACTCTGAACACTGGCACGATAAGGGAGTTGGAGGTGAACAGCCAAAGGAAATTGAACAACGGCGAATGGCAGAAGATATGGATCGATTACAACGATTATCACGTCAGATTTATGATCAACACCGATTATCAAATGGTCGATCTGCTGCCTGAGGAGGAGTTTGGTCCCTTCGAAGGTTCCATGTTCATCGGTGGAGCGACTGCGTGAGCATTTTCTTTTCTTTTTTTTTTTCAATGAGTTTCACCTTTTTATTAATATGGAAAAAGAAAAGAAAAGTCGAAAAAGAAAAAAAAGTGGAAACGATTCTCTCTCTCGTCTGTGCAGAGAACACTTGAGGACCTCGTCAGTTCGTCAAGGACTGATCGGCTGTTTTCGCGGTTTGGTCGTGAACGGGGAGATCTTGGACATCCACAGCTACATGTCGGTCCACTTGTCCGAGATCATAAAAGACTGCAAGCCCTCCTGTCAACCGAACAAGTGCCAGAACGGCGCCAGGTGCGTAGAACTGTGGAGCAACTTCGAGTGCGTCTGCGAGAACAGATGGGCTCACCTTGGCACCTATTGCGAGAGGAGTAAGCTTTCTGCACCCACTTTCGAATCACGTCAATCGCGTCAATCCGATATTTATCTTCGTTTCGCCACTCTGATATTTATCTTGACTATTTCCTGTTTCCCGATTGAAATCGTCCAGACATCAACAACAAGGCGTTGACGTTCACGTCGCAAGGTGCGTTCCTCAAGAAGAACTACTTCGGCACGGACGAGGAGGACGAGGAGAAACTGCTGTTGAAGGGCATACTGTTGCAAAATATTCTGATCAACCTGAGAACTTACGACACTCATTCGCTGATACTGTACGCGAACGACCATTTGAACAATTTCGCTCATCTCTACATTTCGAACGGCACCAGCATCGTGTATTTATTCAACGCTGGTAACGAGATTAAGAACATCACGGTCGAGTACCCGGGTAATTGTGGAAGAGATATTTCATTCAAGCATATTATTCCATATATCATAAATATATATTTTCTATTCTGTGTTCGAATTTCGAATGTAATTCTCGAATTTTGTACTCCTTAATCAGGCGTGAATACAGGAATCTCGATTCAAATCGCGATTATTCGAAACGAGAGGTCGACGACGCTTCACGTGAACGAGTACAACTTCACGCTGAAGGCCACGCCGATCCTACTGGACACGTATTCGAACAAACCTTGGACAAATCCGGAGAAGGAAGTGCTAGCGCCTCAGAGGCCACCGGCACCGCCCACCAGTTACTTCCAGGTGAGACTTTCGGGCTTTGAAGTTGGAATCGAATGTACGCAATGATCAGCAATCGTACATAGGTGAATCTAGGGGGCTTCGACCCGGACGACCTGCTGAGGGTCGGCAAGGAAGACACGCAAATCAAGGGTTACGTCGGTTGCCTTCGCGGGCTGATGATCGGCGAGTATCTGGTCGATTTACCCAACCTCGCGAACGAGGCCAACCACGAAGGCAGCAAAGGGGTGCTGCCCAATTGTCAAATGAAATGCGACGCTGTGCCCTGCAAGAACTTGGGCATCTGCACGGAAGATTTCGGCAGGCAGGAGTCTTCCTGCAACTGCGAGCTGACGTCCTATTTCGGGGAGCATTGCGCCGATGGTGAGAGAAAGCTTATATCTCGATCCTCGAATATTTTTTAATTAACAAATCTTTGACCCTTTCGCCTCGAGCGCCGGATATATCCGGCATCCGTATGACGTGTATACAAGTACCATGATAAATTCTTCGTTATCGGCAGAACATTTTTCGTTGATTTTATTGACACATTGGATTAATCACATATTGAAACTACTCTTTGTTGTTGCGACATCAAAACGATCGTTTACTGTTTCATTCCAAAAAATCTATCGAATCCATTCGACAGTGAAACGATAGTTCGTACACGTTTCTTTTTACAGGAATTAGGAATAGATCGGTTTAATTATATTAAATGTTTAATCGTAAAGTCTTGTAAATATGTAAATACCTAAAAATATGCCAATAGTAATTGGTCTAATGTCTTTAGAATAACTAATATAATTTTGTATAAGTCTTTTCATATTAAAAATGTGAACTATACGCGTTATATTAGAGCAACGATTGTTTTGATTAAGCACAGTTGACTTATTTAAGACTTAGAAAAACGTACAAAACCATACAAAAACCACGCGCACTGTGCACATTTCTGGCGCGTGACGGACTGAACTGCCGAAGCGAAAAGATTGATAAAAAAATAAAAAAATAAAACAGCAACCAACGGTGACTACTTCTTATTGTTAGTGTATCACGCGTTTAAACTTACAAGTTTATTTTTTCTCGTAAGTTCTTTGTTTGTTTTAGCCAGTACCACGTGCTCTCACTTTTTTTTTTTCATTCAACGCTATAACATATACACAGTGTTGACCAATTGAAAAATAAATCAGACGAATAAACAGATGATGTTATCTAGCCTTACGGAGATCGTACTCGAATAGAAATCAGTCGTGGAAAGTAAACTGACGACGAGTAAAGTAAAACCTTGAACAGCTCGCAGCTGATCAACGAATATTAAAGACCGACCGTAACGATCGACGAAATAATTTTCATGCCAGATATAAACGAAATTTCTCGCGTTCTCTCGTTAGAGAAAGGAGCGGACTTCAGCGGCGAGAGTGTCCTTCAACGCGAGTTCGAACTGATTGGCGAAGTGAACCAAGTCAAGATTCAACTGGCGTTCTCGACTAACGAACTTCGACAACGCACCACGGCTCTTCTGCTCTTGCAAACGGAGAATAAGTAAGCTTCGTCGCTTGCACACCGTTTTTTCACATTCATCGTTCGCGAATCAATCGCAATTTTAATTAATTCCAATTAATTCATCTTCCACCCGGCATCGGAAACGATCTTCTCTGATCGATCCGAGAATATGGTTCTTGGAATCCTGTATGTCAATTTCAACGAATTTCCTCTTCTTTCCAGAAGGAGCTACTACCTGTTGGTTGCTTTAACGTCGGAGGGCCAGCTGATTTTCGAAGAGGACAGGGAAGGCTCGGCGTACGGAGTGCGTCTAAACGACAGAAACTTCTTAAACGGAGCGCGACACAGTGTCTACTATGTTCGAGATAACAATACCGCCTCGCTATTGGTACGTTGCTAATATTATTGTACCTCTCTAGTGATATTAATGTAGGGATATAATTTAAATGATTTGTCATATTAAATAATAAAGAAAACGGAAACAAAACGACAAATGATAAATACAAGATAGACAACACAGACAACAATAATTCGAATAAACTTAAACGACACAATTAATATACGACACAAATTATCGCTCTTTTGACCGCACTCATTCAACGCTCTTTTTCGACTCTCTCCAGACTCTGTTTCTTCACTCGCACGACTTTCCTCTTTTAAAAAAAAAAAAAGCGCTCAACGCCAACGCTGTGCTTCTCACATCACATTCATACTTTTTGGCCATCTATTAAAAGTAAAAGTAATTAAAAATATAACTACATACAATAATTTCGATACTACATTAACATCTAATATTATTGTACCTCTAGTCTTATACCCTAATATTATTATACCCTCTAGTCTTGTAACAAGTCGCGAAGATTCTTTAGTGGAAGAAAATCTATTCGATATACGAGATATATGAGTGATTTGTTCATGAGAGAACATACCGAAGTATGAATATCACCGATTTTGATCAAATTTCTAAATATATGTGGCATTCGAAAAAATATTTGACATTTCACGTATCTTTTTTTATCGGCAATCGTCGATGTTGAAGAAGGTGGAAACCACCCTCAAAGTTAGGGGTGCGAAATACAGTTTGTCAAATATATACTAGGAAACTATATACTGAAGATACAGTTTTTGTGTGCATTAATGGTACATACCGTTTTGCGAAGAAAACCATTTGTTTAAACAATACAAAAAGAACCGTATTTTTTTATCATTTTTCGATAGTTTTTTCAACTAAATGTTAACACATTTTTTGAATATATATATATTATATATATATATATATATATAATAAACTATATATTCAAACAAAATTGAAATCGTGATTTTTGTATTACAAAAGAATTCATTTTTTCTCGCTGGACTCGCAGAATAATTAAACAGATACTTTGCTTTTACGACAGGGCAACGCATTGAGAGCTTGAAAAAACTAAACTAACTTTGGAAAATATGCACGCACCACCATACGTATGCAGTATCACTACCTGCGATACTTGCAGTGACTAATATGCGAAATCTCTAATGATATACAAACATTACAGAGATTTATGATCGATTTATTTTCCAAACAATATATATTTCAAATCGTGTACATATTGCTAAACCTTCTCTCTGACTAACTTTCCTATTACCAATAATTTATAAAAATTTCACTTTTCGTTTGATCAAATATAACTTTTTTGCCAACAACTGAATTAACGATTTTTCTTTCTTTTTTTTTTTTCTTTCTTTTCTTTTTACGTGTATCGTTCGCTTGGCGAACCGACTACACGACACAAAGTGGAAACGCTTTGTAACGTGTCCGATATCGAATACGCCTTGAGATTCGACTTTAGAGTAGCAATACATTTCCTAAAAAAAAAAAAACGATTGACAGTTCGTTTCCCGGTTGTAGATCGATCGCGAGCCAGTGCAACTGTTGCCAATCCCGGTGTTGAATCTAGGAGACGACGAGGACGATAGTGCAGGCGTGACAGAGATTCAACTAGGCGGGCTGAACACGTCAGACTCGCGATTCAGCGCGTACAAAGGATATACCGGCTGTCTGAGCAGTGAGTTGCCACGTTAAATCAACCCGCTTTGAAAAAGAAAAAAAGAAAAAAGAAAAAAAGAAAAAAAGAAATAGAAAGAAAAATAGACTGTCGAGAATCGTCACGTTATTCGTCGATTCACTTACACAATTAGAGGATCGAGCAACCGTGGTTTCTAACAGAATACTATCTTTCTTATGTTAGACAAAACGATCGTCAGCCACATTGCGATTACGAAATGACGGATACCCTCTTCTTGTAGACGTCGTGGTATCAATCAACGGGGGACCTGGCATGAAGCCACTCGAGGAATATATGCTATTTACGAAACAGGGCAGCGAAACTGTGAGGGCGACGATGCCTGCCGGCGTCAGGAGCGCCCAGTGCGCGGTCTTTAACGAACAACCACGTGGCCTTGATCCACCTAGAAACGATAGCGTGGTAAGGAATTACTCACTTAATTACTCACTGTATACACACTTGCTATAACATCCAACATAAGTATCTCGCGACATACGAATCTTCACTGCTGCGATGTTCCGAATTTGAAGAATTTTGCACGAAGAATGAAAGTGAAGAAAGGAGAGTTACAAAAGGAAAAAAAAAAAGAAAAAGAAAAAACGACGAATTAGAAATGCTAGGCTTCTGCTTGCAGCTAGACGGAAGTCTAAGAAGTGCTAAAAATTGTGAAAGAAACGAGAACTTTCTGTGAAAGGGTCGCGACAAGGCGTGGGTGGAGGATCCGCCGGAGAGGATACGGTACAAATCGCAGTATTCGGACGCGACGCAGGAGGAACAGGGTGCTGGTACTTACATCTTTATCGCGTTGTGTTGCGTGTTCGTGACCGCGGTAATCGGCTGCATCTACGAGGTTTGGCGAAGCGCGAGGAAAGATCGACGCCGGAGACGCGCAGCCGCGGTTGCTGGCTCGCCCGCGGTCTCATCACCGGGGTCGCAGAGATGGCAATCTCAACAGTACACGGACCCACTGGCCGGCGGCGTGAAAACCGTCGGCTTCAAGAACGTGACCGAAGACGAGAAAAGACCAAATGGCACGCACATGAAACCACCGGCCAAAGAGTATAAACTGCTGGCCAACGCGGAATCGAAGGACTTAATCAATGACAAAAAGATTCATATTAAGGGTAAGTTTTGAAATTTATACACCAACTTTCACTTACATACACTTTGAACGTTAAAACGGTGGGTGCATTGAACGAAGAAAGAATAAACGTTCGAGGAGTGGTGGTAGCCTAGGGTTAATTCTAGACCAGGGGTCACCAAACTTTTTTCACAGTGGGCCACATAGCTGAGAAAATGACGAGCGCGGGCCGCATAATCACTAAACTAAGTTCAGCATTCCGTGTTGATCATGGCTGAGTGGCATGCAATGCACAAAAAAAACAAGGACAACCAACATATTTATTTGCTAAAAAAGTTATCAAAGAAAGCGACGTTAGCAAAAAGATAGTTACATCAGACCTAGTGTGCACATATTCGAATTTCACGCAAATTCAAGTAGTTTGGTGACCCATGTTCTAGACCACGCTCGTTCCAAGGTGACGGAGACGATTGGCAGGGGGTAGGTAAAGTGATGAAATTTTATAGGATTGTATCCTGTGAAATTTCAGCTACCCGCACGTCCCTAAATTTTATTGTAATTAGGATGGTATTATTAAGATCGTTAAGATCTGAATTCTAGTTCAGAAAATTATTATAAAAGCTAGATTTTATGATTTTATTTTGGAATTCGATGATTCATTTGTCGCTCGCGTTGTCTTAATAGCCTTATGATTGCTTACCTGTTATGTTCTGTTATGTTCGCTGATATTAATAACGAAAAGGGCTTTACACTTGTAAGAAAGAAAGAGACAATGTAAAGCTAAGCTGAAATTATGTGTTACAGCAGATGAAGAACCAGAGAAAAAGGAGCTCCTAGGGGTAAATACAGGCATCATCACTAAACCTCCGAAACCGAATCCATTCGTAAAGATTTTTTCTTTTTTTTATAAAAATTACGTTACGTTAAGTTCTTAGCAGTTTGCCAAGTGGATTTCCCGATAGTGTTTCGAGTGTTTCAAAGAAATTTCTCTTTCAATGGAGTTTCACGCATGGTTCGACAATCGACGCGCTTAAATATTAGTAATAGTGTTCAATAGTGAACGCTTAAATAGTAATAAAAAAAAAAAAACTCTTTGCATCTACTTTGCAGGCTCGCTTTGAAATGCTTCAAAACATACTTTCTTACTTTTCAATGTTGAATAGCTAATTCCGATAACGTGAAAGATATTTCTGCAGAGGGAGATCATTTTGAAAATTAAACATTTCTTTAACGTTATTTACGTATTTACGTAATTACGTGATGCACTTTCTCTTAACTTTCTTAATTTTTCCCTTCAGAAAATTAGAGATTTCACGTCCACATTCCGATCGAGCATTTGTTGTTAAAATATTTCAAAGACATGTATTATTTTGCACGATGTGTTTTAAGAACTGAAACGATGAGAGAAAAAAATTTTTTGAACGAAATTCAACGATAGCGTTTAAGCGTTTCGAGATTCGATGCACCGTATCGTTGATTTACAGTCAATGGAGGACCTGCAGGAAGAACCGGAACTGGAAGAATGCGAGGAAGAGGAGGCGGGCGAGGAAGACGAGGAGGAAGAAGATGACGATCCTAAAGAACAAAATCCAGACGAGGAGGAGAGACGCCGGACGAAAGCAGAATGTACTGACGATAAAGATTTTGTCAAGTCGGTAAGAAAAACATCGAGAAGTTATTCCTTGAATAGATAGGACTCTGTTCTTGAAATATGAAGGCCTGATATCGAACGAACCTATAATACCAAAGATCTCAGACTCTGAATTAAGTAAATAATAAATGAATAAACCCTCAGTAGAGTTAAACTGTCGATCGATTGTAAGTAAATCGATCCATGTAAAGAAAAATTGGCGGTTCAAGGACAGATTCGATTTCACCGTAAACTAAATATGTTCAGATTTTGTTGGATTATTTCATTAATACTTGGCTGCGACGTGACACACCAGTGTTATTCCACTGATCCATTATCACACGTTTGTTATTTATCTCTGTCGGCTTTGTATGTATACTCTTCATTCTTTTTTTTTATACATATATACATATATACATATATATATATATATATATATATATATACACATACATATATATATATATACACACACACACACACACATATAAATATGCAATATTGATTATGTTATACGAACAACAAATAAAACATCCTTAAGGAAATCAATACTAAAACGTTGTGCCATCTCACTTCTCATAAACCCATATATAGAATGCACATCAGAAAATCCATAAACTCCCAAAATACAGAAGTATCATTATCTTGACAACCAGTTAAAGAATCATGTCATACGAAACACGAGTAAGAGACATCAAGAAAAATTCATTGCGTATTGAATGCAACAAACATAATCGAAATTATGTGATAATTTCAGCCGGAAAATTCGTCTAGGATAAATGTTGAGGAGAGTGTTGACTCATTAAACAACAATCCCGAACACGATGACACGAAAATGCAGTACGAAGTCGAGAGGTATCGGTGCTATCGTAAAGCTTGTTGCATCTCGTTTGTTTCTGTGATCTATTCATTTGCTTTCTTGATTCTATTCAAAATGTAATTTGCGTTCACGACTCACGACAATAGCCAATGTAACGTTTTCTCTGCAATGTACATATGTTCTGTTTAATATTTAACCGACGCGAATTACATTGGTCGCGAGATAACTTCGATTAGTATAATTGATCGTCTCGTTTTACTTGTTGTATTCTTAATTAATTACTGATTATATGCGAATACTATTGCATGATCTTGCGCGACTCACGTGCGAGGAAAGTTCTTCTCTCTGCTCTTCTCATGCATTACTTTTCTAAAAGCAATGTTCCAAAGAACTTTTGACTAATATTATAGAAATACAAGTACTTACATATCAATTAAAACTCTTTTCTTTTAAAAAGTAATATTACAAATATAAGAGATAAGACTGTAGGATAAAATAAATCTACTTCAGCGAAGCGGATATATTTGAAGATAACATTCAATTGCATGAACGAAACTGCGCTTTTTACCAATCTTCAACGACAATCTTCGATGATACGAAGATTTACGAATTAACTAGAAAAAGAAAAAGTTTGATTATGAAGATGCATCAATCAATATTGCATGAGTCATAAGTATAATGCGAAGAGAATCGACAGAACGCATTTGAATGCATGTTGCATTAAGAGAAATATTTCAGTCATAATCTCTCTATAGTGACTTTCATCCTATATTAAGTTCTTCATCGCTACTTGGAATGAAATCGAAATAACATTTTCGCTGTCTAATGTGTTTAACCTGAGAATTACTTAAAACAAGTTTCATCTTATTTAGGCAATCACACTAAATGGATGTATTGGACAGCGATCGACAATCCAAGATTTCTCTGCAGGTCAGTATCGGTATTATCTCAACTATTTGCAAACAATAAATATATTAATAAATGATCTAACAAATCAGACAGATCACTTCTTCTATCCATATCTAGATTCTACATTCTGTACGTGAACAATAATTAAAATGTATATTTTTATAACTCGAGTATTACCTTAGAAAACTTGAAAATATAAAGTATAATAAGTATTATAATATAAATCCAAGTTATTTTTAATAAATTTATAAACTAATTCTCTGTCTGTCATCGCAAGAGAAAAGATAATTATATTAAAGATAAAAATAAACTAGAGATTTAAAAAAATATATTTCTTTTTATATTTTAATATTCATGTAATACTGCAATTAAAGCAAACAAACAAGTATAATTATTCCCCTGCATAAGACATGAACTTTGATCGACCTCTAAGCTTAATATTCATTTTTAATATTACTTGTTTTGTGTACTTTTACGTCTAACTTTTTAGATTCTGCAAGACGTTTCATTTTCAATCTGCGACCAATCTATTTACCGGATGATCGAAGAATATTCGGATGTCCACTGAACTATTTTGGCATTGCGAAATACCAATCGAGAAACGGAAATTCCATTGAGTCAATATTGTCTTTGGATTGATATTTCCCGAATGTATAGAAGAATTTTAAATTTTGCGCCATGTTCGTTACGTGCGCGCGCATCGCTAACGAACTAATTTCGAATAATGAAATAAAGGATTTAAACGTGCGATGATACACAATAATAAATGTTTTTCTTAAACGTTTTATGATGGCTTCTACGTTTGCGGATCTAAGAATCTATAATTTATTTTGAAAATGTGTAATACTTACCAATTGAACGTAAACGGGTTGAGGCTAGTAAAATTCTCGCTGTTCGTTTTTACGCTATATGTTGATTGAAGAAGTTCGTGCGAAGTTAATACGTCTACTGAGAAGAAAAAAAACAATAAAAGTTATTTCTGATACGTTCTGTTACTTCTACGTAACATTTTCTACAAAACATCCCCCTTGTACTTACGTACATATGTATATATTACAGTATCAGAGAAGAGTGTAGCTTCGTTTTATTTCACATTATATTAGATACACGATTCACTACCATTAAAACAACATAAAATACGCACAAAGTCAATACGTATTTAATGTATCGAAAAATTCACTTTAAATTTACGCGACACGTCCTTACTTCACTGCTCCTTCAAATCTACTAACGTTAACTATCGTTACTTCTATATCGTAACTATATCGATTATTATCGATTGTAGCATCTAGTGACTGAATCTGTCAATGTTCATAATATTGTACTAAAGCTTAGTTAAAATAAAAAGAAATTGATGCATATGTATTGTCAATACAATTGTAAAACAAACTAAGTGATACAATAAATAAGTGATACAATCGAGTATATTGAAAAGTATCCAAAGTAACTAGAACAGAGAGAACATGTTAAGGTTATAAATTTTACTCTGGGAAAGATAATTGTATCTTTTATTTCTGAGTAATATTGTTCTAACTGAGGATAAAAAAAAACAAAACAAAAAATGACGAAAGTTATTGAATTATGTCCTGATAGGGATTTAACAAACCTAAAATTTGAAAAATATCAGTTTTGCACCGATGAAATTCCAATAGAGACCGAAATAGATTTGAAAACAGGTAAGGATTAATTAAAAAATATACATTGTTATATCAATTGTTATTTGTTATTTAATAATCATTATTGTTAAATCAATTATATTATTCAGTCATTATTGTTAAACAATTGTCATTTCTCGTTCAATAAAATACATAAAATATACTGTTGTTTGGAAATATAATTGTTTGTATTTACAGATGTATATAGATTAGAACTAACAACAAACCGGGATTCCCTTTTAGAAACTCGATTGTTTGCATTTCATAATCATTTATTCAAAAATCCATACGACACATCAGTTTGGTTTATAGATAAAAATTGGGTTGTATGGCGTTTTAAGAAGGATAAACGTTTAGAGCAAGTACATGTAATTCACGATTCAAATGAAAAACTACAGAATTTTCTGTACAATCCATCAATTGGATTTACTAGCAATGATATTGTTGTACTTTCTGACGGCAACAACTGTTTAAACTTATTAATAACAGATACTCGAGAACATGTTAAATCTTTTATATTAAATGATGCTGAACCTGGAGTTATATTAGATGTACAATATGTGAATGCTGCAGCTACCGTTATGATCGTGATGTGTGATATCAAAAGTAAAAGTGAAAAAAAAATTACAAGGCTTTTATTACTAACGTATAGTTGGAAAAATGTAGGGAGTAAAGATGAGTACTTCGAACTAACTAATAAAGAAGCTTTAAATGTAAATGGTGCAGTGGAATATGTATATATAGAAAAATGTGGAAAATATTTACATTCCATTTGTCAAGATTATATAACATTTGAACATCCAAAGACAAAGCAATCTACTAATAGTAACAAAGATACAGAAAAGACTGGAGAACTAAATATTCCCAAATATTGTTGGTCTCAAGATGAGGATTTAATAACAGTTTGGCTTACAATTGATAAGCAACATCATGATAAAGTTAAAGTAAATGTAACACCATTAGAACTGTCAGTAACAGTGAATGGTAAAGTGCTAATTAAAGGACAATGTCAACACAGATTAGATGAAAATTTGACGACGTGGAAATATGAACAAGACACATTTAAACTTGAATTGTACAAACACGAAAGTGGTTTGATGTGGAATGAACTAATTAAAGGTGACACTGGTGGAGAGCGTTTACTTAACGAAACTTTGGCTGCTGAAGTTCACTCTAGGTACATTACCTGCGATAATAATAAAAATGTTACATTATTTGTACTTTAATATCTTATTGTTTCATATTTAGATTGGCACATTTATGTACAGACCAAATGGATAACAAACAAGGTCAACCTTGTTTGGGATTTAATGCTGAACAACTTGAAGAATGTGATCTTGAAGGAAAAGACAACCTTTTACAAAGAATTGACCTGATTACGCAAGAAAATACTCATTTAGCAATGCTTGGAGTAAACAATCATGTATTATATACATATAAAACAAAATCTGGACAAGCAATATGTTTAAGACATGATAACGACGGCTGTTTATGGATAGCTGGTCAAGTAAATGATTCTGAATGGAATATAAAGCACCACTACACTTTCCCTGGATTTGGATATGTTGAAGCAAGTAAAAGTAACAAAAAGTTTTGTCTTTCCCCTCCTGGTAAATATTTAATTAAACTATTAATACAAATTATTTACATACAATTATTACAATCATTACAACAATATTTCAATTCATTACATGTTTCAGATGGTTCGTACGTAGCCATACTTGAGCACACAAGATATATATTTCTTTATAAAAGACCAGAATCAAATGTTGAAATTGGAAAACAATGGATTGTCGATCTAGCTGTGGAATCTTGTCCCATTATGGGAGCAGCTGCTACAAATAATTTTCTAATAATTTTAACTAAAAACAAATTCCATCGATTAAATATTTATGATATAATTACGAAATAAATTATATTCATTTACTACATTTAATACAATTATTCATTTCTATTCGTTCCTACTCCGTCACATATGTACAGTATCGCTTATTATTTGTAAATTTACATACATTTGCATACTTACTAACCTAATATCGCGATTTAGCCACTCAGAAGTCAAATTAACCAATATTATTTTCTAAAATAGAATTTGCAGAATTCATTAAAGATAAAAATTTTATTTGATACCAATATATATCAACATGTAAAATATATAACTATTTTATTTTTTAAAAACTAAATAATAAACTTCGATGGAATTAATCTGTTTGGCTCCTACATATTAATTAACTAAAGCTCTCATTCATCAGTGTCATATATATTTCAGTATGTGTTTTTTACAGTTTTAATATTTCGAACACTTGTGTTTAATGAACTTTGCAAATTCGTCCATAGAAAGATTCTCGTTGTTAGGCCAATGCCATATAAGGCGATTTTTAAAAGAGTCAATAAAACTCGCTTCTGCTGAACTTGGTCTTTCATTATCGAATAGTGTCTCCTTAGTTTTGTAATTATAAACATATGTCAAGGAAGTTTTTTTACTAACATGTCGATTCCATGGCTGTACAGTACTTCTTAAAAACATTACAGAACGTGGTATGAAATATAATTTATCATTACAAATATTAGCGTCTAAGGGTGTTTCTGGCAGTTCATATACAGAAGCAGTCTTATTGTTTTTCATTCGACGTTGTGTTATTCGCAACTTTTCACATATATCCGAACCAACAGGAAATAATTCCATGGCGCGTACACGAGCATAATTATTTCCTGGTGGCTTCCATAAGGCTTCACAAAATATCCTCGTACTTTCATACCTGTCGCTTAAATATTTGTTACTGACATCTTCTCCTCCTAAATAGAATGCATCTATAATATGTAATGCAAGTACCTTCTGCTGATATTTAAATTCTTTGATCATTTCATATACAACTTCTGCATATACGAGTGTATCTGGTGGTAATTCTATCTTGATGTCGTCAATATGTTGCCAAGAATTTCTTACATATCGATATACATTACCTCTTCCCATGCCCATATAAAATGTAGCATCATTTTTCTCTTCTTCAGGCTTTGGTGTACCACATGGCATGCAAAACCAGTCATACGGACATGATAACATACTTTCAATATTAGATATCTCCAATTGTGTTGGGCTAATAGTAAGAAATGAAGTATCTTTCACAAGAGTGTTTAATAGATCTTTCGGTTTCATACGTTTTGGAGCTGTCCTACTTTCATCTGGAAGCTGCCAATATTCCAAACATTCTTTGCGCATATCAGCTTGTTTTACTTCAACGAGAGTACTGTCTTCGCAGAATGCAGCAATTTTACAGAGACTTATTATTTGCTTCTTTCCCAATTCTTCATTAGAAGCACGTAAATATTGTATAAATTGTTTTTCCCTCTCTAATTCATCAAATGATATTAATTGTAAAACATCATTACTTTCATCGCCTTTTAGAAGTAGGAGATTAATATGTTTAAGATATTGCATAACATCATGTGTGCCAGGCCGTTTACTTTTACATATTAAATAGCGTTCTGAATTTGCTGGCCTGGAAGAGTTTGGCTTAAAAATACAAACCTCTTCAAAGCATCGATACATTAAGTAAACTAAACCGGCACTAAAGGGAGTAAAAAGGTCAAATAATTTTGTCACAAAATGACCTTTCTCTCTTACAATCATCAATGCCACTAAACACTGGCAAAGATATAATTGTTTTGAAAGAATTTCCTGTATATTTTCTTGACCTTTTACTGAAAATCCTCCATCAGACATCATGAAATGTACTCCTTTACCATGAGTATGTTGCATTACAAGATCTTTAAAAGCTTCTTGATTAGCTGGATCAAAAACATCACCATTATCCTTTGGTCCATAGTATGGATGAAATGTTTCACAAGGACCAGCATAAAATTCATCTAACTTGAAGTTATTTTCATTCTTCAAGGTAAGACCAAATCCTTTTGCGTGCCATTTCTTTCTCCATAGAACATATTCACTGAAACCACCCGGTCCAGCACAAACATCTGCAAAGTACAGCAGTTCGTTCTTTCCTAAACTCTTTGGTTCAGTAAACATGAAGTTACATGCTCTGTCTATATTTGCCATTTTAACAGCAGCACGATTTAAGAAAAATGCACCACGAATTGTTTCATATGGGTTACAGCGTGTTCTTGCTCGGCGCATTTCAACATCGTCCAAACGGTCAAACACTGTTTTTGCATTGATAACATTTGCCACTATATCTTCGTGACAAAAATAAGTTTCATCATCTATGGTCAATTTTTTTGGTCCTGTAACCAACGAACGCTTCATTTTGTCTAATGTAGGCATATTGGGATTTGGATTTCTTATCCATTCCATATCTTCTACGCATTTTATTTCCTCCTCCTCGGCATTCCATTTGAGGCCCGAAGCCTCAAGTCCTGGAATATGATGTCCAAAACCTCTACGACCATGTTGTTTAGATGCTTGGACAGGCTCCAAACGGCCCTGTTTATGTTTACCAAGGCCACAACCTTCTTTATATCCCATCATTTTCATCATCCTTTTACCCTTATCCAAATCAGCTTGTACTTCCTCTCCATTCGGTTTAGCTTTTGCTTTGACAATCTTCTGTCGATTATTTTGATGAGAAGACTCATCGTGCATCTTTCTTTTTAATTTAATTCTTAGTTCTTCGTTTGACAAATCACTTGTGTAGATGTGATCTTGTACGCTTTGACTGCAACTCCCGTCAGACGAATCACGTTCACAAGACAAATCTTGATACATTTTATGAGATTTGTACGTCATATCCTTCTCCTCGGGATTTTCTTGATAATAATCGTCATTGACATCACTGTCTATTGAACTAGGAAACAGTGACGAATAACCACTATCCTTTGTACCAACGCTTCCATTGGTATATTGACTACCATTCTCGTAATCACTTTCGTCTGAATCTAAAACGCGAAAGCATTCGATTTAATACAGATAATTCAAACTACAAATGGTACGAAACAGAAAACTTTCATGACACAGAATCATAGTTAAAAAACTGTTACTTACTCATATTTGTTCAGTTTATCTCGCAGTTCTGTCTTAATTAAAAATATTCTTAACAGACCAGCATAAGCAAAAAAAAAAAAAAAAATCACTCGAAAATTCGTTTAGTTACAAAAGATATTATATTATAATCCTATATTATTATATTATAATTCTTCTTATGGTGTAAACAATAGAAACGTATCGTAATTTCAGGTTATATTTATATCAGAAATATAACGATAAATTGACACGCAAGAATGATTGAAACGTCTTTCAATAATATCCAGATCACTTCACAAACATTTCATACATGTTACTGAGTTAACAGTACCGAGAATATGAAGAGATGTACAAAATTGACGAGATCAAATTGCCACAATTTGACACAAATTCCGAAACAACAGTTTCGAACTATTCGATAGTAGTTAAAAGATTGGTTATACGCGTCACGAAAGTAACGACAACAGTGCCCTCTACACTATCTCGCAGGAAAATTATCAACGAAGCAGCCAACATTAGTTGGTAAATATTGGTAAATAATATGTTTGATATGGACTTTCGCTCGTGTTTGTTCGTCATTTTTGGTTGGATGAAAAATGATGCCACCATGTTCAAAATTGTAACGACGCACGTATTTAAAACGAGCTTAACAGCAACGGTAGATTATAAAAGAAAGAAGAAAATAAAATAGCGTAAAATATAAATTAAAATAAATAATAGTTATTGTGGTTTCTTGTAATATAATTCTCGTAATATATTCATCAAAAGGAGTAAGCTTACATAAAATTCTTGCGCAGTTATTGGTTAAAAGTTATCATGGATGGATGGATATTATTTGAATCTTGGAACTTCTTAAAATTCCAAGAAAGTTTCGAGTTTCGAGAATTCAAAACTTTGTACTTTTTTTCGTGATTTGAAATGCTATAAATTATGGATATCAATATGCAATTAAAATACGTATCATATGAATCTGTATTCTACGTATCTTAGTTTTTGAATTGTACATTCGAGTTTGAATCGTGCACGTTATTTACCTTAGTTAAATATGCAAATTGCATAAAAAATAAAAGTTTGACTTTTGATTGAATTTTGCTCAACTCGTATTGACGGATACTACTTTGTAAATATTAATTAAGAAAAAATAAATGTAGCACGAACTAGGGGGACAAAGTAGACAGATTGAACATTTTCTTCAATTATTCATGATTCGAGAATTAAGTTATACAGAACGATTTTTATTTATTTTAACATTTTTTAAGCATGCATCTAATAATCAGCCAGTGTAGATAATCAGAGTACGAAAAGAAAGTTTAAAGTCCCGTTTAGCTACGGAAGATTATAAATTTATTTATTTACTTTAAAACATTTATTAACTACACACGTATAATTTAAAAAAACACTTTACAGACTCTAAAATCAAAAGACTCTAGACATTTGGGAATCTACACATAGTAAGTACTCTATGCAAGTTTGATGAAAAAGAAAAGGAAGAAGCATTTTTCTTTTATATAAAATCGGGGAACATGCGTGCTATAAATAAAATATAAAAATAAACTTTGGAAGTTGACAGAGAAACAAACAGTTTATTATTGCAGTATTTATTCTTACATTCTACCATAATACTGTGTAACATACAAGAAATGCACTTTAATGAAACCTACAGAAGAGAATCTGAAATACAGAAATATTATTCGACATTATTTACGCGAGTTTTTGTTTTCCTTAAATTGTTCTCGTCTTACACGCTAATACAAATAATTTGTGTATTCTGTTTTTCTCATCTTCTTGAGAGGTGAAACCATAAATTGTATTTGTTTAAACTGGAGCGACCCATAAAATAATTAACTCTACGCTACTTTTAACAAACGTTGTCACTTGTTTCCTATCACTCGCTGAAGATTGCATTAAAATATTCGCACCACATATATAAACTATTGATTTTACTTTCCGCTCTTGAAAGTCGTGTCATGGTTAAAGGAAAAAGAAAAACAAGCCACTTTCGCGTTACCTCTCTTTGGTCGTGAAAATTAGTAATTCTGCAGTAAAACGGCTTATTATACACGATTAGACAACGAGTGCTCTTCCGTGTTAACTCGGTCAATTCAAAATGGAGGACAACACAGAAAGCAAAACGATGACGAAGTATTCATACAACCTTGTTTCTCTAGTTGCACTGCTAATACTGGTCTTTCGTTTCCCTAAAATGTCTGATACATTATTCGATACAAAAGACATAGAGATCTTCGTTTCTCTTCTTCTTGTCTTTTTTTTTTTTTTTTTTTTGCGTCAAAGTCCTAAAAGTAAACGTACTTGAATAATCGAAAACATTTTCCCGGTGAGTGTTACCCGTATAACAATGTTCGAAGGATACTCCGATATTGTTATACTATAAAAAAAAAAGATATTCGTTTCAACATATTTTTACACCCGTTGAGGGGTTACAATTAACAACAGAATAATTTCGACTAGATTACTTGTCATTCTTAACATATTCACTGCCAAGTTTACGCATGGCAAGCGTACACTGTGATAGTTTCTTTAAATGTATCTTTTACGCAGTTAGTACGGAGGTAAAATTATGAAATATAAGGCAGCAGTGAATCTGTTAATAACGTGATAAGCGATCACTTTTATTCGTTCGCCAAGAATATTCTACGGTATTTGTTCACCCTCGAAAACAATGCTGTCCAAACTAAACATACAGGAACTCGAAAAGAAAAAAAGGACGAGTTTCTCCCATTTTATCTCCTGCGTTGTACCACGTAGAGAGAGCCATAATAGGATTCCAATATCATTGAGTCGATGACGAACAACGAGCGCTTATTAACAACAATAATTATTCTCTACTAGAAACTGTTAAATTTCTTTGTCCACTGGTAACAATCTCCGGAAGACAAAAGAAGCAATCAAACAACATCACCAATTTCGATGGACAACATTGTTCCGATAGAATATCCTCTTTTTCTTTAGAATTTATGTCTGTATATTTTGTACATATACAAACACACCTTTTTATATATATATTTATATTTATATAAAGAACTGATAAATGTATCTTTTCTTTTTTACGCATAAAATTGACGCAAATATACACATATCCTTATATTTCGTACATTCTTACATTCAACGAGAATGCAATACGGTTGTATGCCGTCTTTTTCTGTGCTGCAGCAGTTCGAACAATTCTAGCAAACGCTTTCTTCTCTTATCTTAATTTTACTCGAAGACGACCAAGGAGCGGTTTTGTTTATTATTGTTCTCTTTTCATTTAAGAATCTAAGAATGCTCGCAATCTTGTATACACGTCCTAATGAAAGTTGGCCGAGCTCTTTCATATTGTAAGGCATGATGAATCAATGAAGCCGTAATAACAGAATACCTATTTGTATTTCTTTCTTTTTTTCTTCTTTTTCTTCTTCTTCTTCTTCTTCTTCTTTAAATGTACACCTTTCCCAACATTGTCTGAAACTCTCCTTAACTTCTTCCTCTTGTCTCGTATAGAAACGACTAAAATTACGCGTTACTAGATTTATCAACGTTTCTCGGTTTTTCTCTTCGTAATTTAGCATATTATATTTTTCTTAGCGTTTTTTTATTTTATTTTATTTTCTTCAAACTACTCTTTCCCTCTCTTTCTCTCTCTCTCTCTCTATTCTTTTCCTTTTAATACCATTTTCTTTTCCTAATGGGCGTTCAGAACAAACGCATCAACAAATGAACTATTACAACAACAGGAAGTCTACCGTGCTGTAACTGTATGAGTTTCCTCGCAACGATCACATTAATTCCTATTAACATCTTTAATGCTTTCTTTTCTTTTCTTTTTTTTTCTTTTGTTTTCTTTCTTTCCTCTCAACACCGTCCCGATGCGTTTCACATTCCTGCGATGAGATTCTCGATTTCGTTTCGCGATTCGCTCGAAGAAATAAGTGCATAGTACATTTGGTGATATCGCGCGAATTACTCGCTTAATACTCGAATCGCCGTGTAATTTGAACAATTTCCGACTCCGAAAGTACGTTTGGAGATACATATGTCGAGCGTGAAACATTGCGCGCTCTCAGAAAGACGAGGATACGACGGATATTCGTGTTTTGTTTTCACCACTCTGAGAACGATCGTGAAAAAAATGCGAACATTCGCACACAAAAGAAAAAAGAAAAAAAAAAGACAATGAATCACACATTTACATCAGTGTCAGAAATTCATTTGACAAATTTAACTCTTTCGCTGAACATACTCAACTTACTCGAGCCATCCACAATGGGATTACTACTTGTTTGCTGTATCATTTTATCTAACTATCGTCTTCTCGGTGAATGAATGCCAAAAAGCGATCTTCAACGCGTTCGGTAATCCAAGCAACTTTCAGCAAAAGAGCTAAACGTACAATTGAAGAGAAAAAAAAAAAAAGATTTCTTTTACAATTACTTGGTTGTTCAGCAAGTAATTACAAACGCTGAGTACACGTGTACAATACAGTGTAGTGTAACAACTATGGAAATCGGTGTATACGGACTTTCTATAATTTTCACACGCGTTTAAATTCGGGAAATCAATTCGTACATTATACACATTTACAAACAAAAACAAAAAGAAATGTTCAACGTTATTCTGTGCACTCACTGATCGATACAAATCTCAGTACTTGGACGTTATCCAAGTGGAATCATCGAAGTTTAGACGAGATGTACAAGATTTGTTGATTCGAAGGTCTCAGCACACATTAAGATCGATTGAAGGTACCATGATTTTTTTTTCCCCCTTTTGTTTTAAATAGCCCAGGCTTAAATATGTACCATCATCAAAAGACGCATGTTTATTGAAAATGATAAATATTTCAATCGCAAACTGCATTTACATCGCACAGTTTCGTAAAAGTTTGCACAGTAAATTTTGTTGTCGTGCAGTGTGCAGTGTTCGACGTTCATGCATACACTAACAAGTCTACGTTCGACGTTAGGAGAGAAACTAAATTTATTAACATTAAAATAAAATAAAGTAAAATAAAAAAAAAAAAAAAAGAAAAAATGAAACGAGGAAACAAACGATATCACCGTTTATACAACGAACGATATTACTTTTACGCACGAAACAGTTAATCATTTTTCACGCATATTTCGCAACATCAACAAAACAGAAAGCCGTTAATTAATATTATGAATAAATAATGTAGTTAGTGGAATAAATTTAGTTTTCCTAAACTTATATATTCTTAGTGTCGTATTCGCTTCTCCATGATCGAAGAATCGAACGTTCCTGAAACTTTCGAAATCAGCGAAAGAGAAATATACTTTAAAGATCGGCGATCTTTAGGCTAGTACATTTCTCGGGAAACTGGCGAGAAATAATGACAAGGAAAAAATTACAACAATCGTGACACGATAGCCGCGGAAAATAATTACAGACTTGGCAATGCACACATGTGACAACACCAATAACATATTCGCAAGTATATCATATCTCTCTTTCTTTTTTTTTTTCTTTCTTTTCTTCTTCCAGAAATCAAACGGAGACAACACGCAGAGGAAATGTATGAAAATAATCGTTTGACTGAGTCTCTTAGCGAAATTTAAGCTGCAATTCATCCACATTACAAAGAAGAATGCAATTATAGGAACTATTATGAAACGGATTGTACTGTTGTTGTTGTTGTTGTTGTAATGTCCCTTTCTCTTATTTCACGAACGATCTAATTGATAAATCGAAAAGCGTGAAACGTGGCAAGCGATCGTTGGAAACCAGGTAGAGCGATTTCTATTCATTTTCTTTTCTCTTCTCGATCGAATCTCCTCCCTACGATTCCGATCGAGAGACGAACAACTTGCAAACAGATACGGAAGATAGAAAACAGGAAACAGGAAACCAGATTCGTGCAACCATTGCAATACCTACGGAAAGTGAACGCGAGAAGTCTGGCGAATTTCTCGTCGCGACACACCGAAGATCGATTGATTCTCGATTTAAAAAAAAAAAAAAAAAGAAAGAAAAAAAAAGAAAAAAAAAAGAAAAAAAAAAAGAAAGAAAAATGCACGATACGAACACGCACCCGTTATCGAACTATAACATAATAGTACCGCGTCTCCTCAATAGTACCGGCACTACCCACGTAAAACATATTGTTACAATTAATAATGTACAAATAGTCTATCTGTAGTCTAGACAGTATACGAACGTATCTGCGGCTGGCTAAATCTGTGTATAAGTTGGCGAGATTCAGTCTTCACATATAAAGGAGAAATAGTACTCTTCATCTTTTTTTTTTCTTCTTCTTTTAACATTACAATATGCACATTTACGTTTATAATAATAAAAAATGTTTATGTACGCGATATCACAGCGTTCAGCATTAATCATTAAAAAGGTACTCGTGTTCCCGAGGCTATATATGCGCGTTTAGTGTCATCTCAACGATCGTTCCGGCACGCAAAACCCGACGGTATAATATTGTTCATTCGTCGGCTCGTACAAACGCGAAAGAACTTCGTACCAATTACCGTCTCTCGTTGACCCTTTCTTTCTTTATTTATTTATTTATTTTTTTTATTTTATTTCTTGGGTTTCCTTTTTCTGTCGAGGGGGAAAAAGAAACAACAGATTAGTACGCAAACAAGTGGGAAAATTTGCAAGTTCGATCGATCAACTAGCACGATTCCGGACCGGAGTGTTTTAATGCACGCGTCAAGAAGATTCCACGATCATATTTCTTTCTTCGAACCATTTGTTTGTCTTTTTTTTTTTCCTTTAATTAATTAACAGACGGAAGGCGTGTCAGAGATATCTTCGAAAACTGCTCACCCAACCCCTCTCCCCCCTCATACCCGTCCCGCCATCGTTCGACGTTTTACCACCAGAGCGTTGCTAAACTGACTTAAAAAAATATACACGGTTCGCTAGAAATATATCCTAGACCAAAGAATGTTCGAGTTTATCGATATTGCAAGAGTTTATCGAACACGCTACGAAAGTTCCCTTTGATGCTCTTCCATCTCTCTGTAACGACGCAAGAGAAGCAAGATTTTCCCCGCAAATTGAAATCTCTCTCGTTCATCGACGAAGGACGACTGGATCTCGTTTGTTAGAAGTTATGTTTAAAAAAGTGTTACGATTCGATGGACGTTCCCCTATAACGACACGACGAATTATAATATAATACAAAAACGAACGGATGAACAATCGTCGTAGAAAGACTAGTAGAAAGAAAAATGATATAATTCGAAGGTTCCACTTTGCTCTCTCTAAAGAATTGAACATGTGTTGAACACCGCATGTCCTGCTACTCGATAGGTACGCATCCACGTTTTAACAGTCTCTGCGATATTGTACTTATATGTAGTTAGTACGGATACAAGTGAACATAGAATTTATAATTGCTCGTTGACGCAGATAACAAAGAAAAATAGTACGGAAAAAAAAGAAAAATTAACAAAAATCAACTCACAGCTGAGCAGTACTCAAGTTCCACAGAATTTTTTTTTTCTTTCTTTGTTAACAACAAACACGTAAATATTAAAAGACTATATCCTAACAAACAAACGTACAAAAACAGAATCAAACCCCGATAACTCGAGGGTAAGGAGAAAATCTTCGAATGACGACGGTTTCGTTTTATCGAGTAATAAATGAAAGATTCGATGTTGCTAGATCGCAGAGCCGTTTAGTCCTACTCTAGATCGATTTACTTGGTTTTTATACAGTGGAACGGAAAGGAAATGAAGAAAATTTTCGCCTTACCGGGATTCGAGTTACCGAGGTTCGATTATAAAAGGAGAAAACAGTTTCACGACAATCGAGGAAAAAAAAAATAAAGAGACACGAAAAATATCATTACGTTCATACGCTTTTATACTCGCGTAGGAGATGAATCTGTCAGACTACGTAGTGAAATAGAAAAAAAAAAAAAAAAGAAAAAGACTTGGAGATTTATGAACAGAAAAAACGCTCAGAAATAATACACGTTTTCATCTTCCAATTTTTTTCTCCCTGTTCTTTAGCCTGACGATACACGAATTCGCACGGCAAAACAAAACAAAACAAAACAAAAAAAAAAAAAAAAAAAAAAGAAGAAAGATTGAAATAAAAGAAATACTGATCTTTCGCTTTTCCCTAACAACTTTCGTTCCTCTTTTCTTAAAGTAGACAGCGAGCTCTCGCAGTACACGTCATTTACACATGATTTGTATTCCCATGTATAAAACTGATAAGATACGTTCCTTATTTTAATCATGATGCACGATAGGTAGATCTATAAATATGCTACATCTTACATATCACAGAACTACGCGTACACCCACTATCAATTTTCAAAATGCAAGCTGCATTTCGCTTGAGAATAAAAAAAAAAAAAAAAAGAAAAAAAGAAAAAAAAAAGAAGAAGAAAAAAAGAAAAGAACATTGTTTCGCTCGAGAGGAACATAAAAGCACGCAGGCAGTTCATCATGCGTCACTGTTGAAATGAAATGTAAAAACGTGTTAACCCTTTGCTGCCTAATGTTCGATGTTTGCCCTGTATTCATTTTCGTTTGCACTTCGAGCCAAGTATAATGTAAAAGTTCTTAAGAAACGATTTTACGATTATTCGTTAGAGATTCGGTTGTACAAAAGATATGCATGTTCGATGACCATCGACGATTCTTACTCTTGCCTTCGTCCCATTTTAGTTTATGCAAACAAATGCAGCACAGCTTAAAGGGTTTACAATCCTGAGGCTTTCTGAAACACTTGGGAAGCTGTCAGTGACTGAATATTAGCCTCAAAGACCAGATTTCAGATTCAAGTTACAGATAGGGATTCTCAATCGAATTGAGCATCCTGATCCACTCACTCACTCACTCACTCGGAAGACGACACCGAGGAATTGCAAGATCTTCGATTTAGAAAGAAAGAACGAGAATGGTTAATTTCAATTTATCAGCGAACCATGTCACAAAAGGACATTGATTTGTCCAAAAGCCTCAGTGATTGGTAAATGCACGATTGATGCATCGCTTGCGACATAATGGAATTCAAAGAACGTACAGTTGCGCTAGAACAACAGACAATACATGATCTGATGAAAGGGGGCGGGGGGAAAAAAAGAAATGTTAATATTCCATTTTCCACCGACTGCGACGAAAGGATAGAAATCTGAAGAGAAATCAATTGAAAAGCGACAGGGGATGATTTAACAGAGGGCGTACGCAATGTATGAGTATTCAGAATTGTCCAATACTCGTAGCATACGCGTTCCTATTATTTATACCGCTATTTGTCCCGACAACGCAACGTGTTGCAGTCAGATCAACACAGTAGGAGCGTAAGCATTTACAATGTTTTCAAAAGGGCAAATACAACAATATACCGCGAATGCCTAACTTCTGTTCGCGAAACCCCACCACACACACACACATTTCGAATGTATCCGATGTCTATCAGCTCAGCGAAAGAAGAATATAAAGACTACATCACGTGGAAACCTAGAAACGAATCGACAGTGTTTCTTTGTTTTCTTTTTTTCTCAATCTCTTTTTTTATATCCGAGCAAAATCCGCTTGAAGCATGCGTGTGACGCGCGGTTCGAATCAATCGGAAAATGCTATTGTGCATACCGTACTGCTTCACAACATTTTCTACTGTGCGTAATTAAGTAACGAACTGTGAGACCGTTTCACAAAAGCGTTACGTATAATTATCACATTATAATGTCGTTCGCAAACGAGTCCTTGCTCGAGTGTATATTTCGAGTCTTGCATTCTTCTCTGTTGGCTCTTTTTTTTCTTTTTTTTTTTCTTTTCTTTTCTTTTTTTAAATGTCTTCGCTATTCGTTTATTCGAGTAGTGACGTGTACAGAGTAATCTGAAGGCCCGCAAAAAATCGCTATGCGCTGTCGATAAACAGTTCCGTGGTTTTCATCATCATCATCATCATCATCATTATCATCACGGAATGAATTTGTATTCTTTTTTTCGTATAAGTTAATATAGTTAAATAAGTTAAAGTTCGTATATAAGTTAAAAACTTTCGTTACGCGTTTCTTATTCTTTTTCTTTTTTTTCACTTTTTCTTCTTCTTTTAAATATATGTTCACGGCAGCGCATTATTTCTTACAGATTGAACGTTTTCGATAGAAAAAATGTTTCTCGGATAGTCTGAATCGTTCCCTAAAAAATAGCAAGAATTTCAATGAGTGCGAACTAAAAAACAGGTACAACTAAATTTCATTCGATTCGCGGCCAGCCTGCGCGTGCACCTATATACATTGTACACAGACGCGCAAGGACAAGACCACTCAGTGGCCAATTGCATAAACATCAAACAACAATGTTTCTCTTATTTTTTTTTTTATCTTCGTATAATCATTCGTTGGTTTAACAACAAATTACTTTCGATATATATTATAAAAATAAGGTATCAAACTTTGCGCCAAGGTACACAGCCATTGTGACTACATGCTTAATTTAAGTTGTCCCCTAAAGCCCAAGTTTTCCTTTCTCTTAACCCGTTAACCGGCTTCACGCTTTGAATTCATTCCAAAGACACCGGTGACCAGGATAGTCTCAAAGTACTCACTTTTGTACGCTATATAATTATGCTGGGATTTATCCTTCATCGAAGTTCTTTAATTTAGATGAGATTTAACCATTTCCACTCCCCCTATTATCAAAGAGACACAAACATCCGGTTCTCATTACAAAACAGAGGACACGATGTTTTTTTATATTTGTCGTGCGCTTTGTAAAAACGGATGTACGGCTTAATTTTTATGCAAAAGGCCTTACATTTTGAAGAGCGTTGCCTGTACACACGTATTTATGTATGCATGTATGCATGTATGTATGTATGTATGTATGTATGTATGTATGTATGTATGTATTTATGTATGTATATATATATATATGCAATATATATGCAAAATATAAATAAATTATCAAATATGAAAACATTAACCCACCCCCCTTCTATACGTTTCGTGCATTTCGGGAAAGCATTAAATGACGTTTATATAGTTTTATCGCAAGAAGATTACTTTTCTTAAGGATATGACCAATTGGTTATAAGCCTACACATTTGCTGGTCATATTCTACATCCAGTAATGGTTATATCAATGCATCGGTGCTAAATAACTACAACTACTTCAAGAAACTCGACTGGAATGTGCCTTGTGGACTATCGACGAAGTAATCATTCTTTCTTTCTTTTTTCTTTTTTTTCTTTTCCTTTTCTCTTCTTCTTCGAAATATTTCACAGTGCTATTTCAATTTTTTATATTCTCCAATAAAAAGACTAAATCATTCGACTGTCATTTCGTCTCTATTTGTTTGACTGTTTCTTTCTCTCTCCCTCTCTTTTTTTGCTCTTTCTTTAAAACAAACTCAAGTAATTTTTATTTTGTTATGTACGTTTTAACCGGCACCATTCCAGAAAAAAGATAATAAATGACAAAGAAAAGAAGAAACATTATGTTACTTATATATTCAAAAAGAGACCCAACCGTCTACATAAATCGTAAATATTTAGTGGGCCCAGATATAAACAGGAAAAATTGATTTTTTTACTTAGCCTGCACTCTTACCGGTTTATAGTTTGAAAAGCCTTACTGCTGTACCGGTGTGGGCGGATAAGGATAACTATACGGCGGCACAGCTTGGAACTGGCTGTATCCCATCGATTGATATGCGCAGGCGCCGGTATTCGGTGGTGGACGATTCGTCTGGAAAAACTTGTTGTTAACCAGGCTCTGCATTCCAGAATCGGTGTGTCCACCAGCAGATGGCATCATGAATGGAGGTGGCATGGAGTATACATTTTGTCCCCCAGCTGTTTGATTAGTACTATATGCATTCTGACGATAACGATTGCCTTGAAAGCCGCTTGTTCTTCCATGATATCTAGGTATATTTGCATTCTGATAGCTAGCTTGGTAACTGTTGCTAGTTTGACAGCCACTGGTATAGGTATTCGATTGCCGCTGATGTTGCTGCTGTTGATGGTGTTGTTGCTGCTGCTGCTGCTGCTGTTGTTGCTGTTGCTGCTGCTGTTGATGTTGATGCTGTTGATAATTAGATTGGAAGCTATTCTGACGACTGGTCTGGTATCCATTTTGTTGGCGTACAACGGTCCTTTCTTGACTGTTGCCGTTACTATGTTGAGTATTTTGAACATGTTGAGTCTGCCAGTTGTTTGAAATAGGGCTGCTGCTATTGTTCCTTGGGCTACCAGTTGAACTACTGTCCTTGTTAGAGCGTGAATGACTCCAACGTTGACGGCTCTTGCCATACGCAGACTTTATCGAGTTTGCTAAATCGGCCAATTGCGGATTTATCACCTGGCCGGCTTCTTTCAAAACAGAAATTAATTCCTTTGCTTGTCTGGCATTGTTAGGTGTAAAGTAAGCATATGCTGTGCCTGCACTCTGGCAACGTCCAGTTCTTCCTATTCGGTGAATATAATCTTCGGAACTGTTCGGGTAATCGAAGTTAATTACATACTTCACATTTTCAACGTCTAAGCCACGAGCAGCAACATCTGTAGCAACAAGAATCATTGTTTTCCCATTTCTGAACTCAGATAACACATAATCTCTCTCAGGTTGCGATTTGTCACCGTGAATAGAGATAGCTGGCCAACCCTCTCGTTTGATAGCTTTGGTGATATCGTCCACCTTTTTCTTCGTTTCAACGAAAATAATCGTCTTGCTTCCTCTGTCCTTGCCAATCTGTCTCAATAAACTTGAAAGTTTCGTCTCTTTCTCGTGCTCTTGACAAATCTCTATGATTTGACGAATATTGTGATTGGCGGCCAATGTAAGAGAACCTATGTTAATTTGAATGTAATCTGAGAGAAAATCTTCAGCTAATGCCTGCACTTCTTTTGGCCATGTCGCAGACCACATTAACACCTGTCTATCAGGTCTGATTTGTTCGATGATTTTTCGAATTTGCGGCTCGAATCCCATGTCTAACATTCTATCTGCCTCGTCCAATACGAGGTACGTGCATCTGCGCAAGTTCGTGGTTCCCTTCTCAAGGAAATCGATTAGTCTACCAGGAGTTGCGATACATATCTCAACGCCGCGTTCTAGGTCGCGAGCTTGAGGCCCTTTCGGGGAACCACCGAAAATGCAAGTGTTACGAATGCACGAGGAAGAACCAAACTCCCTAGCAACAGTCTGAATTTGCTGAGCTAGCTCTCTTGTGGGTGCGAGTATTAAAACGATCGGTCCGTCTCCCCGGCTCAAACGTGGTTGATTATTAATGTGTACCGTTGCTGGTAAAATATACTGAAAAATACCGACAACGAAATTCGCTCAATATTTGTTTGACCAAATACGTTTTGCCTCAATTCTTCGTGTAAAGTGTACTCTAACTTTCAAAAAGGTAAAGCCCCGTGTTTCTTTTTCTTTTTTTAATATGTATAAAAAATTTAATTTAGTATCTTTTATAAGTTTTAAATGCTTTAGAAAAAATGAAGTAAAATATACTCAATGTTACAATTGATTTTAAATCAACTACTTTTCTGTTCTTAACGGACAATGTAATTGAAATATATGAAAAATTTACATATTTGAACAATGTACGTTTAAATACGTACAGCTAGAGTTTTTCCAGATCCCGTTTGAGCAATTCCAACTAAGTCGCGTCCACTAAGTGCAATTGGCCAGCCCTGTGCCTGAATTGCTGTTGGTTCAGCAAAACCCTGCTTTCTAATCTCTTCCATCACATAATCTGGGAAGTTGCTTTCTTCGAATGCTTGAATTGGAGAAGGAGTATTGTTTCCCTTCACAGTGATCTCTTTGCCGATGTGATATTTGTGAACATCTTCGGTCGATCTTTTCAAAACATTGATATGTGGAATATATAAATTTTTTGTGATCACTGGTAATTTGGCCAAATCCCACAGAGGCTTCTTCAATGAATCTCCTGGAATTCTCCTCTGAACCTGCTTCTTAAGGGATTTTTCCTTTTGTGTATGCTGCTGGCTGTTCCAGTACGTTCCTCCTCCATTACGACTGCTACAATTTCTACTTCCCCTGGGTCTATAACTAATTAATTAGTCAACAACTAATTATATTAGTTTTTATTACCTTTGAATGATATTAACATCTGTACCGAGCGTTTAAAATTAACAAAATCTTAAAACATTGACACGGAACAATAAATTGTGGTGTCCAATATGTTTTTTAAAAATATATTGAATTTTGAATATTTGAATTGAACGTTGAATTTTTCAAATTAAAAATTGTATTTTGATGAAAATCTGTTTTCAAAGTGATATTAAAGAATACATATGTATACATGTATATGTATCACATGTAACGAGATAACAGCCTGATGTAAAATAATCAATAACACGCAGCTTGACGTAAAAGTATCAGGTAACGCACATTTTTGCAAAAATAATTTTTATTCTTTGGCTTTACGACTGTGAGTAGCTTTCCATTAGATAATGATACCGCCATTTTGCTTTTTTATGACGCACTTAATTCCATAAATATGCATTTTTAACGTACGCGCTGCCATATTTCGGAACAATGAGCTCTCGAAAGACGTTAACTCGTTGGTTCAACTTCTAATTAGATGATTCGGCAAAAGCTAGATCAAGAGTGCTCATGAATAAAATGGTGGAGAGAACACGATATTGCAAAAAAAAAAAAAAAAAAAAGAAAAGAAAGATTTCTCCAGTTTTGTCGTTTCGCATCGTATGGTATTGCCATACTGGACATTTAAGAGGCTCAATTTAACATAAAGTACCTGGTATGATTGGAATACGTATTGTTATACATGTCGGCAAAAGTTCAGAGAATCTGGCTGACACACTAGTAGGTCCGTAGGAACGATCTTCGATTTTTCGGAAACTATGTCAGTTGTACCAGTTATACCTGCGATCAAAAATGCGATTATGCGAGAAACCTAATAAAAACGATAATATACCAACGTATATATCTGTTTCGCAATAATTCTTGTGCCGAATGACAAAAATATTCGTGCGGCAGAAATTAGGAATATCTGAGCGAACTTACCCTGCAATACCCGGCGAGCAGAGCAGTAATGGCTGACAGGCACTTGGAAGACGGAAACGAGCGACTGGGCAACGCTTCCGTTTCTTGCTATACAGGTTTCACGCACACAGAGAAACGAAGATCGTTCATTGGCTGGTTCATCTGTAAAATCGTGACGCTGACACGTAGTCCAATCGCAGCACGCCAGGATAAATCAATAAATTCCAGTGTGATGTATCTATCGAACGTGAAGGCAAATACTCATAAAGAATGAAGTGAAAGGTAAATCGAGTTGCTATGAAAACGATCTAAATGCATTTTCATCGTATGAAAATTTTGTAAAAATATTTTAATTTTAGAAGTAAATTAAGATTATATTTGTCATGTATTTATCAGTGATTTGAGGTTAGATGATATATCCATGAAGTAAGAATTAGGCAGGTAAAAAAACGAAACAATGAAAACCAAGCATTAAATATTCGTTACTGAAAATATTAGTTATATTGAAATCATCTTACAAATAGCAAGTAAGTATAATTATATACAATAGAAATGTTGTCAAAGCAGGTTATAAAACAACTCATTCTCGTTCACGCGTAGTAATAGAAGAAAGAATGCCAAACGCATATCTCTTTGCATATAAAAGAAATTTATATTTAACTTTTGAAACTTTCTTTAATTCTTTCCTTTAATTTTTTCACGTACTTCTTTCAAATAACATTCTTTTAATTATTTATCAATGACGGAAGTATTGCTGATATTTGTCGATAATTAAAAGCCTATGTTTAATGAATAAATTGCGATCGAAATCCACGATCGTAACCTCGAATAAATGAACTAATCGTTCAAAGATATTCTGCTTTGATCGAGACAACAAGGCAATAAAGAATGGAACTTGTGTCGATAGAACATTTTCATCAATTAGGAACGATGATTAATCTTCACTGCGTAAGCGTCGTAATAACAAAACTTGGTATTCCCAAGTATTTGTTTTCAAATTCAGACACGAATGAAATTATATCTAATTTTTGCCAAACGTACATTTGCATACAAATGTCGAGTGCCTTTTATCATGTAAAACGCAAATGTAATAAAATTTTCCTGTTACTTCCTACAACGCTTTATTGTTCCACAATGTTTTACATGAGAACGCACTATTTCTCATACGTTTTTTTTTTCCTCTTTTTCTCAAAATCGGACAGCTTCCATCGAAAAGAGGAGCTTTACTCGTTTCCCATTACGTAGATTTCTCTTAAGCCAAATCCGATTCCATATAATTTTCAAAGTTAGTCGCACGTATCGTGAATACGGTAAAGTTTCGAACAGAACGAATGTTAGAAAATTATATTGTATATTTTGGGAATTGTATTCTTAGATCTACGGATTGTCACGCATACTTAAATACTTGAATATCATTACGAATATTATAACATCGAAATTGAGATTTCTGCCCTTCTCTTTCAAAATTATAATGACTAGAAACATGGAATTATGGTTCCATATTTCACATGGATTGGAAGATCGAAGAGTAGATAAATACTAATTTGTCTCAATGTCGAATGTTAATATAAAATGATAATAGGACAGCAATCCAATCATTTCGTTAAATAATAATAGAAAAATGAGAAATGAACAACTATTCGAAGAACGAACATAAGCACGAGCGAATAGCGAAATAATTGAACAAGGGATTAAAGTTGAATAGTGAATGAGACGAATAAGAACTCATTTGAATAACGCGACCAACGCTGCTTCTGATCAGGGAGAAGGAAATTCAGTGAAAAAAAAAAAAATCATTTGCATCACAAGTAACGGTAAAAATATCGATACAGAGAGAGAGAGAGAGAGAGAGAGAGAGAGAGAGAAGAGACGTGCTGCTGATCGATCTTCTATTTATACGGCTGGCGATCAATTATTATCAGTAGAATCTTTTCTGCGAAATTCTTATCAGTTTTATCGACTGCTGCGGCTGAATTCGAGATGTCTGGATAAACCTATGTAACGCTGTATAATAGGCATGCATCATTGAAGATATACGTGGTTCCCGTGGTTCCGGTGACCCGCGTAATCATCGATTGTTCGATTTTCTCGATGGTAGTGTAATTAGTCACCTGACTATGAGAGTTTCATTCGCGTTTTATTTTAAGCGTGCATTATGACTTATATTTTGTTAGCAATTAATAAATGGCAGAAATTAATAATTCAGGAGTATACTGCAGAATTTTTTATCATTTAGGTATCTTACGTTATACTGCGACGAATCCCAAGAACTATGTAACTATTTTTAAAATATATAAGTTGGAGTACATATGCAGGATGTTCAGATCTCAACCGTTAAACTTTGTGAGGCCAACGTGAGTTTGAGAGGCCATTTTGAGCAAAAAATGTTATATGCACGATGGGTTGATTCGTCATTGTTTTTCACACTGAGATGTGAAAAGGAGAATAATATAAGCATAAGTAACAAGTAATCAAGCACTTAACTTTTAATTATTTTTTAATAGACTGATGTATTACTAATTTAGACTGAGTCTGTTCTTGATGGAAATAGCAGTCTTTCTGATTTTTGATATCAATTTATTTGTTACGTGTATAATAGGTTCTCCATTTAAATGAATCCTTGATTTCAACTCCATGTAAAAAAATTACGTAGATTCCAATGAATATGGGAATAATGCAATCGAATTTGACAACTATTAGGGAAAAAAGAGGAATCAATCCATGGTGTATGTAACATTTTTTGCTCAAAATGACCTTTCAATCTGACAATTGAAATCTAGGACACCCTTTATATATATATATATATATATCTTACAATCTAAAATTACACAATTTTCGTCACGCAATTCTTCAATCATGTCAATTATTTGCTGATAATAAAAAAAGGTCAGACGACACAATATTTGCTCTTTTGTAGCTTCCCTACATTTTTTAAAATCAATATTAAAGTTTATTTTCATTCGCAGTTTCATTTATTTTCCCTTTTCTTGACGTAAATATAAATTTCTCATCGCATGAAATTTTAACCATGTTTTTTCGTTTCGATTCGTCAGCTATTCTCGTCACTGGCGAACCCAATCAACCGAAGTCCCAGAATTTATTTCTCCAAGAAGGTAGTTCGTTCATAAGGTATATCACTGTTGATCGATGATATCTCCTTTGTTGAATTAATGTTTGAGAAGTTTACGATGGCATGAGTCTACACTTTAAGAATTTATTTCTCAAGAAAATGATTTGCAACTATTGACGAATACGATTCTAACGAATCTGACGAATTCTAACGAATCTTCTCGTAAATCATCCACCCTTGGGAAAACCCATACGATCGTCTAATATTTTTTGAACGTAAGTTATCAAAACAAATAGTACCTATTTTTTCAGAGATAATCTATCTGTGTATAGAGAGATAGGAAAGAAAGACAGGAATTACTTATGTAAAATTGAATGAAATATTTAGCGTGAACTATGTTTATGGTATAGAATAATAAAGAATAATAAGATGATATTTAGTGAATGAGCTTTTAGTGAAAAGTAAATTCAAAAGTTTGTCCGATATGTATATGTGAATTTTATTAATTTCTGAATGGTTGGAAATGAATAATTGTATATATAAAACTAGGTTGGAAATATGAAATGAGATTCTTTCGCTCGAAGTGTTCTCTTCGAGCAAATCGAATATCAAAATTTACGTATACGTTGACTACCTATTTTCTAGCTCTAAAACTTCAATTAGAAAATTGCATTTTGGATTTTCGATGAATTTCTTGTTGAGAATTTACAGTTCGATCCTTATTATGAATTTCTTGAGTAAAGCCGTTTAAAGTTTAAAATTGATCGTTATTCTAAAGATCATTGGGGTCGTCTACGTAATATTTTTATATCCAAATAATAAGATACAACTCTATCTCAACTTATGGGCGTTTATAATTTAATGTAAAATTTCGTTGAAAATTCCACTGAGATACGTGACATACGTATGTGTCACATGGTTGAAGTATTCATTTTACTGAAACATACTCTCTATCTCCTCTCCATTATCTTCATTTTTTTTTCATTAACTTTTGTCCTCCATATTGTATGATCGGAGACTTTTTGATAGGACCTATATTTCAAACCTGTCAGTTCTGATCGATTTAATCAATTGTATTTCATAATTAAGAAAGATGTAAAAATTTTCTAAATAAATGAAAAATAAGAATAATAATAAATAATGGAAATATTGAAGAACTCGTCTATTATCTTTTGTCAAGCAATTGCTCAATGAATTGTTTATTTTTTAAGGAACAAATAAACCAGTTAAATTATCAATTTGAGTGTATGTATGAGATAAGATTCGTGGAACAAGCAGAAAATTATTTTTTATGTCAAGAATAGGTCAGTCGAAGGTGTAGGAGAAATATTATTAGCATTGAAAATTCGTCGCTTATGCATGCACGTACATATATACGTAATTATATACATATGTAAAACACGGTACAGTGATGCTATTGTTTCTACGTGAAAACAACAAACGTCATTTATAAATTATTTTAATTATTTTAATTATTTAAGCGCGACTTTTATAAATTATTAGATTCAAAGAAAAAAAGGATACAAAGAGTACTTTATATTCATTAATTATCATCAATAATATCATTCTTCGTCCGTTCTTCGTGTCAACTTTCAATTACAATGGATCGAAAAAAAAAATACATATACGCCCATTCTGTTAAAATATTTTTATCACTATCAAAGTAATGTATCAATCTCTGTTTCTCTTGCATAATTGAATTACTGTTGTTGAATTATTGAATTTCACTGGTCAATTCTAATTCTACGTGTTAATCTTGCTTCTTTTGCTCATGTAGTTTCAGTTGACGCTTGAATTCTCGTATCTCTGAGGCTAGCATGGGAAGAAAGAATAAGAAGTCACAAAATAAGGAGTACTACACTGACGAAGAATTCATAAGATTTAACGAGATACTCGCTGCCAGTTGTTACAGCTATTATTACCGTGTTCTCGATGACGATTATGAATTTAGCCTCAGTGACGAAGGTTCATATGGATACTACGAGCCATTTGCATACGAGTTGTACAATACAAAAAATTTCGGAGCCAATTTCAAAAGTAATAACTCATTTGAACACGTTACGGCACCCAGTTATCAATCACATGTTCTCAGGTACATTTGTGCACGTCTGAATACTTTTGAGGTACTTTTGAACTTCCTGCGTTGAACAGCTCTATGCAGCGTACTTACGGATTGCAGAGCAGATTTGGTTAGAAAACCAAATAGTTGTATATTTCATCGCAGCTGAGAAGGCTTTTCCAACTGGCTTTGAATACCTGATTCAGTTCCAAAGTCAAGCTAGGGTGATGGCTATAACTGCACCCGAATCTGGCGCTAGTCAGGACACATCTAAAATAGATGCTCATGAGGAGTCAGCATGAGGATTCAGCGCTTCAGACTGCATGCATCCTATGATGCATCGATTATCATGTTAGCTGGCCATTACCACCTCACAAATGTCCATCCTATTTGTGAGATGGCTCACTCCTTTTGTGGCCTTTCCATTAAGGAAATGGAGTTAAAGCAAAATGATAACAATAATATGGCTGCTTTTGATGCAAGTAATATAGTTGATGCTAGTAGCGGTTTCGCTACAAGCAACACTGGACAGACTCCCCAAGAATGAGAACTTCCAGGTCGTTCAATGTGGAAAAGTATTGAAATTGAAAACAACGAACGTCTTTTATAAATTATTAGATTCAAAAGAAAAAGGATACAAAGAGTACTTTATATTCATTAATTATCATCAATAATATCGTTCTTCTCAAAGATCAAAACACGAATGAAAAGAAAGAGAATTCATTCCACGTTCTTCATTTATCCTTACACGAGTCATCATCCGACTGCGAATATTTACAAGCAAATTTATATTTCTATAACTAAATATTATTATTATATATTATTATAACTAAAGGTTCATTTACAATAAATATTCTATTCCTATATCCGTTCCACGTATCTTACATCTACGTGTTACATTTACATGTAACAACGTGTACGTATTGGTATATCCTCCGATTGCGAGGAAAAGATATACAAAATCATTGACTCTCATCCCCCCCCCTTCTCGCCGCGTTGCTATCAAAACGCGCAGTGTATATAAATCTTGCTGCAAAACGGCTACGGCCTGGAAACGTAACGTATTCGGCGAGAGGTCAACGTTATTCGAACTGAAATCTAACGAAAATCGACCGAATTCAAATAGAAAAAAAAAGTGTCCCAGCGAGAAAAAAGAGGTGCTCTGCGCGTCTTCGTGTTTTGTATACTCGAACCTGTAGAAAGCGTCGCGCGACGGGAAAGCAGCAGAGACGAATCCGATAAATACAACATGGTATACGTACAACGGGAGATCCAGTCGGCGACTCAGTCGTCTCCTAGCTGTTGATCGATTCGCACCTAGACGATCGCGTTACTTCGCGTGCCGACGTAGACGGCGCACGCAGGAGAAGACCTGCCTTCCTTCCCTCTTATCGTAAAACGCACGCGACGTACCGATTTTCTCCTTTGAGCGAAGACTTGGCGAAGAGCAAGTCGAGATCTACCTTGGCAGTTTCATCATTATCATCGAGACGAGAACGAGACGACGTTCGGACAGAATCCGCAGGAGAAGAACGAGAGACATTTGACAAGGTATGTAAGAGAGTTCATGACAACGGGGGGGAAGGTTGAGGAAGGTCGGAATTTTCATGATTGGAATCGCGAGGAGATCACGACAGCGCGTGTCTATTCTGACAAATTTCAGAAAGATAGAAAGATAGGTCGCTCGAGACAATTGAAAAAAAAAAAGAATCGTAAAAAAAATCTTATGGAAATTTTGAAATTGATTTCAAGGTATATGTACTTCGAAGGTTTTGACAACTTCCAGCAAGACAGAGTTGGATGACCATTTCCGGGGGAAGGATCCCCGAACGATCGAATCGCTTTCTCTTTCTTCCCAAATGAACTTTGAGAATTGCAGCAACATTTCTCTAATTTTCAATTCCTCAATTTCCAACAATTGTCGCGTGATTCTCCGTAGATTAGTTTTCGGTGTGTTTTACAATATAACTGGTTTAAAAAAAAAATGTATATAATGCTTCGCGTTGAACGATAATGTCGCAGAGGCGTGGTAACGATCAACGATAAACCGGCGATAGTAAACAAAGTAACCGTAACAATGGTAATTTGTGTTTAATATGTATCAGACGACGCGAATTCTGTCAGATGAATGCAAATTCAATTTCCGCGGAGTTTCCGAGAATTTTCGAAATTTTCATACAGATACATTGTATTTACAGAACCAGTTTTACGAGAAGCTGGCGGTATCAGCGATGATTATACTTTTATGTAGCGGAACGCGCAACGATTATTCTGCTCTTAACAGAAATTTCAATTCAAGGGCACCAAATTTGAAACGACTATTTGGCTGTTTATTATTCTTTGCCCTTAAGCGACAATTCTTTGCCAGTTCTTCGTGTCAACTTTCAATTACAATGAATCGAAAAAAAAAGAAATATTTCGCGCCCTTTCTGTTAAAATATCTTTACCACCATCAAAGTAATGTATTAATCTCTGTTTCTCTTGCATAATTGAATTATTGTTATTAGTAAAATTTCACAAATTCAGCCGCAATAAGCGACTGAAGAGAAATCTATATATCGATTGGTAAATTATCGAGTATAATTTGACTGTATTATACTATTCATCTGTGAACACTGCAATTACCGCGTCTTTTAAAGTGAGAATTTCAGCTCAATTTCTTTTTTTTTTTGTTTTGTTTTTGCAATTACTGCAAATACTGCACGAAATATTTTTGGTAAAATTATTCCTCAGTTTTGCTGACATAGAAACATGTTTTTACATGTTTACACATGTGGAAAAAAGCAAATATAAAATTTTGTAGTATTCCAATTTTATTCATACTCACATAGTGGAAACTATTCTTTGCTCCATGTAATATTCCTTTCTTATAGCACACATCGCTCTATATATATATAATTTCTTACATGCGAAATTGATATATACACTCAATAACGTAGTTCGATAAAGCTTGTCGTTATATAATTCGAGCCATTTAGAACTTAGACTAATTAATTCCATCGACGTTAATTGCTCAGGTCAAGGTATTTAATAAAATAATCGAGCGGTTTTGACGCGAAATAAAAGAATTTTCAGAATTCAGACCCGGAGTTAATTGATTTGACATTTTAGTTTCTTTTTTCTTCAATCGACGCTCATTGAAAGTAGACGTATCCAATTAAAAATACAAGCATCACAGCTGGCAATAAAGATACACGTGTTTCACTTCAGGAGAATACGCAAATTATAAATAATTGATTGAACGATTAAATTGTACAATGCACTTGATTGTTTCATACTTGATCAAGGATAACAAGGATAAGCTCTACTGACTAGATTCTTCAACAACGACTAGGAACAATCCTTTCCAACAGAGATTTTCAACCAAGATAGATAATTATGGAGAGTCGTCGAGCTGAAGATAGTCGTGAAGTTCTTACAATCGTGCGGCTAGTTTGTCAGGGTGCGCTTGTCATGACTATACACGGTAATAAAATAGAGAAAGAGATGTGACTGGAAAAAAATCGAATTTCCAAGGAGTATAAGGCTCGATCATCGAAGTGATTTTAAGATAGACAACACTGCTTCCAGCAATGCAGGCACTTGATAATTGCATCGAGAAACAATGTGCAACACACCCACGGACGTAGAATTTTTCAACAAATATTTCAATTGAGAGGAAAAGATTTTTTAAAATGTTAGAAAGCATTACCGATTTCATTTCATACGCAATTATGTTAGTTCTTATTAGTTAATGAAGGTATTAAGGCTTATAGGTATATAAATTTGGGTATTGATTCCATTTATAAACGAGTCATAGACAGGTCGTCAAACAATTCAAATCATCTCTTTTTCCTCCAAAAAGTAAATTAAACGTATGAAGCTTTGCGCGGCACTATACAATTTTTTCCCTCATTTACATGCGTTTTAACAATTTAACGTTTTGAAACATTAAGTTGATAAAGGTATTAAGGCTTGCAGGTATTTAAAGTTGGGTATTGATTCCATTTATAAACGAGTCATAGACAGGTTGTCAAAGTATTTCAAATCATCTCTCTTTCCTCTAAAAAGTAAATTAAACGTATGAAGCTTTGCGCGGTACTATACCATATTTTTGCCCGTTTAAATGCGTTTTAACAATTTAACGTTTTGAAACATTAAATTGATAAAGGTATTAAGGCTTGCAGGTATTTAAAGTTTGGTATTGATTCTATTTATAAACGAGTCATAGACAGGTTGTCAAAGTATTTCAAATCATCTCTCTTTCCTCTAAAAAGTAAATTAAACGTATGAAGCTTTGCGCGGTACTATACAATTTTTTAACTCATTTAAATGAGTTTTAACAATTTAACGTTTTGAAACATTAAGTTGATAAAGGTATTAAGGCTTGCAGGTATTTAAAGTTGGGTATTGATTCCATTTATAAACGAGTCATAGACAGGTTGTCAAAGTATTTCAAATCATCTCTCTTTCCTCTAAAAAGTAAATTAAACGTATGAAGCTTTGCGCGGTACTATACAATTTTTTCCCTCATTTAAATGCGTTTTAACAATTTAACGTTTTGAAACATTAAGTTGATAAAGGTATTAAGGCTTGCAGGTATTTAAAGTTGGGTATTGATTCCATTTATAAACGAGTCATAGACAGGTTGTCAAAGTATTTCAAATCATCTCTCTTTCCTCTAAAAAGTAAATTAAACGTATGAAGCTTTGCGCGGTACTATACAATTTTTTCCCTCATTTAAATGCGTTTTAACAATTTAACGTTTTGAAACATTAAGTTGATAAAGGTATTAAGGCTTATAGGTATTTAAATTTGAGTATTGATTCCATTTATAAACGAGTCATAGGACGTTAAGTATTTCAAATCATCTCTTCCCTCCAAAAAGTAAATTAAACGTATGAAGCTTTGCGCGGTACTATACAATTTTTTTTCTCATTTAAATGTGTTTCAACAACTTAACGTTTTGACGAAACATTAAGAGTTTGCGAACGGTCGAACGCATCTCATCTTTCCTTGCCTCTCCGGAAAAACGATCATCTGTCACAGCCAATTTTCATCTGCTCGTTAATACAATTTTACAACAACGGATCTCCACATCTATGTATTTTTACGCATTCTATATACTGGATGTATTCTGCTCTCCTCTGTTACGATCGCGCATTCTCATTCAACTGCCGAGCAAGGATGACATTCGACTGTTTGTGGGTTTTCCCAATGGATATTCGCATGTGTCCACGAGATTGTCGCCTCCGATTGCCAATGACGCGAGCAAAAATCGTTTACGATATAGCTCATACGTACGGGTCGATACTTAATGCGACCTGCGTGTGACACATCGGCGTCTTTTGTTATCATCGTTTGTATCAACGGAAGAACGACGCGACATACTCGTTGAATGATTGAACGAGCTTGGATCAATGCCAGTTGCTTTGGAAATTATCGCCGTTGCTTTCACAGTCGCTTAATGACGATGATGATGATCTGCGATTGATTCTGAACACGTTGAGTATAATAAATATTCCATAGCAATTAGTATCCTTAGTAAATGTTTATGTAGGACACTTGCAAATTCTGAAATTAGTGACTTAAACTGAAAATTCTTTACGAAGATCATCCTATTTCTTTTTGTTTCACACAACTTCCGACGATTTTATTAGAGAAGGAGAATAATAAAAAAACGGTACGATCGAATTAATGCATTATTTTCAACACCGGATGAATTGAAATATTTCATTCAGCAAGTTGCGTCGATCGATAATACGTATTTTAACCGGATTTTTTGTTCACGGTATTTACATCATAGTTCATTAGTGAGAACATGTAGATAACGTATGAAAAATAGGAAATTTGCACGATTATTTGCACCACAATGGAGTGATAACGTCGCAGCATATCGTCACAGGAATACGATTAATTAAAAATGAAACCGACCAGTTTCTGTTTATCAGCTAATATTCCCAACTAACGATAATGTTTTTTTTTTAATTAGCATCTTTTCCCCTTGCTTCAACATGCAGAGGATTAACGAGCCTTGCATCCTGAAATTTAAGAGATTTCACTTTCAAAAATAGATGGATTAAACGAATGGGTAAATAAAGTTGCGTGCTGAATTTTATTTGCACAAGCTCATAGAGAGAAAGAAGCGCGTGGATGTGAAACGAGTTTCTCGAATGAGTGCATACTTATGATTCTAGAATCTCAGAATCTAGTTTATCGTTTTATTCTCATTGTTCTTCGTCTTATTAATTAATTTGATCAAATATTTCTCGTTGCCCTTCCATTTTTTGAGAAAGGATACATCAAGCTGAATAAAATTCTCCGTGTGTGTCAGTGATATTTGACTGTAAACGAATTTTAAATTGAAATCAATATATCGGTAGTGAAGTAATCGTTAACTTCTTCAGGAATATTGGCACAGGTGTCTCGTTTGATAAATACAAATATATTTTAAACAAACACAAGTATCGAATAAAAAGTAATTATTTTTTTTTTCGTCGTTGCGTTTATCGAATCATAAAGTTTTACTAGAAAAAAAGTGAATTACAGTTGACTCGAGTATCCGATATATTAATTACTTACATATATGTGCGTATATTCAACTGGTTAACAACGATAGAATTCTCAGAACCGGTTTTTGCAAAATGTTACAGCTCCTCTCCCAGTTATAGGGCAGTTTGCAAACGATGGATTATCCTTTTAAGCTATAACTAGACTGCAGATATTCATGGAAATCCATATATTTATGAATATAATTCATTAAATAAAAATTATGTTCAATATGAAATTTCTATTCGTGTGATAAATTTTAACTTCCACTTTTTGCTAAAAACGATTACAAAAATATATGTAATTACCATTGTCTATTCTTTTTGCAGCAATGGCAATTACACTTATACTCCTGAGCCTCACGGCTACTTGCCTTGGTCAACTGATATATCCAGACGATAAATTACTCCAGGCTACAACTGCTTCTCCAAACTATGTTGTCTATTCGCAACTACAAAATACTAGATTACGACCTCTTGGTGCAGCGGCTGCGGCAAGTCCGTCTATGACCTCAGACAACACGTTGGAAGACTGGAAGAATCATGTAAGCATAAAAATATTTCTCTCGTTAATTTCAATCGAGAAAAAGATTGTCAGCTTAAGCTTTCGCATAAAGATCTTTAGTATAAGTTGAGAACGAGACTATTGTCCTTAACACTAGAACTACCATACCAGTCAAAATGACTGGTTTATACAATTTTATTTTAAAATTTCTATTTCATGTTACTACTTTTTGTTACAACCCCGCAACGATGCAATGACTTTTGACAGTGATAACTAAAGAAATGATACAATGAATTTTATTTTATTTTTACTTATTAGAAATCAAAATTATTTTGATAGAAATAACTTCGTCTTAACTGTCGGTAGTTCTAGTGTTAAACGTAACACTTTAACTTTACATGCCTGATCAAAATATTTGAACACTCGTAGAAACATTTTATGATGCGTTTAATACAAAAAACGGTTTGAAATTTCAGTGGCAAACGTGGATTTCGCAACGACTAGTTATTTATTAATATTTAGCAAAATATCTAATTATCATCTCTAAAGGAAAGAAATTTCCTCGAAAGTGAATGTAAAAAGCATTAAGGACAAATTTAAGTGGAATTTTAACTTTTAACTTTTGACATTCCGTTGACGAGCGATTACAACTTAATTCATTAATGTCATACAAGTCACGAAGAATGTTACTTTTTCAATTGTGAAATATACTTGAGAAATTTTGCTTTCACTAGTAGATATTGGCAGATGGACTTCGCATTTTTCCTTTTTTTTTTCCTTTTTTTTTTTTTTTTTTTTTGTAAAAATTACGCGATGAGCGAAAGTCTCCCGAAGTGTTTCTGAATTTAATCATTTTTCTGTGCGTTGCACAGTACGCGCTAATTGCAAGATAGAGAAAGTTCATTAGTTAAACGCATTATCCAACTTTGATTCCATGTTTCTTCTTTCAATTACATTTATTCAAATTAAATATTATCAGCCTGTCGTCAAACAATGTTTTCATTGAAACAAACATCTCATCCTCATAAATCGTCTTTAAGCACCCATTAATGTTATTTATAAATTCTGTTTTCTTTCTTCTTTTATGTAGTTTAAATATATGTTATTAATGAAAAATGGATAATAACGTGTGGAATGATTACAGGTAAATAACATCATCGTCAATGGAGTATTGAAATTTGCCCTGGACTTAGACCGAGAGATCTACAAAACTCGAAACACATCCTTGATAGAGCAACAGGACAACATAGTTTTCTCGCCGATCAGCCTTACCGTAGCATTGGCACTCGTTCTCGCAGGTTCTGCTGGAAAAACCTTCTACGAAGTGTCCAAGGTTCTTGGACTGGAATCTGGAGTTGACATCTCACGAAATTCTGAGATTGTTCATCAAATGTTTGGCATGCTTATAAGTGAACTTCAAAGAAATAAAGAGGCCTTTGTACCACGATTAGACTTCGCTACGGCGATATACGTGCAGGTATAGTAAAATTTTCTTTCACGAGCGAACTGCGTTTAAAAAAAGAACAATTGAAAAAGAAACTGAATCTGAAGTGAAATCTGTAATTTGAACGGTTATGATTTAGGATGGGTATCCAATACTGCAGCAATTCAAGGCTCTTAGCGAAGGAATTTATCAGACTGAGGTGTTTAACGTAGACTTTGCTAGAAGTGGAAGAGCAACACAGGATATGATAAACATGTGGGTGCAGCAGAAGACGATGGGGAAAATTTCAAATATCCTTGGTCATCCGCCGGGACCAGAGACCACGTTGATCCTTTTATCAGCGCTCTACTTTAAAGGAGAATGGAACCAATATTTTATAGATGGAGCTACGAAAAGGTACCATTTCTTTTTTTTAAATATTATAAAGTTTGAGAAAATTTAAGTTGCTTAACTACAGCGCGTTGCATAATTAATTCGACTGTTTTTATTCAGGAGACAATTCTTCATTGAACCAAACAAAGCAATTAATGTCGATATGATGTACAACGGAGGCACATTCCCGTTTTACGAAGACAAGCAATTGGGCGTGAAAATTCTTGGTCTGCCGTACAAGGGTCACGAGGTAAGTGTTTAAAAATTTCACATTAAATGCAGTCTTTCAAGCTGTTCCGTTTCTCCGATCCTCTAGAAATTTCTATGATATTTTATCAAATTGTTCGCTGTCATTATTCGCTTTCAGATGTCGATGTACGCTCTACTTCCAACAGAGGAGGGCGCGAAAGCACTTCGGGAATTCGAAAACAAGCTAACAGTCGACGTGATCGAGAATTTGATTAGGAATGCGAAGAACGAAACTTGTATCATCGGTTTCCCACGAATGAAGCTAAGCAGCAGTCTTAGTTTAAAAAGCACGCTCGCTGCGCTGGGTCTCCAGTCTTTATTCGATCCAGCAACAGCAGACTTGAGTCTCATATCTCAACCAAATAGCATAAACAATATAGATAATAAAAATCCCATGAACGTGGGATCATCAGAATCATCGACAAGATCAACGACTATTCCACGGTTTGTTGCAAATGGTGACAAAATGGCCACACGAAATCAACAGGACAGAGTGTATTTCCCTTCTCGTTTCGATACAAGCGAAGGCCGTATGGTAAAACGAAATTACTTCACGTACGAGGACATGGCTCGTAATTACGCCGTGCATCAATGGGCGAATGGATTCAACCTTAGAAAGATTCGTGATGTTCATAACGCCAAGAGTAAAGAGAACACGAATTCGTACACGATAGATGAGAGATCTGAGGGAAGTCGCGATAACACGAAAATTGTGAATCTTGAAGAGAACAAGTATCGTTTCCAAGCAAGAAGCAAAAGACAGAGTAGGCCAATGGATCAGAATTTCTTAAACTTCATGAGACAACAGAATCTTCCGTCGTACGGACTGGATAATCTTAGGAATAGTGCCAATCTGGTAAATCCGCATCTCTTCGCTGCAGACGTCCTCCAGAAGGTGGAAATCGATATCACGGAAAAGGGTACCGAGGCCGCAGCTGTTACTTCCGTTATATTGGAGCGTGATGGAAGTCAGAAAAAATTTATAGCCAGACGACCGTTCATCTTCTTTATCAGACACGATCCATCGGGACTCGTGCTCTTCTGGGGCACGTTAAACGTTCCAACTCCAAACTACCCGCTCACGTAATCTGAAACACAGGTTTCCTTTAGATTTGTGACGAAGACAAGTGATTACATTGAACAATTACACTAGCTTCTTCTTTCCTTCAAATTTATATTATTTATCGTAGCTTATCCTCGTATAATAACGATCGTTTGCTGCTCGCGTTTCTTTATGAATACTGCTGAATCATGCGGGTAATTACCATTCTTGAATGAGTTTGTTGGATCGATAAAAGAAACAAACTGAGCCGAAGGACGCACTTTTTCCTTTCCATGTGACAAGTTGATATTCACATGCTATTTATTTATACGATTCTGTCGCTGAATCCGCCTTTGTAGGTTGTTACTGTACGTGTAATTATGAAAATAATCGACACATATACATATATAGATGCTAAATCTGTATTTTCTAATGGAACAGTATTTTCCTAGAATTTAATATTATTTTGTTTTATTTCCAAGTGTGATTTGACATTACATTAAGTTGTATGCTGATAGCGTAGGGTTAAATTATTGAAAAATTGTAATCGCAATAAATAAATATTTCCTTTTTTATATATAATACATGTCAACTATTACTTTCTCTGATCTACTTATTTTTGGATAATGTAAAGATATAGTTTCACTATTTTAAATTCGCTTAGATCGATGTGTAAATTTATCTGTTTTATTCAAAATATTTTACAGTTTATGATACAATGTGTTACATTTGAGATTTAACATAAAGCAAAATCTTTATTTCTCGGACGGCTGCATAATAATTTGCATAACACAATGTTTTAACATGTGTTTCGTAAGATATATAGCCTAATGCAATCTTGCAAAAATCATTTCGACACATGTATAAATACAACCGTCTTAAGTAACTCTTTGACACACAAAACTTTGTATACATGTAATATAACATAATTTTTTTTTTAAATCCTAGTGCACTCGATATTCATCGTGACAATAATCGATTACGAAGATATCTATTCTGCATTAGTTAAATATTATCTTTTGTTTTTTAAATAGCAGCAGAATAAATAGATACGTAGTCAAGATAGAGAAACATTGCATTATTATAATGATTGTTCTCACAACGAATTTTTAAACTGTAGCATCACATACAAAAGGATGACATTAAATAGTTAAAAGGATCTTTTATTTCGTAACACGAAAAAAATAATTGTCAGAAACTTCATAAATTACTATAATTTAATTTAAGGTCAATGAAATTTTATGATTTTTCTTTCTCTCACTCTCTCTTATAAGAAAATTTACTTTTGTTCACGTATCTAAAGCATTCTTAACAAATAATTTACATTTACTATTACTCTGTATTGCTTCGTTTGTCATTAAATTTTAAATAATATATTTTTTTAACACAAAAAAATATTCTAAAAATCAACTGATCTTTATTTTTTTTTAGATAAAAAAAAAACTTTTTCATTTTAACAATATGAAGAGAAGACTAAATCATAATTATAAATTGTGTTATCGACATTTTTAAAATACTAGATGCGTGGCGTAATTATATCTAATATTTAAGTAACTAAATTTTTCATTATCTTCGTGAAGACATTATATATTGTAATACTTTTATTTAATTTATTACATACTGTTCTGTTGATCTAATAGTGGAAATATCTGTGTTATTTTACCAATTCCTTTAGTACGACCTTCTCGCAATAGTAATCGCATACCGACGTGTAAATATTCTGGATGATTAACAAATCTAAACAACACAGATGCCGTATCATTTGTTTGCAAACCTCTGTCTTTTGCATCCATTATTCCTTTGATGATACATGTTTGTCTTACATTCCCTACATGTACGGTTGTTTGAAAACCAGAATATATCGCTGTTGCGTGATACACTATTAATACAGTAGCCTATAAAATATTTATTATTAGTAACTTATTTAAATTCTATATATATATATATTATATCGAATATCATCATGTTAAACATACTTGGAAAAAAAGTGTCGCATGAGGTTGGTCCCATAACGATATTAAAACCATCCCGGGTCGTAGATGAGGCAAAGGAGGACTTCGATTTGTTGGTGGTGCTAATGTTAGACTAGCACTCTGCGATGCTCTTACTAAACAACATGGAGCTTTGTTTCGATGTAAACTAACAACTTTAACAGGACTGAATTCGCCATCTGGTAAAGGACCTACCAATAATCGAGTTCCAGGAGCAATTGCTCCTTTTACAAGCAATCCTCCTAAAACAGGTTCGTTCAACCCTGCTACTCTATATGAGATAAAAAAAAAAATCTTGGCTTTATACGGTTACTAGATATGATTTTTCAATTATATTTTTAGGGAAAAGTATGTACCTGAAAGTTTCATCAATTTGAAACAAACATGACTCAGAATCTGAATCTGCAGAGTTTATATCATACGGTGATAAATTCTTGATGAAATTTGTTAAATCTTCTAAACCTTCTCCAGTAACGCAACTCACATTAAAAACTGGTATTATATCTGACTCATAATCCCATGACATTTGACTTTTATTACACATTATTAATTGTTTAGAATATCCCTGTGCTTTAATAGCGTTTTCTAACTGATTTATTGTTTCAGGTATACTATAGAAACCGAGATCAATTTTGTTTACAACTATAAAAAATGGAAGTCCTAATGTAAGACATAATGCCATATGTTCTTGCGATGCTTCATTCATAGGTGGTGCTACGACTAACATCACGTGATGAGGTGAATATCCTGAGAAGTAGTTATAAATAGTTTTGGTAAGTGAACCTCACGATTTATTAAAGTAAATCGAGTTGCTGTACCTGTGAGACCAAGTACCGTAGTCCTTAAATATTTACGATGGCCGGCTAAATCTATAAACGTAACAACTTTCGATGCATGTTCACATATTTCTTCTGCCGTTGCCATTTCCGCATAATTTAGAACATGTCCTTCGTTATCAAAGCCTATAATTTCGTGCGATATCGAAGATGTACGACCTGTTTTTATCTCATGAAGGTGTCGTAACATATTCAACCTTGCTCTCCCCCTACCATTATCTAGTTCGCCCTGGGTTAATACTCCTACATATATTTCAGATACATTAAAATTTACATTTCAATTGAAATTTTATAAACTAGACAAACAACAAATTTAGCAGAGTAAATTCTAAGTATATTTCTCTACCTTAAATGTCCTCTGCTAATCCTCTCACCTAAGAGAGTTGATTTTCCAGCATCCTGCGCACCAGTGACTGCAAGTCTCAAGTCAACAATGTCCTGATCCTCTCTATCATCTTTCCTTAATTTTTTCACTAAAACTTCTGCTACTTGTTTTTCCTCTCTATTGTGACATGCGGGCATATCTTTGTTTTTAGAATTAGCATGTCGTTCACGTAGTACACTTGTCGTAGCGCCTAATCTGGCAGCCATATCATTTAAAGTTTTCAATGATGCTTTCATATCTTCTCTTGTTAAGCCTGTTAATTTTCCATTATCTTCCACACCTAATAATCCAACAGTGATTTAATAAATAATGTAATCATTGAAGATAATTATACGATTATACGATTAATTATAATTTCGTACCAATTTGATAAATAGCTTCTCCATGGCCTTCTCTGAGACGCCATTTCATTTGTGTTACAAGGTGTTCAAATCTTTGACTAGACGGATTTATTAGCTTTAATTTATATTCAATGTTACCCTGTTCAGGTTCCGGTGGTAGCCTTTCTTCTTGATCATCATCGATACTTGAGTTTTCATAGTCTGACATTCGATTACCTTCATTTTCTGAATCATTCCAAGTATCTCTTCTAGTAGCTTTGTTATTATCTGAATTAAACAATTCCAAGAACGAGTCCATATCTGTAAATAAAAATTGATAATTATCATAAGATATACTTCAACGATATCTTTTAATCAATAATTAACAATTTTATTTAATATTTAAAAACAAATAAATTGTTTTACATATCTTACACGTAAAATCATTTTGAAAGCTTCATAATTATAACATACTTCAATTATTATGGCCAATAAAACACGATATTGCATCATCTTGAATTACATATATTTTAAAGTACAACATTACAGCAATCACTGTTCATGTATATTCATTCATATTGTATATTAGAAAATTGTGCTTAATTTAATTCGCTACATAATAAAACGTAATAAAAATTATTTTAATAGAGAAACACTATTAAACTAATTGCCGCTTGTTGTTTTTTACAATTATATTATAATTTAAATGTATTTAACATATTAGTCACTAATGAAAACAACTGAAAGCTATGCCCTTTGGTGTTAAATTTCAAGTCTACTAACCAATCTTCATTTATTTATGTTTGTATAGATACTCATTCAGACATAAACACATCGATTTTCGATTCAGAAAATTCATTGTTCTGAAATGAAGCGATAGCACTAATATATTTATTTCTGTGTAAAATCGATATAAAACCGATAAACCATCGGTTCTGTGAAATAAAAATCGAACCCGATGTAATTCAAAATTTTTTTCATTCATCATAATTCATAATTATTTCGAGATTATTACGATTTTTTAAAATTATTTCGGTCAGGATTTTTTTCAATAAAAAAATGTTTTTTTTTTAAATCGGTTCAATCCCTAATAATATTTAAACTATACAAATAATTATTAATAACGATAATTAATCAGGCAATAATTAGACAATAAATATTATATATGGAAAACAATAGATACTGATATTTCTTACATTGCGAAAATATTCTCAAATACATCATCGATGATAACTATACACAATACTTATTGAGCAACACACAGAACAGTATTAGTCAATAATTATTTAATCTACATTTTGCAGATAAACGTTACGTATAGAAATTATGTTATACATATAGATTTATATTTATTTTATTCGTGAAATAAAATCATATCGCTTATGTAAATGATACAATTTCATTACAAGAATAATTTTATACAAATAACGTTTGCTGCTTTCGTGTTAATCCACATTTGTATCCACACGTGATCTCAAGGTTTGGCAGCGAGTTTAAAATATATGTATTGTATAAATATTCGAACGCGCCAAATCAATGGATCCATACTATGACGCTGTAACAGCTGTACATACATATAACATATACAATATTGCTTGATGCAACGAAAACGAAAACGAAAACGAAAACAAAATTACACGAGAGCGAGGCGTTCGTGACGTACAAGCGAGAATGTGTTTGCGAATTGCGACTGGCAGTTGCATTGATTGCCAATTGATTTTGCCAAAATCGATAATTACGAAGTTAGTTTTCGTCGTCGAAATAGCAGCGTGTTGCAAAATTGGTAAACGAATTACGTATATAACGAAGGAAAACGTCATGATTGTACGTGCACCGATGATAATGCAACGAGAAACGTCTCAAAAGACTTACCGCATTTTACAGACAGATGTTTACTCCTGAAATCGAAATCACGCTCGACATCCACGTTGAAGTTGAACAACACAACATGCGAACCTCTTACTTTCTCTCCCGCTTTTTCTCCGACACTCGATCGTGCACGATTTAATCGAGATTTGTTACTAGCCTTGCCAATCCATTCTTCTGCGCTTGAAACGTATTTAGTTCCAATCACACACACTTCAGAGATGGCGTTGCAATCGCCTTCATTGTGGCTCCACCTTTAGGGTAAAGAATTCATTAGTTCCATGGAAACGCAGGGTAACAGTTCGTGACAACCGTTCTGATCATGGAATTCGCTTGAACGAAAACAAAACGCGTTGCTCTTCGATAATAATCGAAGAAATATCGCCACTGCCGCCGACGATCAGTAAACCTAACCTCACGAACGCCTCGGCCCTGTCAGGATCCGGTCACGAAGCGCTTGATCGCGGAATTGTGTATTCGCGCATGATCAGATGTAATATAAATCTTTCCGTGTCAAAAGAAGCGCTTTCCCTCCGCTGTGTGTATGCCTTAAACGAAATACTGTTATCTGTGAAAGCGTCGCGAACGTAAACAATACTACTTTCACGCGTTATTTTTAACATACGCGTTATTTTCGTTTCGCCTATCGTCGAGCCTGCTACAGTTAGCAATGATTACCGTCGAGGTTTGTTGTTTTCGTGCGACCAGACGATCCTCCGTGCTCTCAATAAAGCGTCGTCGTCTGCATGGCTCTATTTACCTAACGTGTCTAAACACCCGTTCTTCGTAAAACCACCCCCCATAGATTCCGTTAGTGCAGAAATGCAGTGTACGAGCGATACATATCGCGCGGCGATTAAGTTTTATTTACATGCAGACTGAGTTGACGAGCATAAACATGGCCGTCGCGTTTTGTGATGATTACTCGTGCTTGAAGTTTCAATTCAAGGAAGTCCTTCGAGAACGAAAATAATGGATGGAACGCGTGCACCCGAGATATCCAGGTAACGAGACACTTCCGTGCTTCGTAGACATTCACCCTGTGATTATATCCCGCTTTCTGATCTTATTGTATCCCGATATTATCGTCTACCACGTATACCTGCACGTTCGTTATTAGGTATGTGCTCCTTCTTCCTTTTCTTCATTCTCCTTCTTTTCTTGTTTTGTTTCTTCATTCCTCCCTATTTTTTTCCCTCGCGTAATCGCGGAGGTGACTGAACTTGCTAGGGCGTACGTCATACGCATTGTTAACACGCAACGCGATCGCTATCATAGCTCAGCTGACTACTATTGACCTATTGATGCGTTGCTGTCAGTAGAAGTTCTTTTTTTTTTCGCTTGTTTTGTAATGGAGTTACTGGATGCTCTGCAACATTACGATTTTCTCACGTACAGTGTTTCCCATCCTTGTTTCCCGATTTTTGCTGTCGAGTCAGCAATTTTTCAATTTTGCGTTATATCTTTTTGTAACAGCAATTGGTCGTACCAAACGCTCAAATGCAAGTGCTTCATTTTCATTTTGATGTACGAGCAATATCTATGTATTTTTATCGCAATCCATATATATATATATATATATATATATATAATCACAGAAACTCATGTACAACGTACGAGATTTATTAGTAGTTGTTGGCTTCATCACGTTCGTTATTACACTTTATTTATGTATGTAAAAATTATAGAGGCATATATTTAAATGTAAAAGAAGCTATATTTAAAGATACACTTGTTTTTTTACATCATTTTTATTGCGTGTTACAAGCTTTTCTGGAATTATGCTTCTGTAAATATGAGGTGAAATACTTTGACCCATTTTGACATTTGCAAATGAATGCTCCACTTGAATTATACCTTGAATTTGTGTTTGTGCAACCAAGAATGTATGTTTATAACATAAAATTGCTTAGTAAGAGGACATAAGTGACGTTAAACTTAATAAGTAATAAATAAGCATATTATAAAATCAAATCTTACCGTAATAATGTAAAATATATTTTACGTTTCTGTTTTAAATTATAGTTTAAATCATGTTTTATAAACTTTTATATCACTCCAGTAACAAGATTTTTAGCATTCATTTTTTTATAATAATATTAAATTCTGTTCCTGTTGCTCTTTATGTATGAAATAGATTAAATATTAAAGGTCATTCTGATATTTATAAATGATATTACAAATAAAATTATACCTAAACTTTGTTCTATATTCTTTCAATTATTTATTTTAAGTTTCAAAAGGGTAAAGTGGAGTAGAGTCATAAATATCAGCGTTCCATCTATTGTGTTCATGATGAAATGTACATTTTTAAAGATGTAACTTTATCAATCTCTTTATTCATTTTAATATTTTTAATATTATTTTTTACCCTCTAGAAAGAATTATGTGTATATAAAGAAATTTCTACAATGATTATAGTTTTTGTTAAAATGTGTTTGAAGATTTTTTGCATTCAGTGTAATAAATGTTTCATGATTACCATACAGCAGAATTTCAGATGCTGTGTATAGTATTTGGAAAAAACCGAATAGTATTTTCATCATCGATATACATCATCGCACCATATTTGTCCACGTAAAAGTTATCATCAAGCAAAGATTGCAACTGCACTTGTGACATTATGTAATAAAAGAAACTAGTCCAAAGAGGTCACAAATACATCAGTGTTATCACTATTCTGCTACCAAGCCAATCCAAAGTATTCGTTTTATTGCACTTGCCTGCAAGCAGTTACTTTCAATAGAAATTAGTGCTTATTTTTCAAGCTTTCGCATAGATCAGGCAAATCAGGAGAGTTTAAAAAAAAAAGAAGTTTGAATCTTTAACTTCCAGAACAGCTTGATAAAAATAATCCCTGTAAGATTATTATATACGACTGTAAACATGTCATAACAGCGTCTGATGTGAGTTTCAAAAATTTGTTCCTTTCAAGCCTCGATAATTTCGTCGGAAATGGATGAAAAATGTATCGAGCATTGAGCGTGTCCATTTAAAAGGCGCTACCGAATTCAATGCAGTGCACTTTCTAGGTAAATATCGTATGTTGGCTAAGAAAGTGAAAGTTTTAAGATGCGATCGGCAACTTTCGTTATTTTTACGTAAATCTTTTCGTCACGTGATTACACACTCTTTCTTTTCTTCTTCTTCTTCGTCACCTTCTTTTTTTTCTTTTTTTTTTTCTTTTTTTTTTCTTTTCTTATCAACGAAAAAATTGGAGCAACACTCTGAATACAATTTGAACGATACACTCGAAGGTATACGAAATGATTCGAGTAATTATTTTTTTTTAGGCACAGTAAATTCGATGAAATGAATTTCTGAGGTAGTATCAATAGAATCGATTGTTGTGCATGTGGTAAAAGTTTCAATTGTTTACTGAAAACGAGACTGTATTTGGCATCGCTCGTTTGAAATATTGACCTTGATATGCATTGATTTTTCGTACTGTTATAAATATGTACGTACGGATAGTGAACAGCGTTTGCAAAACGAACGAAAAGAAAGGGAAAAACGTGGAAATTTTGGAAAAAAGGAAAGAAGACATTTGAAATCGATGTCTGCGCGTACACAGATAAATTGGTTTTCTCCTTTTTTCTTACATCGTTTGTTCGAAATATATAAATCGCGTATTTGGTCAATGTTTAAAGCGACCCGTCTGCGTGGACTTAGATAAGAAGACGAGACCGAAAAGTAGTACTTTAACAAACATTGTCCATCGCAAGACTTTTTTAACAAAACATAACATCGAGTAAAAGAATTTTGCAAATAATATTTTCTTATCTTGCGCGGTGTGAAATGGATGTTTAATATGTTTCATGTCGCTCGAGTCGAAATTCATTTGTTCGTTCGTAAGTCAAAGTAAGTGGAAAAAAATGAAAAAGAACGAGAGGAAAAAGAATTCAAAAGAGAGTTTTCTTCACTTCCACTTTCAGTGGAAATTTTGTTACGGCGTGAGATATGTTAATATTCTGATAAAAAAAAAAAAAAAAAAAACGAAACGATATCTATTAGTCATTGAGAGGAAGGGAAATCGTTCGAACAAATTTGCAAAACAGTGTTTGAAGTTCGAGCGTGGCGCATTACGTTCGATAAGCACGAATTAAGATGCGTATGTAAAAGGCACGCAAATGATTTCAGGCTGTTGTGGCTGGGTGAGCAATGAATGTATTCCGAATTTTGACACCGTGTGTATTGCAACGTAGACGACCAAAGGAGGTTGATAATTCCGATAAAAGGGATTGCTGGTTCGTGAAAAGACGGCGTGGAGATGCTTCCTACATGATACATAGAATGGGTGCTTCTGCATCGTCAAGCATTACCAGTGTAGGTGGAGATTCGGTCCAAGCAGCTAGACTTTCATCCTCTGGTAATCCACCTGATCAACATGGCATTGCTATCAGGTATTTACAACATTTAACATCGGATCTCGTGTTATCGTGAGATTCACTGCTTCGTTTTTCACTTTATCGGACCAGATCTGCACATTATGGAGACACGTCCGCTTTAACGATGCACAGCTGCCGAGTATCATCTTTAGCAGCATTTTAACGAGCTCTTTGATCGCGGATCAACGATTACGGAACTACTGATAAAAAGCCTTGTGTCTATTTGCAGGGAAAAGAAGAAGAAAATGACGGGGTTCGCGACGTTACGGAAGAAATTCATTCGAAGACGTCGGTCTTCAAAGGCCTGCGACCATGGTAGGATAATCCGAGATTTGGTCTCAACATGGAGCCATTTAGAGGCAACGGCGCTTTTGGAGGAGTACGAGGCGTTGGCTGCATTAAAGGATCTCCATGTCCAAGCCGAATTAGCCAGACCGCCGGCCGCCACATACAAACAGGATTTGTCGATGTTGTACGACTATAAACATTGTTCTGATGTGGATCTCGTCTACCGAGGAGCGTGCTTCCCCGTACACAGAGCCCTGTTGTCGGCCCGTTGTTCCTACTTTAGGGATTTGCTGGCTGGATGTCCGGGTACATAATTTCTCTTTTCTCTTTACAATCGTTTAAACACGTATACGAGAATAATACATGGAAAGTACAAGTTCATTTCCATTTTCTTTTTTCTTTTTTCTTTTTTCTTTTTTTTTCTTTTTTTTTTTTTAATTTTCTGACGTTGTTGCGTCGTTGAAAAATTAATCTCGATTCTATTGGATGTCGTAGGATACGGTGCTAGGGTATGCTTGGAGTTGAGAACACCGAATCTCGAAGTGCAAATGTTTTCGGCATTATTGCGATATCTCTACACTGGTGATATTTGTCCGCACGATGCAGCCCTGGAAGCGAATCTGTTGCGGCGACTGAGCGAAGAATTCGGCACGCCAAATCCGCTGGAACACGATCTCAGATATCTGTTGGATACTGGTGACTACGCGGACGCCGCGTTAGTGTTTACGTCGGACAGTGATTACCAGAGACCAGATAGTGGAAGTTCAGAATATGGATTCCGGCCAAAGTTAGAACTGCCATGTCATAAAGCGATACTTTCTGCGAGGTCTCCGTTCTTCAGGAATTTAATACAAAGACGGACTAGATCTGGGGAAGATCACACAGAAAGAGCGCTTCATATACCCACTAGAATAGTTTTGGATGAGAGTGTAATACCGAAACGATATGCCAGAGTATTGTTACATGCAGTGTATTTAGATACAGTTGATTTATCGTTAATTATGAGAGGTAATGGTTGCGGGAACAGCGCTGGTAGTCTCGGAGAGGTAATTACGTTATTTTCCACATATGTTCTTGAAGCGGTTACACTGTTTATTGATGATTATTTATTATTTATCAATTTCAGGAGAGATGATTTATTATTCACTTGTAAATTATTTTTGCCTCAGGTACAGGCTCTTACTCATACTGGACGTGTTCGACCAAGCCCCTTAGAAGAAGCAATGGAATTGTACCAAATCGGCCGATTTTTGGAGCTAGATATATTATCACAGGGTTGTGAAGATCTTATTTTAGAATACCTTACATTGGAATCGCTTCCAACCGTTTTGAAGTGAGTCCCCGACAGTTCGAAACCTTATTAATTAAGCTCGTTGTTCTTGTACCGATGAATTACTAATCACGTTTTTACAGGTGGGGCAGTCAACCTCACGGATCGGCATGGGTACATAGACAAGCGTTACATTATTTAAGGGAAGAATTCCAGCCAGTCGCTTCGTCTTCTATTCTCCATCAACTGGATCACGCGCATTTAGCCAATGTCTTGCAAAGCCATTTCTTGCAAGCGAGTGAACTTGAAATACTGCAGGCGGTACTCAAGTGGGGGGAACAAGAATTGGTGCGTCGTATGGAGGATCGGGAACCAAATTTGCTCAGTCATACGGTGCACTCCGTGACAAGAAAGGGGTTGAAGAAGAGGGATCTAAGCGACATAGAGTTACGAGAGATACTTAGCGAACTTTTACCACTTGTCAGAATGGATCACATATTACCTCCAAATAGTGAAGCGCTGGCTCAAGTACGAGACATTAAATTCGTTCAGCTATTATAGATATCGATTTTCGTGTGGTACTCAATGAAGCTGTTTTACATGTTTAGGCTATTAGAAGAGGATTAGTATCAACTCCACCGAGTCATATGATAGGGGATGAGAGGGAAAATTTACGAATGAATGCATGGATAAGGGGAGGGAAGAAAAATGGATTTTTTGTAAGGCCTCGCCTGTTTATGCCTTATTACGAAGAAATAAAGGTAAGCGCAAGTCGCAAAGAAAATGAAAAAAAAAGACAAATAAACTCCGCGTGAAAATTAACTTCAAAAGTAATAATTAAATAATAAACTCAAAGTCGTTTCATATTGTGCAAGATCAGTTACGACGAAAATGACGATATTGTTTACTATTCTTACTAATCTTATCATTTCATTATGAACGGTATTAGTTCTCACGTCGAGATAACCTATAGTATTGTAAATAAAATTGTTAATTTGGAAGTATTACAATACGAATCAAAATGTACAGAAATATTTCTTCTAATTAAATCCAGATGATTTCAATAATTTTCTATTACTATCTAAGTTAGTTTATCACAGTACAACAAAATTGATTCGTGCAGAGAATTTTCTAACGTATGTGTAAATGAATTTCTTTATAGTCTTTAGTTGAGGAACAAATGGTCCAAGAAGCAGATTTAGTGAGATTACGAAGGCCACGATATGTGGCCGATATTCCCGATGCCTTGTACATGGTTGATGAGAAACCAAGACCAATAGGTACAGCCGGCGTGGATGTTCTAGCTGCGGCGTTTCCAGGTATTTTGATCAGCTATTTTCTTATCAGACTGTTTTATGGTTTTATCGTGTTTTCACAAGATATGAAGAAATTTACTCTTCCCGAAAAAGACTGGGTATTTGGTATGCGTTCTATTTAAGTTCCAGATTCCGCAACCTTGGCAGCTATGATGAAGCGAGAGCAGAAATTGAGGCAGTCTCCTAGTTGTCAGAGAGCTATCAGTTTGCCGCTCTCATCGCGACACGAAATTAATAGGCAAGTGCGATTACGTGTTGTGAGAGAGTTCAACTTACCTGACACGGTAGCGGATCTGCTGGAAGTGAGTACCTTTCTTATATTTTTTATAATAGAGATGTTTCAGTAAAGTATTATAACTTAAAGTATAATAAAAACATTTCAGTAAATTTTATTCTGAGAAACATAAAAGTGTATACCCCTTATACAAACCAGTAATACCAGTGTATTCATAATGCATTAACAAATGGTTGTACCTATAGTTATTCGCTGCTTTTATCATTTTTCATTCTTTAAACTGTCAACGTATATATATTCTGAATTACTGTTTGCTGTTTTTATTTTTCACTTCTCAGTCTTATTAACAAACGTGATCCATGTGAATAGAGGTCAATTAATGTTTTCGTGCAATCAAAAAGCTGATCGTTATTGTAATTGACTATTTAGTGTTCCAACATAGTTAATTCGATTGATTAGGGCTCATATGGGAATAGATAGTTGTAATTGATGCATTTCAATGTCACGTTACATAAAATACGTGTTTCGTGTTACATAAAATAGGTGCCATCATATCGGTTTCCACGGGCACATGTCGAAACGAAACAAGATAGGACCCTTCTTGGTTCATATATATTTCATTACACTGTGAATTGTTTTAGGAACATAAATCAGGAAGTTTACGTAACATATTGTCATCATTTAGATTCAGTAGAAAATAGATTTCGTACATATTGCGTTTATATAATAAAATAGACTCTTTATTTCAAAAAACAAGTATACGTGCGAAGCACAACGTGAGGAAGGTGTCTAAAATTATAGAATGAACGCCCATTCTATGCTATATTCGAATTTGACTTTTACAAACAACTATGTACTTGTCTCTTAACAATATAAGAATGTATTTGGTGTTTCTTTGACATTAAATTCTCATACTCTACAAATCTCTAACTTTTTCAACGTAACAATTTATATACACTTTTTGTATAAAAATATCTTATACAAATTCTACCATTGTATCATGTATTAACATTCATTCTACAAAAAAATTTTGTACTTTGTATTTTCTATTTAGCTATGAAAGTATTATTGAATTATTTAATAAGATAAAATACTACAGCGATAATATTATTTCAGTAGCCAACCTCTTTTATCAAATAGAGTCACAGTGTGGATTAATTTTTGTCTATATATTTCATTGTCAGATATATCCATGAAAACGTCGCTGCCTTCCACACTTTTCGACTCTGAGGAATTTCTTTTAGGCGCTTGAATTACTTGGGTCATCATGGCGCACTGAGTGAATTTTTCAGGCCCACAGCGATTCAGGATTTCGTCGAACTTCTGCTTTGAAAATCTTTCCGTGTCCACTTTCAACGTCTTTAGCATTCTAATGAAACAGGAATAATACAACTCGAACATATCGTCTAAATTGTTGTCCAAAATCTCTTTATTTGCGCTCGATATGAGAAAGAAGATGAGATCTTTCACGCCGTAATCACATAAACACAATTGAAAGTCTACCATCTTCATATCGATTGGTTCTCCTTTCTCATTGTGTCGAAACATCATGTTATTCACCCAGAAGTCGTTGTGAATCAATGTCGGCCACGGTTCCTCCGGTTTCGCAGGATTCTCCTTTGCTTGGCCATCGCTCTCTATGGTCCTGTTAATTTGTTCCAAATACGGTTTTATTTCCTCTATAGCCTCGCAATCCGATTGAGTTTTCCTCACCATGTCGTTCACACATTTTTCTGTCGTCTCGTTTAAAAACCCCACCATCACCTCCGCCGCTATTCTTTCGTACAACTGGGGTTTCTTCATTCTCAGAGCAATGGTCAGAGCGTGTAGCTTGGCCAGGGTTTCGACTGCAAATTCTGTGTGCTTCCTGTCCAATCCAAAGATTCGATCGCCCGTGTTATAGCCGCTGAATTTCAGGTTCTCCAGAATGATGACTGCCTGTTCGTCGAATTCACTTGGATTTTTCAAGCCTATTCTACCCGCGATGAACTTTGGCACGAAGCTGCTCAGGTCCTTCTCGTTCGTGCCATTTTCTATCTGAAGATCAATGAACTCCTTCGCCACCATGTCGTAGAAGCGTAGCTCCTTCTTGAACGTCACCGGACTGTTGAACAAATTCAATAAATAGGCGGAGGTAGGCGGAAGTTTCGCCACCAGGTTCAGAGTCTCCGTTTTGTTGCTCGATCGTGTTAGAGTGACGGCGATGGCCAACATGACGCTCCCAAAGTTTTCGCCCGGCGCGGTCAGAGGTTTCCATTCGAGGTGCCTTATTCGAAAATCATTGCCAAGAGCTTGTGCTAAAAGTGTGTCCAATTTCTGTATTGGCAACGGTTCGACCGACGGCGACATTGTCTCTCTGAAAATTCATATAAAAATTTCTATAACAAGATCGTAAGCGTGATGGTCTATCGATACTGTATAATCGATATTAAATTAGGAGATAGACAAGGGCACACAAACATATCTCAAGAAGTTCTTTCAGTGAAATGGTAAATGGTTTCTCTTCTATCGGCGATGGTGTTACTATTCTACTATTGAAAACTCGCAAGATTTTACATCTTTGCAACGTCGACGAGCTTCCTTAAGCCTTGACTTATCTTGTCGTATCGGGAGCACGTTACTCACAAAACCATTGTCGTAGAACTATTTATACATACAATACCGCACCACATTAGTCATCTGTTTTGCGATCACTTGCAACGTCTTACACTCAGATATTGCTACGTAATTTTTAATGCCTCCGCACTGTAATTGTAGTTGTTTTATGATAACTTACTCTTTCTCTTTTTTTTTTGTTACGGCTTCCGTTTTTATTCGTCAAGTAGAACAAGCACGTACGTGTGTGTGTGTGTGTGTGTGTGTGTGTGTATATATATTAAAGTTTATTGGAGTAAATGTCCCCAAGTATACAGCTGTAATGTTTCATATAAAATGGAGACGGCCAAAGCTAGCCGAGCAGAAGAGTGATAATACTCTTATCAGCAATTTTTTTTTTTTTAACGTTCGCAATTTAGCGATTACGTGCACGCGTTATGGATTGTACGTGTTGTATTATCATTATCAATGTCATTATCATTATCAATATCAATATCATTGTTATCATTATTATCAAAAACCTATTCGTTTTGTCAAGCGAGCAAATATATGCAAATAACGATGAAAACGAAACGTTTCAAACGAATAGATAATTCGATCGCCGTTCTGTTCATTATATCAACGCGGATATTAAATGTAAATCGATGTAACGTGTGTAGCTTTGCGTGCTGGTAATTTTGAAAAAAATTGCATCATCGAATTTGCCACGCAAACGCATGTTTTCCGTGGCAAGTTGCAGTGTTTACACATTGTCTAACGTGATACACGTAGAATGAACAACGAAGTGAATACGTCAGTGGCGTCTTTGCTGCTTAGATAGGATAGATAAACAATACATAATTCTATGTAGCCGACGTAAAATATTTGCACGTTTGCACGTTTGCACGTTTTCTCTTTTCTGAGACTTAGATGACACTTAAGGCTTCCGTTTTATCGAAACACCCTGATTAATTTTCCATCCTGTCCGAATAATCACTTTCAAACGTTACATGTTTCTTATCTACTCGTTGGATATAATTTTCTTCCTACGTTCTATGTAAATACGTATACAAATTGAATGGTTTGTTCGATGCCGAACTTCGAAGTCTAGTTAGCAGACGGAAGTTCAAAAGGCCAGTGAAATGACGGTAGAATTTTACGAAGGATTTAGATTACGCAGGTAAAAACTTAATTTTAAAATTGTTTGAAAAATACTTGTCTCGAAAGAGACGACTTTCGTCCCTCGATTTATTTTCGAAGATAAATTTAAAAAATTGACATTTAAGAGGAATATGACAGAGTGGGAGGAAAAAAAAAAGAAGAAAGAAGCGGATGCAAGATTTCTATCGTGTTTATAAAAGTAATATGCGATTCAATATCTGTTCAATTATTCAAGTTGTCTATCGCAACTCGTTGTGACATTTGAAATAAATTCTAGATTTTACAACCAAGGAGTGTACCTCTCCGATGTGAATGAAACACGTTGCATTCTCATCGAATTAACTGTAGAAAGTGTCTTTGTAGAAACTGTTTTTTTTTCTTTTTTTTTTTTTTCTTTTTTTAAACGCGATTCCTTAAGATCCTCGAGGCCAACGAAAATTGATTTTCGAGCTCGTTACGTTGTAATACTCGGTAAATGAAACTTAATCGCGTTGCCGAAGTTATTATCAGATTCAATATTTGCGTATAATTCGGAGTAAGCTAACAAATCCGATGTTATCGTGAATATGTTAAGCTGTTAATGAAACAAACATCGTTGATGTAGCAAATGTGTTTGGAAATAGTTCAGGGACTAATGTTTGAAGTGTGTTACGTATCTCTGAAATATTGTACGATGATTCGATATCCGCGTTATTAATTTATAACAACGTTTAGTTTATTCGTTCTCGTCGCTTTATCCTCTTTAATCTTCCACGTGTCTGTTTCCGTAATTTATCTTTTATCAATTGCACTGTATCTCGTTATAAGACGATATTTATAAAATACGGATGCGAGATTCCCAACGTTACAGCGTTATAAATGGTTGAGTCGCTGAATTTCTTATCTCTCGATCAATCCTCGTTCATTCCCATTTGAAATTATCATCGTTCCCTCGTCGCTATCGTAACTTCCCTTCTATTGAATTCAATTGAGTTTCCCCCGTGGTACATAGCGACGAACATATAGCAGATGTTTATGCCACGTAAGGAGATTTTCTAGGAAATTGTTACTTCAAGAGCAAATGGATGTTTCGCCCGTTTAGCATACTTCAACGATTTATGCTTGTGATAATATATTGAAATGCACGTATCTGCTCGTCATATTTATCCCGTATAAAATACATTTGACATTTATCAAATTCACCGAGACAGAGAGACAGACAGACAGAGAGAGAGAGAGAGAGAGAGAGAGAGAGAGAGAGGCAATAAATGCTACTTGAAAGCTATTAATTGATTCGTCACAATCATTAAACGACGTTCGAGGAACCTGTCTAATGGATACGAGTATATTTTATTACTCGTTCTTTGAGACATTTTGAACGGATAAATATCCGTATCTCGTTTGTCTGTCGTATTCAATTTATTTAATGTATCCACTGATACAGTAATACTCGTCGTCCGAAAATTCCGGAAAGCTATGCATATATATATATATATATATATATATATATACGTGTGTGTGTGATCTTCATTACCATATTTTACCATTGCACCATATTTTACCGTAACAAAAGGAGATCCTCGCCTTCCGTGCATCGCGTACGCGAGAATTAAGTTTAAAGCGCGGCTGTGAAACATCGACGCCGCGTTTCACGACGATCAATTTCATCACCGCCGAGCTTTTCCGCGAGTTTCCGGCGCACGGGCTTCCGTTACACGCGAGACGTCGAGCGCATCGCAATATTCGCTCGGGAACGAAAATTGCAAACAACGCCGATAATCATCGGGCCGGTGTTTTTCGGTACGCGAAAACCTCTCGCGACACAAATTATTTACCGACGGCAGCGCGATATTTATCTTGAATGACTTCCGCAACGCTTCTCAAATAGCGTTTTCGCACGCGAGCGTGTACCGATTAGAAGGAAGGGGTATCCGAATAAATTACTGAGAATCTTCGTTCGTCGTTCAGCCGACTGAATTCGTCACGCACATACACGTTCTTCGTTCTATTATATCAGCGAATTTTTTTTTCCTTTTCTTTTCTTTTTTTTTCTTTTTTTTTTCTTTTTTTTTTTGCCAGCGTTCCGGAGGCGTATTCGTTGTTTCGTTGCGTAACGCGATGATGCGCCACCGTGTAATTACGGCTCTTGTGTTAAGAGATCAGTTATCGTCGAAATAAACCGCTCGCGGCTTAAATTCGACGAGAGAAAAAGACAATCGAAGCTTGCGTATCCGATTTATCCGAACAAAAACCAGCGAACGATTAATTTATCCGTTGTTCGGAATCATTTATATTGTATTTAAGTATTTTGTACTATCACTGGGAAATTTTCTAAGATAACGATAGTAGTTTGGATAACGTTAGAAGTACTGCCGTAATTATATATAATTATATAGTACGATTGTTGCAAGCATGTCACCAGTAGATTGCATAAAATTATCATGATAATATTGTATAATTTCAGGACAAATTTTGGACTTTATGTTCGTTTAATCACTCATGGAAATTATGTTGATAATATACTTATGTAATCTAATACGCGCAAGATAAACCCTATTTTGTATCCTACTGCGTACGTTTTCTTTCTAAATTCCTCACTGTCGCATTATGTTAATTTTTGTAAAAGGTACCTCGACTTCGTATCCCGGGAACAGAGTTCGTAGTAAAAAGAACACACGGTAGATAGGCAGAAGTAATTGTTGCAATTCTAAGCGCATTTGGAAACAAAATTGCGAGATAATACGCTCGTTATTGTATTGTACTTGAGTTTACGTAAATTCACGTAAATGTACGAGATACGTAGAAAGGCGTTAAATTTGTCCACGGAAATTGCAAACTAATAATTGTTTTTTTCTCACGTCTGTCCATTTTCTTCACATCGTGTTCGTGAAAGATTTCTATCGTTTCATATTGGATAATTACTTTCTTTCAATACCGACGAGCTGTATAGTTAAAAAATGTTCTTCGGTGTATATATATATATATATATATATATATATATATATATACATATATATATATATATATATATACACCTTAAGTAGAAAAGCGATAACAGCAGGAAGCAGTTTCAGATTCAATCTTCAACTTCGGTCCCCGATAGAACCCGAGAAAAAACGCGATAACGTGAAACGAACGACGAGTCTCTATTAATCGATGTTATCTTGAATTGCATATTTTTTGCGGACGTGATTTTTCAAAAAAAAAAAAAAAAAAGAAAAAAAGTCGTTCGTTTTCGCGTGTCTCAGCCAGCAGAGTTGTGATCTTGCGCACGATCATTGGCACAATTTTCAACCTTGAATTTTAATACAATTATTGTTTCACTTGGAAAGAATTTCAAATGAAGTTGAAAGCAGTCAGTTGTTGTCGTGTATCGTGTATCTACTTTCCATTGTGTGTTGACTGTGCATTTCCTTCGTACATTCGTTACTTACATTTCATTCAGCATTCCTTCATCACGGGCGACGATTGAGTTATTAGGAACGGAACAATAATGTCGTGTTTATTTGATCTAAAGACATTGTCAAGTCTCGATCGACGATTTCAAGTACGCACTTCTTCTTTTTTTTCTTTTTCTTTTACGCTCTTTCGAATTTTTGTGAAACAAGCACCGGAAGATTTTTTTGTTATAATTGTCAGCTGAAGCTAAAACTGGAACTTTCGATACGATTTATGTACTTGAATTTCGTTCTTTTCGATATTTCCTCGCTTCAATATTTGTCTTACTTAACATTAGAACTATCACACCAGTCAAAATGACTGGTTTTACAATTTTATTTTTTAAAATTTCTATTTCATGTTACAATTTTTCCGCGCAATGATGCAATGACTTCTACAGTGATAGCTAAAGATATAATAATATAATGAATTTTATTTTATTTTTATTTATTACAAATCAAAATAATTTTGGTTGAAATAACTTCGTTTTAGCTGTCGGTCGTTCTAGTGTTTTTCTCGTTATTTGTTTGAAGAACAAATTTGTCAATTTTTCTATAAAAAAAAAAAAGAAAGAAAGGATGCAGTAAACGTGCAATCGTTATTAGATGAGTGTAATGGAGGCATCGAATCTTATCAAATCTTATTGAAATCTGTTCCGGAGAAACGACAAATCAGTTGATCGACGAAAATAATAAGAGGCTCTTTATTTTGCGAGAAAAAAAAATATACCTTCTTGAGCTTGAGTTGTTGTACAAAGTCGGGCACACTGTCTGCGTTGGATCTCGCGAGAACGGATAAATGAAGTGCAGCCGAGTCGAGTGCTCAAAAAACACTGTTGATCATTGAGTGCTCACGTTTGGATGAGGCTAAAGCTGTTAGAAATGGACTCTATTTATAGTGTGCGCAACACGTCAAGAAATCCAACGTAATGCGATAACTGTCGCACACTGTCACACTCGGAAATCATATAACTATAATTATAATGTAAAATTTACATACAGTGTAATTTGCAAAGCGAGGACGATAGAATATGCAAGACAGAGTGATAAGGAAAAGAACGCGATAAGAAATGCGCGAATAATTTTTCAAAGTTCATTGCCGACGAATTGACGGCTGAAATATTTCGCGCAACAGCATGGCACGATAAAACGACGAATCGCGCCAACGTAACGTGATTTCTTTTCTTTCGTGAGATTTTCAAATTTCCTCTTCTCCTCAAACGCGCGAATCTCTCTTTCCTAGTTTCCACGTGCAAATAAACGAGAATTAGTTCGGAATAAACTCTCTGAACGCGATACAATGATAGAGAAGACAATGATAGAAGATCGCTTCGCTGTTTTGCTCGCTCACTGTTGAATAAATATAAAGTGTGACTCGCTGATTTCCTTTTCGCTGCAGTCCTATAATTATAAAGATATTCGAACGGGAGAAAGTGCCGTGGCAGCGGAATTGTGCAGCACTTTTTTGCTATTCGATCGGTGTGTTTTCTCTTTTCTTCTATTCTTCTATTCTATCATTCTCGTTCTCTCTGTTCGCAAACTGTTGTTTCGTTTGACTTACGTTCAGTTTTCCTTACGTCAGCTAGACGTGAATGGTGGCTAAATTTAAGTTTTCGAAGTTGGAGACTGCCGATCGCACGGCACGAGATTCAGTTTTTCCCTGTCTACGTTGAGATTTGGGGTAGTTTCTTGGGTTTTTAGGGGCTTCGAGGCCTGATTTAAACGTAATGAAGGCATTATATTACGTTCAATTAGATTCGAGTTTTTCCAGTTTTCTCAACTCGTTGCTTTCTGTCTTTAAGTTAACGAAGCGAAGACTTTGTACCGTCTGTATCTAATTATCCCTGGCGTAAAACTTGGAAATTTTGTTCTTTTTTTTTCTTTTTTCGAGCAACGTTTCACTCTCCGTTCGAATTTTCTACAGAGTGGGCCAAAAGTCACTCTCAGTCTGCTAAATTTTTCTACTAATTTGCGAAACGCTCTGACGACCGATCAACATTTGCAGGGAATAATTTTTAAAGCGCGATCGTAAGATCAATTTGAACTTGATTTGAATTTAGTTTTTAAAATTAATAAAATTATTTTTTTCTCACATCCTGATGTTTTACTTAAAAAAAAAAGGGAAAAAAAATAGAAAGAAACTTTGGCCCATTGAAAAGAAATTTCATCGAATTCTTTTTATCTCGATCAGTCGAGCAGAAAGGATTTGTTGTTCGTTTCAAGAACAATGAATTTTCATCCGCGAAGAAGCATCGCGATATTCGCGAAAGATCTGTCTGTTACAACGTTTGCATGCAGTTGAAACACGGCTAATCAATATTCGTATGTAAATTTACCGAGGCAGCGTAATCTCCTCAAAGGTTCCGACCTGACGTCGTGTTTTTACAAACGAAACTACGGTCTTTCCGCACTTGTGTTGCCGCCGGTAATTTTCCAATCGATCATTTACCTATCTTGTATCAATTACGCAGTCGCGGTCAGACAACTTACACGATCGGCGATCACGTCGATCAGCATCGATCATTCGTGTAACGAATAGATACATTGAGCGAGAAGTCGTCTGAAGGAGCTCGAAAAGACGTGAAAATCACTCCAAGAAATTCGCCGGAGTCTCTGCGATGAAATCGGATCTTGGAGACTCATTCAGTGAGAAAAATTCAGCGAAAATTCTCGAGGTGTCGGGGAAATTTAGCAGAGCAAAAAAAAAAAAAAGAAAATCTCTAGTAACAGTAGAGATACCTCAGAAAATAATTGAATCGTGTTTTCAGTTTGAAGCGAGGTAAATTCGAATCTTCCCTTGCCGAAACGTGTTTCACTGACAAGAGAGAGACGAATCGTCCTGTTAGAAACACCTGAGTGAAATACCTGTTGCAGCGTCGAACGAATCGGCCGGATGATAGTCACAGGAGCAGCTTAGAACGCGGCCGACTGTCTCAGCGAAGCCGTGACAACTGAGCCGAGCTTCGTTACCATTTGACTTTGATCCCTATTCTCCCTCTTTTTCGCCGCTCATTGATGGTCTCCCCATCTTTCTGCAGCTTCGATAAAGATTAAATTCGAATGATGTTGCTGCGTGTTAGGAGGAATTGTGGATCACGCGTAGAACGTAAATCGTACATCATGATCGACAGATTCGCTAATGACCATTTTTCGCTTCGACGAGTGCTATTACCCTCCTCCCGGGGTGCTATTACCTTGAATGAAAACGAACAATGAAATGCACACATGTATATATAATTAATTATTCGTTACGTTCCGCGAGGTATTATATCATCGTTTACAGGCGACCGACGATGCCCGGTTGGACGTGTTTAGCATGATTTTCTAATCTTTCGAAAGGTTAAATGAGAACGGCAAAGCTCGCGCGAGTAATCTAATAATGCAGCACTCGACGTCTGACGTCAGGCGTTTAGAGAAGCTTTTAAGTCATGGGGATTTCGGGGACGGTCTCGCCCGTCGTTGAAATACCTTGGATCTCGGTGATTAATGAATGTCGCTGAAGGTGTAAGCCATCCTGCGTCCAAGGTCCTAGTTAGGAGGAAGTTTGTTAAGCCCCGCCGCTATGGTTTACAAATTAAGCCCGCTTTTGAACCCATCGTAACTTTCGACTTGTCCCCTTGTTAGGGAAACACGATTCTCGTGGTTCAATCCCTGTTTCAATCCGGATGTACGCCAGTTGGTACGTGCACCGCCCCGGTGTGTTCAAGAATAAGAAAACTTGACGAACATTATTTTTTTTTTTTATTACTTATTAAAGTAATTTTTCTGTTTGTTTCGCTTCGCAGAACACAGCCGCGTACAATGTGAAGGAGCAAAACGAGAGGCTGACCGACATCGAAGACATGGATTCGCCGGGTGTAGGGATCAACGCTAGAACAGTTCCGCCATTGTGCTACGGGAGAAACATGACGTTCCCGCGGCCAGCTTCTTCTTGCACCCACAGACACGAGCTTCCAGCTATAGTCACCGAGGGTGAAAGCTGTAGACGTCTTGCGGAGGTAGGGTATTCTTCCCCGAATATTGAGATAGATGGCGTGGGCACCTGAATGCCTTCTGAAGAAGATAATTCAATTTAACACTAGAACCACCACATCATTCGAAATGGCTGGTTTTACAATTTCATTTTAACATTTCTACTTCGTGCTACGCTTTCCCCCCCCCCCCCCGCAATGATGTAATGACTTTAGCAGCGATAACTAAAGAAACAATACAATGAATTTTATTTTATTTCTATTTATTAGAAATCGAAATAATTTTGTGCCATTGCTACTTATGACCAATATTGGTCAAAATTATACTGGTACTTGTCAAAGTGTAAAAGGGTTTTACAGTTTTCTCTTTATCGAACCCGAATTAATCAAGTTTCGTACAATTTATTATTCGATATAATGGTGATAATTATCAGGAAAATTGCGCATTTTCTTTACTAATCGACGACCATATGCTTGCACGGGATTAGAAGCTTCTCGAGTTTTGGGTAAAAAAATTTGGAATTTTGTATGCACGGGGAGCAACGAAACAAAGAAATTTGAAACTTTTATATTTATGTAACAGAAAATGAGGACCAAACTTCTTTTCCAACAGCATGAAATAATTTTACCGAAATATTGAGATTTATTCGCTTTGATAAAAAAAAGTGACGAGGTCAACGTTTATAAAGATAAATTTTCTTCGATGTCAGCTGTATGGGATAAGTTTATTCAAAATAGTCAGAGTCGCTATAAACTAGGTGCAAATATTACATCTGACAAACAGCTCTTTCCATTCTAAAGCCAGATGCAGGTTTACTCAATATTTACCGAATAAACCTGACAAATTTCGTATTAACTGTACTACATAACGTGGGATCTCTATTGTGAGAAAGTAATAAATCAATAAATATAAAAATATCCTACATTTTCTTTTTAAAGACAAGTCATTTTGGCTGGTTTTGATAGAAACAGCTTCGTCCTGACTGTAGGTAGTTCTAGTGTTAAAAACAGAAAAAAGTAGCTCCGAAATTAAGTGTAGAGAAAGAAAAAGAAAAATTACGAATTGTAAAGTGTTTCAACTATTCATCGATAGTTCATCGTTCTGTTTCTTTGTTCTGATTTCCATCTCGATTCAGCAACAAGAGAACAATTCGTGTAGCGATGGACAGCTGTCGGGCGTGATGCCAGACGTGGCGATGGCGACAGCGTCGTTCGGTGCGTTGCAACTGATAGAGGAACAGGAACTGGAGTTGGATCTAGGGGACGGAGCTTCTCATCTGCTGCAGCACGTCTCGCCGTCGAACGGGACGATGGGTTCCCACAGGTCGTCGCTTCCTCATCCCCATCAGAGGCACTACACCGGCCCGCCTCCTCCGCCGTACATGTACCATCGAGCTGGCACTGCCTTACCAAGATTTATTTAAGATTATTTCTACGAGATAAGAGGACAATTGTATGGCAACTGTAACCAATCCCTTAACCGGGTCGTTCGTCGCTCAGCGAACGGAAATGGAATCACCAGGTGTACTCTTCATGTACTGCCCTGCCAAGTTTGTTTTCTCAGCAGTTAGACTAGGCAAAAGGGATAACTCTTGGTTGGTCTCGCCGAGGATTCGAATGAAATTCGATGAATTTAGAGGTTGGATATTTTCATTAAATCGCACCGCGCTGCTTTCCGCGACCGTGTGAAGAGAACGCTTCCGAAACGTAGTCGGTTTAACTACTAAGTTTAGAATTATTATCGGGCACTTGACACACAAGATCAGATCAGAGAGCAAGTATTAAGGATTGAACGGCTCATAACAAAAAGGACCCTTGTCCACGTTTTATCTTGCTTCGCGATGGCAAACGAATGCTTTAGCATATTTGACGTACTTTAAAACAGGTCACTTTGTTATGATGACCTCCTCGGTTATAATCTACAGTCGATATAGGTTCCATTGTATTCGAAAGATCCGTAGCATTCTCTTCCTCGATGCATTCTCTTCCACGCAGGTCGCGTTGAGGCACGCATTAAGAATTAAATATTCTAAAAGCAATTCGTCCAGATTTCATTGCAATCTTCGACACCAATCTCAGGGCCTTTTTCTTCGCTAAAGAAGTTCAAATATCCTAGAAGTATTTTATACTTCAGCGAACGCCGAGTATAGGCCCGTCCCCTGCGCCAAGTGTTTGTCTTTAATTAATTAATTTGTAAACGAGTGGCGCCTAAAGAGTTGGAGGCACACTTTGCGCAGGTATCGCGGCAGACATTCGCGTGACGTGTACGAAAATTATTTACGGTCGACGAATTGGCTCGTTGACGCGATCGGTATTGGTTGGTGGAACGTCTGCCTGGAGGCACTTCTGTGATACACGAAGACGTACTTCTTGTGGTTCATGTCGCGGCAAAGATTAAACGCGCAACGTGTCGATAAAAAGGAAACTTCGTTCTCGCGGGTACAAATTTACTGATACGACGAAGAGATGAACAATTGTACGTACTGTTTTATTTAAGCGCAGCTTAACGAACGTAGATGACCCCCTTGATTTTCCAGGATACATACATATGTATATGTATATATAATATATCCGTATATCTAAACATCTTTGTATATAATGTATAGATGTACATAGATATGTATCTGTATACAGAGTGTCTCAGGCTTAACAGGCTAAACAAAATTTTCTTTTTCAATATTCGATGGCTGCAACAAGGATGTAACCTGTTAGCTGTTCGTAAACACACCTCGTGGTTCGAAAAATTCAAGTTATCGTCTTTCGATTTCGCTTCATCTCAATGAAACGATCGACTTTTTGTATCAGTTTCTTTGCCACGCTTGTTATAATACTTGTTCAATCTAGGACGTTTAAATGTAAAAGATCCAGTGGCGCCAAATTTGATTAGAACTATTTAATAAAGGCAGAAATCCTGAGACACGCTGCATATCTATAAATATAAATATAAATATAAATATAAATATATATATATATATTTATTTATATTTATATTTATATTTATAACTGTAAGCCGGATTCGGGAGACAATTCGATCGTGGAAAGTTCATGCTTGTTAGGTACAATCATGTAATAATAAATGTAACTTCTAGGTGCAGACGCGTGCGAGATGCAGATATGCAGCTGTGGTTCATATACGTACGGACGTCGTCGTGTATGCGCATAGGCGTGAAATACAAATTGCGTGTGACTGTGTATGTAGTGTACACGAATGCGCGAGCTCTCTAAGTACCATATAAAGTGTTAATTAGACGATTATGTCGCCGATGTTGCGAGAGTGAATGAATGAATTGCCGAACGAAACAATACGACGGGATGAGTGTGAGAGATGAATGAATGAATTCGAGAGAAAAATCGAGAAAAATGAAGACTCGGAAGAGAGAACGAGAGTACGTGCGTTGTATGAAGTTGAAGAGAAAGAGAGAGAGAGAGAGAGAGAGAGGGGAAGAGGGAGAGAACGAAGGCCACACGGAACGTGCAGGTATATATGATCAGTGTTTCTGAACAGTCATTGTTCTTTATTTAAAAGGAGACGCCGCTATGGGGTATGATCTTTGCTAATTCATATTACCTATGATATTCAATAAAAATTATTTAAATATTAGTAGATGCACTTTATCTTCGAGCAGCAGCGTATCGTTAATTAAATTATTATTATTATTTTTTACGAGTCGAATCGGAGCGTGATTTTTGCGTTTTAGAGAGCCGCGCCACGGGTCTCTGAATGATTTCTTTCCGTCGATTTTCCCTGTTGTTGAAGCTTACGTAAACGTAAAGTTTCGTATTGTTCGCCCCGCTGTGTACAATATTTCGAACATATCGTGTTCAGATGGTAGCCAAGCATACGTCGATCCTTGTTTTTCAATGATAATTCGATGATAGTTTCTTTCGTTTTTTTGTCATGGAAAACAATAAGACAGAAATAAAAGGATGTTCGTTAAAAAAAAAAAAAACAAACAAAAACGACTCCGTTATTTTTACATGATTACTCACAAATCGAGTCAGAGTTCTAAATCTTTCTCTTTTTTTTTTTTTTTTTTTTTCCTATTCCATTAAAATTGAAGCTGAGGACAGAGGATCAAGGACGTGCAATGGCGAGATTGCCTTTCACGCGATATCGCAAGAAAATTGTATCTTTCTCGTTAAATCGGTGAGTCTCTGTTACGTAACATCGAATTCGAATTAGAAATTAACGATTGTTCTATACGAGATGACTTTGTTCGACAACATTGATTCGTGGGTCTGTCGTCATTGCATCCACGTCCGTTTTATTCGCCGAATGATGCAGCTGTTTTTTTTTCCGCAGTTCGTGTCTGATTTTTCGTCACTTTGTCATTTATTTATTTTTTTATTCATACCGCGGCGAAGGCACGAAGCTTTGTGATGTTTCAATTTTTATAAATTACGAAACCGTAATTTTCGAAATTCTCGGCGTTCTGCAATCATTCGGTCCGAATCGAGTTTCGTTCAGATTAATTGTCAAATTCGTTGAATTCAAGTCGAAATAACTATACAACGAAATCTTAGAATCTCGCTCGGAACTTGGAGCTTGAAAGTTAGCTGAAATTAAATTGAAATCAAATAACTGAAGGACAGAACGAATGTAAAAAAAAAACTTGAAGATTCGTTTCAAATTTACGTTCGACGATTGCAAAGTGAATTTAAATAACTTGACTGTTCTAAACGATGCTTGAACGTTCGCCGAAACGTACGAAGACAGTTCATTATGGAATATGAAAAATCGCCTACATATCCAATTACACGATGATCCAATGAGGGAAAAGCATGTAAATAAAGTTTCGAAATTTATGACTGCGTCAATCATAACTTCGAACGCATCGAATTCATATCATCTTGATTTACGACGTTCTTCCTCTTCGATCATCTCGTCTCGGTTGCAATGGTTGTAAATAAATTTCTTACAGTTCTTCCTTTCGAAATTTGTCGTGCGATTCATTCAACTGTTCCACAATCGAGCGTGCATATTTTCGCGTATTTTTGATTGCACGCTTATTACGCTCCTATTTTTGGTATCCTTTTGTCGTCTTATCCCAATTTTACCGATCGTGAGTTTCTTTCGAATTCTTTTTTTTTTTTTTTTTCGAAATCTCTATAACTAGTGATCTACTCGGTTTGTACGCGAGATCAATCTCGCTCACAGTTTCGACTACCAGAAATGGCTATGCCACTATGCCCACTTCGATTCACAGCATTTTCCAATATTCTCCTTATAACTTCACTTTCTGTTCCATTGTTTTTCCCGAGCGTCCGTTCGAATACACGAAGACAATCCTCGGTTGCGAAACGATGTATCATCTTATCGTAGTTTCAACGGTTGTGAATACACCATTTCTTGCATTATTTTCTTCTTCTTTTTTTCTTTTTTTGCCTGTGTGTCGACTCGAGCTCGATTACGGCACGTCGCGCGCGCGACGTATCGTAAATAGAACAAGCAGCTGTAAATGGTAAATTTCAATTTACGTAACTCATTCGCGGCCGCGAAAGCGTCGAAAGCGTCTTGCTATCGGCAGAGTTAATTGCGAACGTGTAACGACAGCGTTCGGTAAGCGCGAGGAAGTGAAAAAAAGAAAAAATTTAACAACAAATGAGAATTGAATGGTCACTAGAACCAACACTAGCGGTTGCTATTATTTCATCGAGCCATCGAAAGCTATCGACGAGACAAATTTCGACGCGTTTCGAAGCTTATTGCATCGCTATTATTCAATCGTTTACTCGTTTGTCTGTTAAATTTAATTTGTTTAATTATTTAATTGCTGTATTGCAAGATTTCGCGTTTTCCTTGGAACCGATGAAGGATTGAACTGCCAAAGAAAATGAAATACAATTATTGACTGATTTTATGGTTTTAAATTTTTTTTAAGCAAATAAATCCATCAATTTTCATGTGCCAAATTCTGTTTTACATAGAATTTTAAAAAAAGAGAAAGTTAACGTTATCGAAACATTTGTTTTATAATATTTAATAATTTCGAATTAGAAAAATAATATACTCGTTATTAAATAAAAGCAATTATCATTTATCATGGAATATCAGAGAAAATTGCTTATACTATTTTGTAGCAAAAATGTAAACTGTAATAGAAATATTGCAACTTAAAATAGGATAAAAAATGTGTCGCTATAACAAATTCTTTTTTATTGATATATTTCAAAATTAGTTACATTACTAAGTATCGATTGTGACTATTATATATTTAAAGTATTTTAACTGATATTTAATGATGCAATTGATTTTGAGACATGTCAAGACATGTAATGGAAGAAAACTTGCATATTTATCAAGATATTCTTTGACATTTATTTGTTTTATCTGTTTAGTTATTATATTCCGCGCGATAGGCGTGCAAGTTTTATTGAACTTTTTATTCGGGTTCTTCAGGCACGAGAGGCGTTCGTCGTTCTTTTCTTATCTCAAATATATCCGTAGAATGCAATTTTGTTCGAGATGCAACCGAAACGACAAAATTTGACTTTGTCGCATCCTATGCAACATTCGAGAAAGCATAATTTGTTGCGTGGCAGAGCGACGAAACGAACTCGCGAGGCGATTGGATTTACGCGGACAGTTTGAATCTGCGTTCAAAACTGTGTTCATCGGTGGATCCGGGTAATTTCATTCAGAACTTAGCTGGATCCCAGTGCTAGCGTCTAGCAGACTTTTCGTCGAAAAGTTTTTATTAAATTGCCCCGTTGCTCGCCTTGAACTTTCTTCGGCTTTTGCAAAGCGAATGCAAACCAATTAATGTCACAGTATCTTGACGTTTGGCCAAACTTTTTTTCACTTCCTTGTTTTCACTACGTTCTCAGAATCTTTTCCCTCGCAATAATTTGGCGATCATTTGGCGAGGGATTTCGTTTCGTAAGTGATCGGTTTTCTTTTCTTTTCCGAGGAACAGCACGTCGTGAAACATTGTGCGATGGAAAATTGCTATATTTCCAACTGGACTTATGGAAATAACTGCACACGGATCCATAATGTCGCCGGTGTGTGCAGAAGAGAAGTTTCCAGTGGTGGTCATCAAAGGGTTAAGTAGTCTCGCATTAAACAAGTAGGTCAGCGAAGTAGACTCTGTCTGCTGCGGACTGTACAATCCGTATCTCGTCCAGCTCTATTTTTTTCTGCTTTATCTGGAAGTTTCTACCGTCGCTAGTTTCTTCCCGTTTTCTTTTTCTTTTTTTTTTTTATGATAACGATAAGGTTACAACCAATTGATAGACCAAGCCTTTCCTTCGTCTTTCGCAATTGTTTCTTTTTTGTACGATTTCTTTCAATCAAATTTCACTTGACTTTTAGAAAACTGACGACGAACGATCCTTGAGAAATATTGTTGTTACTTGCAAGATTTACAAAAAAGCATTTCAGATGCATTTCAATTCACGACAAGGCTGTTTAATTCGTTGATTTATTCCAACGCGAAAGCGAAATGGAGAAAAAACATGTATGACGAAGGTTTGCAAATAATTCGATTTGTTACACGACGTAGCGTAAGGTTTCTCGAATTGAATTGTCTCGAGTAGACTTACGCTCCATTTCTCAATTTTAATTCCCGCTTAGTGCGTATTGTGTATTCGGCGATACGTTGTCGCTGTTGGGTCGATGAATTTTTTTTTTTTCTGTCTTTCGATCGAAATGATACGGATCTAGGATAAATAATGTAGATAGAACATTGTTAATTTCGAGAAGACAAAATGAGAGTAAATTGAGTAATCAAGTTCAAATCAATTCTACTATCATTTTCATTCGGATTGAAAGTAAATAAATTAGTGAAATTAGTAAAAGTATGATCGAAGCTTTTTAATAATTAATCACAGCTCCGAGTTGAAACGAGTACGCGTGTCCACCGAGGGGGTAAATTTTCCAAAATATTCTCACCGCTGATTGCAATTTACAGATAATTAAGGCAAACATTTTAAAAATAAGCACGCCACCGGTTCGGTGGTCGTTCGCGGTTATCTGATGAACCTCCCTCATTAACCAGGCAAGGAATTTTGATTTCAAATACAGATACACCACGGCGGAAAACGTAAATAGTGTGTGCATGCACACTTGGCTAACATGGCCGACGTGGCATTAACGTCATCGCGAGAACGATACGTATGAAAAAGCCTCCTCGATCACGTGAATGTGACTAGAAAAGAATCGTAGCCTCTCCGCCACTGGTCACTGGTTTTGTGGAAATATACATTGTCGAGATCAATTTTTTCGAAATACCTTCGTGTTTTCGAACGTAAAATAAAATAGGCAAGAGAATGGACGAAAGACGTTTTGGAGAAGGAAAAAAAAAAATCACGAACTATCGAGACAAGATTCTGCTGTAATTGTGCTTGAAACTGGGTTGCGTTCAACAGATAGAATCACAGACAAACGAGAGTGGAACGTTTTATTCGACGAATTCCGCTCCGGAAACGCGATCAACCCTCACGATTTTTTGTCCCCGGGTGAATCCATGAATGTTCGTTAACGTGACTCGATTTTCTTCGTTGGCTTTCGGCCATTTACTTTTTAGCCAATTGCTCTTCAATCTCTCTGGCATCTGCGATACATATCACATTGCCGCGTTTCGATTTCAATCGCGATCGATTCTTACCTGTATGAATTCAGTTGAAAGTTTCTTAAAATCAACGAGAAAGGGGGGTGGGGAAGAAAGGAAAGATTGAAAAATCGAAGAAAATATTCCGCAACATTGGTGAATATTGCGGGCGAATTTCGATCGATCGACTCTAATTTTAACGATAATCTTATTTTTACGCTGGCTGGAAATCCTCGCGATTGCAGGATTCGGCGTAGAAAGAGAGAGAGAGAGAGAGAGAGAGAGAGAGAGAGAGGTTTGGGAGCGAACAATAAACGTCAATAATATATATACAAGAACATACGTATATTTCTTCACAAGCCATAGTATTGTTTAGCGCGTAAGATCGTTTTCATTCGCATCGACGATAAACGGTACGTCGGTCGGTATTGAATTCAGATTAGCCTCGAGTCGTACAGCATCGGTGTATCTTAATTTAATAAAGGTAAGCCGTACAAATCGTACCGTAAATCGAATCGATGTATCACGGTGTGGGGGGAGGGGGGCATGCGGGTATTACGGTTATTTTCTTTTCTTTTGTTTTTTCATTGTTTCACGCGTCGAAACGCGTTATTAAATACCTAAATGCGTTTGATTAGCCTCCGTGGCAAGAAACTTAAACTCTCCTTAAACAGGCCGATGACAACAGCTGATTCTGGGCGAATTTTTTTCAACGTTTAAACATTGCACGACGTAGCATACGTGATAACTAGCGAAGAAATATATAAAGAAGAAAGAGAGAATAGGGGACGATCGGTGTCGGGCGAGCATCGCCAGTGAGCGAATCTCGACCCAGGGAAAGTTTCTCGTGATAATTGTGGCCTTCCCCCAGTCGCTGGGAAGTACCGTCGACCTTAATTTGCTTACATAGTATATCGAAAAAAAAAAAAAAAAAAATACGACTAACGTACCATAACAAAGTAACAAACACAATACACCTAAATTAATTAGTAATGATAGTCTGCGCAACGAGCTCGCTTTAATCCTTCGCTCCACCCTTGGGTCTCTGAAACAGATAAATACAGATAAATACACGGCTCGGGTCATTCATTCATCGTTAGAAAAGATTCAACTCAGCGGTTTCTCATTGGGGAGACGCGAATTACTTGGTTCAATGTACGTAATTCCAATTTCAGTTTCAAGCGCAATTAAACGAAGCAAATTCGACTGATTCTATTTTCGCGTGTATTCGTTCTTCGCGTTTACAACCGAGCGAAATAGCGATTCAACGATATAGAAACGCTAGAAGCAAAAATTCAAAAAGACGGCGGAAACTTCTAAATGTCTCTGAATGTTCTCTCTTTTGCAGAAACTTGTGAAAGATCGATCTGCTACTCACCGGAGCCTCCTTGCGTGCTACGATTTTGCACTGAGGACGACCGACCACACCGTACTGATACTCGCACGAGCAATCCTTCTCCAATTCTAAGTTAACGAGTCCGTCGGCGACTCTCTTCGCGGCCACGTGGACGAATTGCTTCTTCTGGTTCGGCTTCGCGTCCAGGAAATTGTTCGAACTGAACGCTGCCCCGCCAGACTGGAAACATGATTCTCAGGTAAGTGCTCAGCTTCTCTCTCTCTCCCTCTGCTGTCTTTCGAAAACGCACACGGAATGCGAACTATTCGTAATAATAGACGAGGATCACTTGTTGAACACTTACGGAAACCGCAAAGTCAGCGCAGACGTCCTTGATCGCCGGCGAGAGATTGCTCTTTATGTCGGTGCTTCCGGTGAGAGGCTTCTTCTTGCTGTCAGCGAACGTGTACACGCTGTCCTGGTCGTAGCCGACGATGTTCTTCTGAGCTTTGCCCGAGACGAGCAGCTCTTCGGGGTATGACACGTGGTAGTAGGTGAGTCCCAAATCGCGATATATCTTGTGACCGAGCAAAAGCCTGATCTGTTGCAACTGAAATAATCGAAATCGTAATTCTACTATTCTCTAGCATTCCAGCATGATTGTAATAAATACGCTTCTCTTCGATGCGGCGGTCACGGTTTTGTATTTATCAAACTAAATGAATGAAATCTGAACTCGTGATAATTGACTGAAAAGGAATTATAAAAGGAATGTATCATCACGATACGGTATATATTTCTGCAAACAATCACAAACGAGAATATTTTTTTATTTATTGTAATAAACTAATGCTATATATTCGGCATATTCAATATCTTCTTTTAAACTTCTACAAACAATCTCAAACAATCTCAAAATAGGAATATAAGTAAAAATATTTAGATTAGAATACTATAATTTCAATGTTCACGATACATTCAATACTTTCATCTACACTCCTTCGAACAATAACAGACAAAATAGGAATATAATAAGTAAAAATATTTAGATTAGAATACTATAATTTCAAATCGATTACCTGTCCAATGTTCATGATACATTCAATACCTTCATCTACACTCCTTCAAACAATCATAAACAAAGTAGGAATATAATTCAATGTCTTCAATATCTTCATCTACACTCCTTCAAACAATCACAAACAAAATAGGAATATAGGTAATACTATAATTTCAAATTGATTACCTGTCCAATGTTCATGGTACATTCAATACTTTCATCTACACTCTTTCAAACAAGACAAATCACAGACAAAGTAGGAATATAAGTAAGATATTTTTTTATTTGTTGTATATACTAATACTGTAATCTCAAATCAATTACTTATTCAATACTTTCATCTACATTCCTACAAATCCAATCTCAAACAAAATAGGAATACAAGTAAAAGTATTTAGATTAGAATACTATAATTTTAAATCGATTGCCTATTCAATATCTTCATCCACACTTCTACAAATTCGTTCCAATATACAAATGGAAACATCAAAGAGTGTAGATTTTGGACAATTTGGATTTTGGAAATCTAATTGCCCCTGACTCTAGTTGATCTCAATTAATTACTAACGCCCTCGCGGAGCCTTGCTTCGTTGTTAGAGATAGTAGAGATTTAGCTTACCGAAATAAGGAATGGAGTCTTCTCGCAAGGATTGGCAATCACTCCAATTACAGCCTTGGCTGCGCCAGGTCTGAAGGGATATCGAATTGCCGCCTCGTAAGCGTCGGTCAATTTGAATGTGCCCAGCTCGACGTCCAATTTCTGGTGTAAATAATTCAGCCTCGTCTTCGTATCGCCATTCTTCGCTTCCTGGAAGTCATTATCGTTCTTACTCGATACACGCACGAACGACGTCAATTGAGAAAAAAAGAAAAAGAAAAAAAACGACGCGGTTTCTCGTGTCTTACAAAATTACGATGATAAATAATCGTTCGTAATTAAACGTAATGAACGTGTTACACGAAGCAAAGAACATTATAGATACCGTGCGTAACACACGTTTAATAGACACGGATTTCGTTGTTTGGTAGATGCTCGAATCGCCGCGTGAATATTCATCGAACAGCAATTTGTCACCACGTGAATCTATTTTTATTTCCTGATTTATCTAACGGTCGCTCTTTACGTAGCTAAGAAAAGAAAAAAAAAAAATACTGTTATGCATATCCAACGAGGAAAATCTGTAATAAGGACTGTCTATAGCAATATCAGTGTCTCACTGCTGAAAAACGAATCGTGTAAACGCGACCACGCGATCCGCACGCGCGAGAGCGAAGAAAATGTTAACGAACGCCGTGCGCGCGCAAAAAAAAAAAAAAGAAAAAATGAAAAAAAGTTCTCGTTACGTCGATCGGAAGTGTAACTGAACTTTTCAGTGACCTTGACACTGTCGGTTTCGTTACGTCAGCCTGTATTTACCACGAGTTCTTTTTCTTCTTTTTTTCTTTAAATGAATACCGAACTATTCGCACGCGAACGAAAGGATAAACTCGATTACGTAATCGATCGTGATCGTGGTCGTGATCGTGGTCGTTTTCTGTGTCGAGAAGAAGTACGGTTACCTGCAGAGTAATTGTTGGTTTCTTCTCGTCGAACTTCATGTTTTTCACCTCACCCTCGATGTTGGTGTCGCCGTTTAGCGTGTAATGCTGCGGCCACTTCATCTTCTCGCTGTATCCAATAAGTCCGATGTGCACGTCTCTGTGAAATGAATTGTAACAACGACGCGGTAAATCCGATGTAATCCAATCGATAAAATGCCAGTACTGTAGACGTATTCTGAAAGGTGCTGCGAACGCTGCACCACTGGCGATGAAATATCGTCGATAATTTAAACTGATGTAACTTGGTAAAAAAAAAAAAAGGAGATCCACTTGGTTTCATTTGAAAGCGAGAAGCTACTTTTGACAACCGTGATTTTTGGTTTTCTCTTTTTTTTTTTCTTCTAAAAATGACTCTACGTCGTGCTACTTTTTCCTTCTGAGAAACTGAGAAAAATTGAAACGCACGAAAAAATTTTTTCTTCGTAATTTACGGATCTATCGTAATTTTGGAGGATTAAAGGATTAAAGTTTTCCCTTTGCAACGATTCCCTTTAAAACGATTTTCACCACCGACGTTACGAGGTTAAAGGATAAAAATTTAAGAAATCCTAACGCTTCGTTCCACGTTCAATAGGAAAAAAAAGACTCGTACAGCAAGTCTTAAGTGCTCTTTGTAAACAGAAAATTTCAATCTGCAAAGCCATACTGTCAATTTACTCGTGAAAAGAAATTTTTCAACATCGACTCGCACGCGTTTGAACATTCACAATTTTCGAGAAAGGAGTATTCTCGCTTTCCCTATATCCCACTGCATGGTATAAAATAATTTAAAAAAAGAAAAGAAAAGAAAAGAAAAGAAAAGAAAAGAAAAGAAAAGAAGAACGGACTCACGTTTGTGTGTCTAGCTCTCAAGGTAGAAGTTTCGCGCTTCAAAACGAGACTAAATTGATTGTTTCACGAAGTTTAACCATCGGTTTGAATTATCGACAATTTTCCACTGTCATCGGTACACTGTTATGGTCTTCGCTGTACGTGAGTGAAAAGCCAGATTTCAGCAGCAAGTTTCGTTCGCACGTAAATATCTAACTAAATCGAATATCTAACTCACGTTACTCCATGCTGTTTCAATTCCGTTCTGAGTTCAGACATCAAAGGTACAACCAATTCCTTGTAGATTTTCTCGTTCGGCGTTTGCTGTTCCACCACGAAAATAACGTCAGCCTCTTTCTTCGGGATTTTCACGCTGAACGTGTCGCCTACGTCGACCTTGTTGGCTCCTACTTTGCAGCTCGCTGATAACAATAGGGAAAAGTATTAATAGCGTTAATACTTTCGTTAAAAAAAAAACAGAAACAAAAAAAAAACAAAAGAACGTGCTTAGTGTCGCGCATAGCACCAAAATTACATAGTTGAAGTGAAAACTCACTGCAAGACGCTGGGATACGGGTGCTCATGACGCCTTGTTTGTAGCAAGCAATGTGATAAGCGTTGGCGATTATGCAAGCGCCTGCTGGTGTATTACTGGCGATTGCATGATCGCAGGCATCGCGATACTGTGCCGGATTGACGATGTCGAAGCACGATCTGCAATCATATTTCAATAGACACTAGAGGAATATATCGTTTTCAATATAGATACTAAAAGAATGTATCGTTTTCAATATTTCGTTAGATACTAGAGGAATATATCATTTTGAGTAGATACTAGGTGAATGTATCATTTTCAATGTTTCACTCAACATTTCAAGCATGATTCGCAATCGTATTTCATTAGATATTAGAGGAATATATCATTTTCATTATTTCATTAGATACTAGAAAAATATTTCATTTTCGTTAGATACTGGAGAAATATATAATTTTCAATATTTCATTAGATACCAGAAAAATATTTCATTTTCTTTTTATTAGATACAGAAAAATATTTCATTTTCGTTAGATATTAAAGAAATATATCATTTTCAATATTTCACTAGATGCTAGAAGAGTGTATCGTTTTCAATAGATATTAGAGGAATATATCATTTTCAATAGATACTAAATTATTAGAGGAATATATCATTTTTAATAAATACTAGGGGAATATATCATTATTTCTAAATAATCTAATATCTATATATTTGTAATATCTATATATTAATAATTCTAATATCTATATATCATTATTAGATACTAGAAAAATATTTCATTTTTGTTAGATACTGGAGAAATATATAATTTTCAATATTTCATTCAATATTTCAAGCATGATTCGCAATCATATTTCATTAGATATTAAAAGAATATATCATTTTCAATAGATACCAAAGGAATATATCATTTTCAATATTAGGGAAATATATCATTTTCATTATTTCATTAGGTACCAGAGAAATATTTCATTTTCAATTAGATATTGGAGAAATGTATCATTTTCAATATTTCATTAGAAGCTAGAAGAACGCATAATTTTCAGTAGATACTAGAGGAATATATATCATTCTCATTATTTCATTAGGTACTAGAAGAGTATATTATTTTCAATAAATACTAGAGGAATATATCATTTTCAGTATTCGGGTGAAAAAAAAGCGCGCGAATAATCGATAACAATATGATTGGAAAATTCGTATTTGACACAGGGAAGAAATTGAATTAGAGAGTTAACAGAGAGAAAAGTTAAATTACTCGATATCAGGATGTATGTGTGTGTGTGTGTGTGTGTGTGTGTGTGTGTTTTGATCCTTGATATGTAACTTGGCAAAGAGAAAACGGAGTTACAGTGTTCCCAGTCCCGGGGAAAGTCTAATATTATTTCAGTAAATGCACGTTTTTCGAACGAGTAACGCAAGTAGTACAAAGTCCATTTAAAAAAGAGACACGTACTTCAAAGATGTTGTGGTGCCGGTAAAGTAGTCGGTGCAGACCGGAGCACGCGCCGTGTGGTCGACTGCAGTCGCTTCTGGACATTCAGCCTTCAGCTTGTACGCGTTTCCAAATTCTGCTCCACTCTCGGTGATCTAACAACGATAGAAGAAACAGATGCCCCTTTACGAACTGCTCGTAAAAAAATCGTTATTTATCATAAACACTCGACAGACGTGGCCTTCGTTCGAAAGCGACGAAGTTTTAGCAATTATCGCATATCTCTTGGTAATCTTTCCCTTTTGTCAATCCCTTCGACGCAAGTCTAGTCGCATTCGCTAAATTCTTTATCGCGAAAAATTCCCGAGAAAAAGTGGAACTTTTTCCCTGAGAATGGTTTTTCTCTACGAGCTGAAAGCTGCCTCGAAGGGGGAAAAAAACAAACCCACCACGTCAACGCGCACGCTTGGAGAAGGAGCGTTACCCTTTAAAGATCGAACGATACTCCGGTCGGTGAGGCACGTGAGCCCCGGTGTCCGTGCAATTTCCACGAACGCCCCGTTTTCCCGTGAGTACCTTAAGCGGGAACATAGACTTTAGAAATCTCGCGACACGCGAGACGCATACCTTTCCAGAGGGCAGAGTGAAGTCGTCGTATGGCTCGTTGTTGGCGTCGCCGAAGATTCCACGCAGTTTACCCAGGTAGAAGCCGGAGACCTGGACGGTGCAAATCATCGGCGCTTTGTTCGTGCACGTGAGTCGGACACCGTAATCGGACTTTACGTTGCCGAACGGCGGGAATAGATAAGCGTGCAGGTTGTTCGTGTCCGCTGGATAATCGGCTGGCTTGTTGTTCACCAAGATCTGAAAGAGAAATAAAGAAAAAACAAAGAAGAACAGTTTAATCTCGAATTTATTCTTGCCGATAAGTAAGTTCGACGTTTTTCGACAAATTATCGGATCGAATCATCGGAGAGAAATTCTTTGTTTCTTTTTTTTTTTTTTCTTTTTTCACTTACGTTTCCGTTGTTCTTGAGCGTGATGCTCTCCTTAGGCTCGGTGATCGTGATACTGATCAGATTCCCGTTGTTGAAGTTCGCCACGACGGAGAAGTTCCCATCCTGCATGTCCTGTGCCAGAATGTAGGTGCAGGTGCCGCTCAAGCTCAAATGGCGTCCGTCGAACGTGAAGAAATGACCTCCGTCGGTGACTGTTCCCCACTTGCTGAACGGTGGCACGAGATCTTGCACGTACAGAGTCGGCCTAAACGCCAAATTTACACATTTTACACACCGAACATATATAACTTGGTCACGTTGGTTCGTCTATCGTTGAAATTTTTCAAAAAGTCCCTTTCAATTGTCAAGTTCTCTTCTTTCAAGACTCTTCGAAACTTTCCTTCGCTATGCTTGCGATGGTTTTCGATTGACACTCGTGAAAGACGAAGACGAGTCTTCGAAATTCGTTCATTACTATACCTCGTGTCAGTAGATAATCACTTGAGCGATCAAAAGCTTGCGAGCAAGATTGAAACGTGAATGTAACGTGATATCTGTCGCTCTAATTCATCGTATAATTAGCTTTCCACTACGTTTGACGATCAATTCAAGCCTCAAGCGAAATTCCCTTTCGTCGCGCGCAATTTTGCAACATCTCATCTGTCGGATTGGCTTACCTGTAAGCGTGGTACAGGTCCAAAGGAGTCGGTAGCTCTCCGTTGCGCAAGAGGTTCAAAACGGAGAATTTGACGGTGGAAATGCCGGGGAACCTGTACCACAGGCTAACGTCGAGTGGTTGGAACTGAACGTAGCTCAACAAATTGTCCAACGTTGTCTGTTTCTGCAGGAGAGCCAGGAACGATTGAATCACGGCCACCAGATGCGAGTAGATCTTCTTCAGTTCGTTCACCTCGTCCACCTGCGACAGTGTCGTAAAATAAAATCGGCTTTCGCGTGCATTTTCTCACTTCGTGCTTTGCGAATCAGTCGAATCCCCAATTATACTAATATAGAACGCGTTATATTAAATACCGTTATGCTAATCGTACAACGTGAATTACGTGAATTACGCCGAACTACCAAATGACCAATCTATAATTTTTGTAGGTATGAAACATTTGAATGATTTCTCGTGAAATATATGAATGAAAGCTCGTGCACGTTATTGTTACCACGAAGCTTTTCCATTTTTTTTCGCTTTAATTTCTCTGATGGAAATTTTATGCTTCAGTCGTCGATAGTTTTAGTGTTAATTTCTTGGCTACTGAACGTCGTTATAACAGTGGCGTATGGTTTCTCAGTCAAAAAGAGCTGCAAGTTTAATTTAGAAGTATAATTAATTTTTTTATTTCTTTCAATTTCGAAATTTTGCTTTATTCGAAGTTTATTTTAGTGTAATGCAAGGCACTGTCGGATATACAGTGTGTTTAGTAAGAACGTAGGCGTCGTTTCTCTGTGGAGAAATATTCTTTTCGTACAAAATTTTACACACTCGATTAACAATGTGACCAATCTCCACCAGTAGCGATTATCGTTTTAGACGCGACGAAACATGCCTTTCCACACACTTTTCAACACACGAGACAGATAAATGTCTCGATTCTCGACTTCTGAAATCGAAAAAGAAAGAAAAATGCTTGGAAAGGTGAAAAACACGTTTCGTCGCGTTCAAGCTAGTGGTGGAGATTCGACGCGCTATCAATTGAGCGCGTAATAGTGTTTCAGTAGTGTTTGTACCTTCGGTTTGTGCAAAATTTTTTACAAAAAGGATACTCGGAGAAAACGGCGTCCACGTTCTTACCAAACACACACTGTACAATATCCCGCGTCAGTCATACGAAAAAGTCCCTGTCGTAGGGAAGTGAAAAATCTCGTAGCCGTAGCTAAAGACGTACCTTTTCCCGTTTGATGTGCTTGATGACATACTGGCAGCCAGCGTCGACGAGCTCGCGAAGTTCCTCGGTAGGCAGAACGGTCTTCGTGATCTTGCACGCTTCCTCGAGCGGGCCCAAAACAGATTCCGGCACCTCGAAGTTCTTCAGTTCCTCCAGTTTCTCCTTCAGCATTTCGTAAACAGGCAGGGCCTTCAGCTCGTTCGTCAGCAGGGTGTAGAACTCGTCGATGTTTCGTTTGATCTGCTCGTACGCCACGAGCACGACCTTGGCGAAGTCTTGAGACAGCCCGGAGATCACGTTGATCGCGTCCTTTATCTCTTTCTGGTGTTGATTGATCAGGTCGAGGGCCGCGTTGAGATAAGTGCTGGCGAGTTTCACCGCGGCGTCGACGATGTCGACGACGTGACGGGATATCTTGTCGTACGACTCCTTTAGTTTCGGGTAGATCGACTTGACGGCTTCCTTCAGGGTGGCTGTCAGCTCGTTCAGCTGTTGCTGAAGCTTCTCGACCCCCTTCGCCACCTGTTTCATGGTCTCGGTGATGGCTGAGATGATTGCGCCGAAGTATTTGTTCCTTTAGAAACAGAACAGAACGGACGATCTTTTCTTTATCACTTTTCACACATCGTTCCCTTTCGTTTTAATTTCATATCGCGTGTGACTGTGTGAGTAGATCTACGATGCATGTAGATCTACATAGGCGGGCACACACTCGTTATAACGTATAGAGTACTACAATGTATACGTACGCGATGTCCAAGGACTTTTCCGCCAAAGTGCACCAGCATACTCTATGTGTAAAAATAAGAAAAACAGTGTCACATAAACATAGGCTCAGAAATGTTTTATTTGTAAGATCATATCAAGTGTACGATGTGAAGTATAACATTTTTGAGTCTGTGCTTGTATGTAACAGTATCTTCTTTTCCTTTATTTCTGCCCATAGTGTATACTAGAACACTAGAATATTACAACACCAATAACAGTTCGTATAACTTTTCCCTGGAACTGGGTTAAAGTCTTTTTTTTAAATTTAATAATCCTCCCAACTGAATATTAATTTAAATTTTATAGTAAGTGCAAAAATAAATTAATATAAAATTCTACAGGGTCATCGTCCCATAAAAAAATTTTAACATTTTAATTGAAATTTTAAATTCATAATATATATATATATATATATATATTCATTCCAGATTTCATTTAAAAATCAATTGATTATGCTACCTTTGTACAGTCAGTTATGCTGCAGCCATTTAAATTTGAATGTAAAAAGTGTCAAAGCAATTTCTCAAGCATGCTTCGTTAGGCGTCGTTGTATTACTAAAGGGTAGAAAAATGAAATCACTCGGGGAAAGAGAATACTCACAAGGTGGCCTGAATCTCTTTGATGGTCTCGTCAGCGCTCAGCTCGTTCTTTATCTTGTTCAGCTCTCCCTGATAGTAATCCACGAGCGACTTCATGTTCGGCTGCGCCTTCTTCAGATGTTCCACCAAGTCGGTGCCTTCCGCTTTCACATGCTCCAACGCGTACTCGTTGACCTCTTTCAGTCTCTTCACCAGTTCCAGATTCTTGTTCTTAACGGCTTCCTGTAAAAAAAAGGGTTCAAATCAATTTGAACGTTTATCGAGCTTCGTGGTGACGTGATACTCAGCTAACGATTAATTTTCCACAACTTACCAACAGTTCGGCAACGTTCTCTTTGCTGTAACCAAAGTCAGGCTTCAAGAACTGTTTCTCGTCCAAATGGACCAACGCGTGGAACAAGTTCTTCTTCGCGCCGTCTTTCAAAAGGTCCGCGTGAATCTGCGCCAATTGACCGAGGACCACTTGACCGTCGACGCTAAATTTGGACTTGGGATTGTCTGAAATGAAAGAAACACGAACAGGTTGAGAAACGAACCTCTCGAAAGAATATTTCCAACCGCGCTTCAAAAATCGTATTTCATCTCGTTCCAACTGCCGTAATAACTGCTCACCTTTCACGTAGCCCTCGAGTTTGAATTTGTTGAAGCCAGTGGCCTCCAGGGTTAGAACGCGAGGAGATTCGCCCAAAAGAGACAGTTCCCTGTCGATCTTCTGCTTGCTCCTCGAGATGTCGAGCTTCCACTCGTCCCTGATCAGCTCCCGATCAGGCAAAGTGACCAACAGGGAGACGTGGCTCGTGTCAGCGGAGAACAGAGCTCCCAAGGTCTTTGGTTTCTGCTTCACGTCGTTGTAAGTGAACAAACTGCCGAGTCCTATTTGCTTGCTCGACACGGCCAAGTGAGATTTCAAGTCGAGCTTCAGTTGTTGGCCACGGCTGTTCACCTCGACCAGGCCGGTCACGTTTCTGCCGTCGGGAATCTCTTGCCTCTGTAGATTCGCCGCGATCGTGATCTTCTGGGTACGCTTGGCGAACACGTCGATGTCCAGATTGGCGTTGAACAGTTGCTCGCCACCGTATTGGAGATTTCCCTTCACCACCATGTCCTGAAATTTCGAATATCGTTTCTGCTCACGTTTCATTGAAATGCGCGGCTAATTCGCAGAATTGTACAAAGTGTTGAGAAAAAAGTGGCAAAAATGCTTGAAGAGAAACGTAGAAACAAGCAAAAGAAATAAATCATTGGTTGTCAGACGTTTTTCGTCACGTTTGCAGTCAGCATGTGTTCGATGTGTCTCCTGTTCATGTCAACGCACAATTTTCCACGAATTTCTTTCAATTGGTTTCAAATACCGATAATAAAATCTATTAGGTTCGAAATTTGGAAATTTAAGAATTTAGAAAGTTCGAAATTTGCAAGTTTCAAATTTAAAAATTTGGAAGCTCAGAATTTAGAAGTTGAAAAATTTGGAACATTTCGAAACTTAAAAATTTGAAAGTTTGGAAGTTTATAATTTCAAAAATTTGGAAAATTTGGAAGTTCAAGATTTGAAAGTTTGAAAGTCTGGAAATTTGGAGGTATAAAATTTGAAAATTTAAAAATTCGCAAGTTTCAAAATTTAAAAAATTTGGAAGCTCAAAACTTAGAAGTTTAAAAATTTGGAACATTTCGAAATTTAAAAATTTGAAAGTTTGGAAGTTTGGAAAATTTTGAAAATTTAGAAGTTCAAAATTTAAAAATTTGAAAGTCTGTAAATTTGGTGGTATAAAATTTGAAAGTTTAAAAATTCGAAAGTTTACAATTTAAAGACTCGGAGACTGGAGATTTAAAAGTTTTGGAAATCTGGAGATTTCGAAATTTAAAAATTTAAAAGGCATGGAAGTTTAAAATTCAAAAATTTCTCAAAAATCTTGTACACCTCTGTACAGAAGTTCGGAGGAGATTATGTATTTTACCTTTGGCTGCGTTGGATACGAGAACTTCGTTTCTCCGCTGAGGGACACGCTGTTCTTGTCGATGTTGATGTCTCCAGTGGCAGACAGGCTGGTCTTCTCGGATGGTTTGTTCTTTCTGTCCATGTAAAGAGACGCGTCAATCTTATACACCGCTGCCTGCTTGCTCTTTGGCAAATCGTACGTCAAAATGGCGGCGAGCTCGCGAGAGGGCAACGTTAATATGGAAGCTGTAACGATGAAAAGTATCGTAGATAAATCAACCCTATCGACGTTTCAAACTACTTCGATAATCACGTATCCCTTGTTCTTGCCTGCTTCTTTAGGATGAATGTACAGTTGATAAGTGTATTCAGTCTTGTCCTTGGAAGAATGGAGATAGAGGTTCGTCGTGTGATCGAAGACCGGGTTTTTCAGCTCGGTACTGGTCTTCAGACCAAACTCCACAGGCACGTTGAACTTCTTCAGGTCTACTTCCACCGTCACTTGATGCTTCAGCGGAGTTTTCTCTGAAAATTAAAGCGAAATTTTCACGTATTTTAGTAGAAAAATTTCAGATTTGTGTGTGTTTTGTAATGTTTAGTCGCGATATGTCATCAATTGTATCGAAGCTTCACCTCTTAATCACTTTCTTTTCCAATTCTGATTCTAAACCACACGAATGCGCGTAAATAGGCACTTTGTTTTTACAAAAACTGCGTCATGCACGTCGACGCAGTTTTTTTAAATAGCTGCTGGCCTAACTGTCAATCGACAGATATATCGCGCCACATTGCAATCTGAACGTCACTTGGCGTTACTCACGTTGAACGTTGACGATGGATTGTAGCTTGAACAGAGCGCAGTCCTTGTTCTGCTCGCAGTAGCTATTGAAAATGTGCAGCTCCTTGTTGGAGAGTTTCAGTTCGCCGACGATGGCGGACGGGCCGAAATTCACGTTCAACACTATCGCCACGCCGACTTCTCCGTCCTTCTCCCGGCTGAGTTGTTGCCGCGTGTACTTGAACGAGGAGCTTCGGGTATTCTCGCCGACCTTCAAGTTCCCGTTGCCCTCCACCACGATCTTACCATCCTCGTCGCGTCGTTTGTAGTTCGTACTGGATATGTAATACAATATTAACCTAGTGTATATTTATATCCTGATGGGGTATTAACCTGCGCTCACGTCCTGGAACAGCTTGAATCTTTATCTGTCTGTTTAGATATTTAACACACAATTGTAATACCTTCCGGTGACGATGTTTTTGCCGTCGCTGGTCACGGTGATGGTGATGGTTTTCCCGTTCTTCGCCGTTGGCTTGTTGGCGATCTCAGCGTGGATCTTGCGGTGCTTGATCTTGTCGCTGTCGAAATTCGCGTTGATCACGAAGTTGTCGATGCTCTCGAGGTTCACGTGCGCGTCAGCCTTCACGAATCCTTTGGGAGTGTCCACTCTCCATTCGCCTGTGTGTTCGATTACAACAAGACAAGAGACGAATCTCGTTAGGCATGGTGAAATTCCGCGATTCCCGCGCGAACGATAGTGCCGAGTCGAAGGTGCTCACCTTGGTACTCCTTGTCGTTGAGTTTCTGGAATTTCGAGAGCACCTCCCTTTTCCCATTCGGGCACGTGGCTACCACGTGGAACAGGCTGCTCGTGTCCAGCTGTTGGATCTCGCTGTTCAGGGTGTACTTGCTGCCGTCAGCAACGAGTTTGCTGTCGATCGACACCTTGTTCTCATCTTCCAATCTCTGTAAATACAAAGCCTGTTGAGGAGGACAGTCACCGTCGCGTATAATCCCCCTTAGGGGATTTCGAAGGACCACCCACTCTTGTGGAGTAAAAGGAATAACTATCGATCGATCTTGCCTTGATCTTATTCTTTTTTTCGATGCTGAAGGGGTGAAAACTACCCTCAAAGTGCGGATCATATTTCGTCGAACATCTCGAGAAAGAAATTACCGAAGATACAATTTTTTATGTCGAAATCGATGAAATTTGAAACGATTTATTCAAGCGATATATTAAAGAAACCCTTGGTCCTAACAAAGGCGAAGTGAAATTAATTTCCGTCGAGGAGGAAGGAAACTAATCCCCAACACTCGGGATTTTCACTTTTCGCACATCGTACGTTACATCGTATCGTTTTGAAACGGAGATACTTTTAGTGGAGGAACGTACCGTGTAGAGGAGCTGCAAGTCAACGTTGCGCAGTTTCTCGAGCAGCAGATTGCCTTTGGCCTTGATATTGATGGTGGATACTGTGGGAAGATACTCGTTGTCGGACTTGAACGAGATCGCCTTCTCCCCGTACTGGGCGTCCAAACCGATCGTAGCCGTCTTCTTCTCAGGCGTAGGGTTGTACTTGTAATTGCCTGATAATTGCACGCGAGGAAGATCCAGAATGTTCAGGGCTAGTTTCCCTTGACCCTCGCTGGGATTCGCGATCGCGTTGTTCACTCCTTTCAGCTCCAGTTCCGAGTCTAGCTCGATCTTTTTGTCGTTGTTGTACGTCAGTCTCACGGTGTCCGTTGCTTTCGTGATGTCCGGCTCGTCCGAGTGCAACAAACTCGACGAAACTTCCAGTTTCAAGTTACTCAGTTTCTCGCTGGGTAGTTTCACCTCCAGGACGCCGTCTCTTCTCCACGGTTTGTCGACGTTGTTCCCTTTTCTTAGATTCACGTTGCTCTGTAACGTTGGGAATCAATCAGCTGTCGATTGTCTCGATGTTGTTTCAACTGTGTTAAGAATTTCGTACAACAATAGACCTTTGCGTCGCGTAGCAGGTGAAAACACATTTCTTCACGAAAAATCCTATATAAATTGTGTCGCCGATTTTTCTAAGAAATTTCTCCGAGTCCGTTTCTTTAGATCTCCTGAAACTTGATGTACGATTCTTGTTTATCGTTTCGTCATTTAACATCAGCTCCCACTAATGTTCAAAATTCGATAAAATCGTACATCGAGTTTTACGGAGCCGTTGCAAATAGGAGGCTATAGCTATTACACGCTATGACAATTTGTCCGCTACGCGATGTAAAAAAATCTTGGATTGTCGTACGACTCTGTTTTACTCAAATTGTAACAGTTTGAGTATTTAGTGTTCGAACGTTTAAGCGAATTTAACGCTAGATTGAAAAAAAAAAGACTTTCCAAGGGAAATTTGTAAATTTACGATTACTCTGGCCGCTTGTGGATAGTGCGAGAAAGAGACCTGCTAGAAAAGAAAAGTATAAAAGATCGGATCGGATTTCGTACCGACAATGACAAATCGTCTCCCAACGACGACTTGACGTTGTACGTTCTAGCACCGTCGCTCTTGACAGAGTCAACCTGGAACTGCAACTTTCTCGGGACTCTAGTTCCGTCCACTTCCACGCTCAATTCCGTCAGCCTCTTCTTGTCCGGTTGCTCCAGGTTCTTCGCGTTCCACGTCAATCGCGCGTCCTTGCCATCCTTGTTGACGTAGTTGGCGTTGCCGCTGACCTTGAAGGTCGCCGCGATCGTGTCGAGGTCTTGCAGGTCGAGGTTGACGGCCAACTTCCTCGACGGTCCGCCCTTTTGCTCGTAGTCGGCCAACTCGCTCGACACTTTGACGTCGTACTTGTTCTCCCTCTTCGCGGCGTCGCGTCTCCCCTTGTACACGAGGTATCGCCCGTTTGGCAGAGTGACGTCCGCCTCCACTTGCAGTTGACCTTCCCTCAGGCTGCCCTGCAACTGGCCCTTGACGTTCGCCTCCAGCTTGTAGTTCAACACCTCGATCACGTTCTTCGTGTCGAGGGACGTGGCGGTGATGTCAGAGACGCTGGACACCTTGACGCGTTTGCTGGGATCATTCTCGGCGTCGTAGAGGAGCTCGAGGTTCAGCACCTCTTGGGTACCGGAACCGACGAGCGAGCCGGTCGCCTTGATCTTCCGATTGATCTTGGGAATGTTCACGTCCAAGTTGGCGCTTCCCTTGCGGTCTTTGTAGGAATACTGGCCAGTGGCTGTCAGGTAGTTCCTTAGGTCGACGTTCAGAGTGCCGCTCGGATTCGGTGTTCGCGTGGTCTTCAGATCGAAGTCGATGTACGTCACGCCGTTGACTTTCGCGTTGACGATCGCGTTGACGAGCTGAGGATTCGCCTCCAGACCGGCGCCGAGTTTCACCTTCTTCCCGTTCAGGTCCAACTGTCCGTCCAGTTGCAGGTTCAAGTTGCTCCTGCCGACGTCGTGAGTGACGATCGCATCGGCGCTGTACTTGCCGCCTGGTTGCAGCCGAAGTGAATTGGTGAACTGACTCTTGCGTGCCTCGAGGACCACGCGTTTCGCCTTCAGCTCGACGCTGTTCTCCATCAGCTCGGCCTCCAGCTCGATCTCGTAGTCGCCGGGCTTCTCCGTGTCCATCTTGGCGGACAGTTCGGTCCCGTACTTGAACGTTTTGTACTTGGCTTCGAGGGACGCGCTGACCGACTTGCGGGTCAGTTTCCCCTCGCCTTTCAATTTCAAATTGACCACGGGGTAAGTGAGCTTGCTGGACGCGCTCACGAGGAGATTCTTCGGATCGAACTTGTAAACGGCCGATTGTATCAAAGACAACCGGTTGGTCTCGGAATTTGAATCGGCTCCGTGAATGAACACGAACTTGTGGTCTATGTCGTTCTCGCCTCTCTTCAACTCCCAGTTCAAGTTGAATCCAATGTTGGGATCGCTGGACGGCATGCCGGAAACGGAGAGTTTGAAGTCGTTCTTGCTCCACTTGCCGTCCAGTTTGAAGGCGACGTTCTTGTCGGTGTAGCCGACAGTGGTGTCCGCCTTGACGCTGCTCGGCGTCCACGCGAGTGTCCCGTCGACGACGAACAGCTTCTGATCACCGGCGACCAGGGCCACCTTGTCCAACACGTATCTCTGACCACCTTCGTGATTCGAGACGTCGACCGAGCCCTCCACGTTGTACTGTTGACTCGGCCCGAGTCCAGTTCTCGCGCTGGCCAGCTGTTGAATGTGCTCGGGTAGCTTGTACTCGAACACAGGCGTGTATTTGCTGCCGCTGGCTAACAGTCCAACGCGACTGCGGAACTCCATCTGATCGTGATTGATGGTAACAGTGAGCGTGCGTTCCGTGGCGGTGTTTTTGAGCACAGCCTCCGCCGTGGCGGTTTTGATGGGCGAGTTGAAGGCCGCCCTGACGTACACGTTAGGCTCGAGGCCTGCCTCCAGACTCAGCGCCACGCGTCTGTTAGTTTTGCTGTTCGGCGTGTCCAGAAGGATCTCGAACGAACGTTTCTTCTCGTCCCGGACGTTGAGATCCAGCTTGAAGCGGTAGCTGGTGACGTCGTTGTTCTCCAAGGAGACTGCGAACCTGGCCGGTCCGTTTAGAGGAAACAGAGGCCTCGGATTGCCAAGGTTGGAGTCTCCACCGTATGAAGGGTATGAAACCTGCCCGCAGACGGTTATGCCGAGAACGGTGGACAGTTGTTCGAAACAGTCGGAATATTCTTTGCCCTTGGCGTACTTGGGAGCCACGTATTCGTTCCCTTTGGCGCCAGAGGAGAGCAACACCTCGCTCTGCACGTTCACGATCTCCTGCTTCTTCTTGGGAATGCCGAAGTTGACGTCGACGCCGTGGCCGTCCAACACGGCGACGGATATGTCGGAGCTGGTAGCTGTGTGAAGTGTGGCGACGATCCTCATGCCAGATTCGGCGCCAGGCGCCTGCACCACCAAGTTCCCGGCGATTCTCACCGACACGCTCGGCTCCATCGCGACTCTGAAGTTGGCGTTCTTCGGATCCTTCAGGATAGCTTGGAGATCCAGTTTCCCGTAGGTCTTCAAACGAAGCGCGCTCGTGCCAGTGAGGCCGAGGCTCAACGCGCTTCCCAACCCGGTCGGATAGACGAGGTCGCTGTCGAGGAACTGCAGATAGTTCTCGAGGTCGTAGTTCAGGTTCTTGACGACGTTGAAGCCCTTCTCGAGGTGGTCGAACGCTTTGTCGATGATCGCCTCGGGGTTCAGTTTGTTGCTGTCGCCCTGGTAGCTCAGATAGGCGAGCTCCACGCCGAACAACTTGACGGATAGGTCGACGTCCAGGTCTTGATCGACCTCGTTGTGATTCAGCTGAACGTTCTTCGCGAATTTGTCCAAGTCTCCCTGCTTCACCTCGCGCCTCGACCTGACGATCCTCTCGTATCGTTCCTTCGCGTACTTACCGAGCTTGCTAGCCGCGTTCGCGCCCGTCTTCAAATCCTCCAAATCCTTCTTCCAGAGCTTGCCCTTCGGCCCTATGTACTTCTCCAGCAGCCGGTCAAGGTTCTCCACGCGCGTGCTCACCTCGAGGAAGTTGGAATTCCGGCCGAACAGCTCCATGGTCATGTTCAAGCTCGTGGAACGCGGCACGAAGCTGTTCTGGCTGTATATCACGTTGTTCTCGAGAGTCGCGCCAGCGCCGAGCGAGTCGATCTTGTAGGACAGCTCGTTGTTGAAGGAGAATTTGCGAAAGTCCTCGGGGAACTTGCTTCGTGGCTTGATCTGTCCAAGGTGAGTCTTGGCGTCGAGTTTGCTAGGGTCGGTCGAGGCTCTCAGATTCCTCAGGTGACTCTGAATAAACGATCCAACCTGATTCACCGTCTCTTTGTCCAGTGTCTCTTTCAGCTGATTGGCAACGTGCGGGCAAGGGCAGGCGACCAGTGACAAGTACGCCTTGATCCTAACCTCGCTGTCCTCCTCTCGATCGGCCAGCACCTTGAACAGGATGTTCTTCCACTTCATCGTGCACCTGTTCGGCAGTGCCTCGATGGCGGCCACTCGCACGCGGTTCCGCACGTTCTTGTCGGCGCCGATGTTGGCCAATTTCTGCAGCGTCGCGTCGTCGAGGAACCGAGTGTTGCCCAACGCCTTCAGAGCGGAGATGACCGTGTTCTCGTGCTCCCTGGTCTTCGTCTTGCCGTTGCCTACCTTCTCGCGGATCTTGTGCACCGCCTGTTTCACCTCCGGCACGTTCTCGCAGGAATGTTCCTGGCAGTACTTGCCGATCACCTGTCCGACACCGAGGTAGCCGAGTCGGGGTAAGTCGGGCTGGTCGAGAAGCGTCGCCACGACGGCCACCGACGGCAGATTCACGTGACGGATGGTAGTGAGGCCCGCGTAGAACAGAAGAGTCTGCACGCTCGAGAGCTCGTTGTTCTTGACGAAATCGACGCCGACCTCGGCGGCCTCTCCGCTCCCGGCTCGGAACAGACCGTCGAGGAACAGCTTCTGCTCGCTCTTGTCGGGACGGATCTTCTGGTACACGGAGAGGATGTCGTTCTTGCTGCTCAGCCTGAGCACCTTCACCAGCTCGGCGAATTTCGCAGCGGCCGCTGGCTTCACGCCTCCGGCCGCTTCAGCCTTGGCGGCTTTCAGCGCGTTGTTGATCGCTTCCGGGGACGATTGCAACACCGGGTGCGGTGCCTCGAAGATCAGGGACTTGGGCTGAGACACCTCCGCCGCGGGAGCACTGTCACCGTTTTGGTTCTTCAGAGTCAAGCTTGTTTCCACGATAGTCTTGGCGCCGGCGTTCCCGTTGCTGAACGGCACGAGATTGTACACCTCCTTCGACACGGCCTTGTTCAGAACGCCGCGTTTGAACCGTTGCTCGATCGACTGCTGGGACGCGAGCAGAGGGGCGGACTTCACGCCGGCCGTTGTGTCCGTGTTGCCGGAGATGAGCGCGTGGTTCACGTTCTCGCGGAACGCGCACCCGGCCAGGTTTCTGTTCTTGTTCACGATAAGCGAGTCACCCTCCTTGCGGAAGTTGAACTGCGTCGGACAGGATCCCATCACGTCCGTCTGGAAAGAGACGAACGGTTTGTTTCGCGAACGATCGATCGGAAATGGAAAATTTGTTAAACACTGGTTTTTTCTTTTTTTTCCGCTGTGCAAATATTTCTGCAACGTGGAACTTAACGTCGGGTTAGTTTGAGGAGCTCATATCTCATAGCATAGTTCAGGGGTGGTGCGTTTCACGATTTCTGCTAGCTAATTAATTGTTAAGTTAATTGGAGTAATTTTCTAATGTCCTTATACGTTATACTACTTCTTCGTCGTTAAAAAGCTCACTCGAGAGGGCAAAAAATTGAATATTGTTTCAGGTTTCACGAACCTCGTGGCGTGTCGTCGATCCGCTATCCTGCACAACGGCCGATTGGAACAGGGAGACAACTGCTCTCTTGATGTTAAGAGACGCTTGGGAGTCACCTGGTTCGGTGCAGAGCTGGGTGTCGATGTGGCCATCGTGGTAATTGAATTGGACCGCAAATCGCTCAACGTCTGGCGTCGATGGCGGCTGGGAAATATATATATTCCTTCGTCAGCAAGTATGTACGTTGAACAATTGTTTTAGACTCAATTCTCTTTCCAATAGAAGTATTCTAAACAATGTAATCTCCGCGAGATATTGTTTCTCGCCAGAAATTCATACATAATATTTATGGGAGACAGGTGTCGATACGAACTTGAATATTTCAAATGATAAATAATAAATAATGCGACTTGTATATTCACATACGTACACATAGTAAAATGAAATATATCATACTGTAAAAATAAATTTGTTTACAACTTGGTCGACATTCGATACGGAATATCTGAATATTTTATTTTACTACGTTGATTTTATATTGTGTACGTAAGAAGACTTTGCCGATTCTGACAAGTTTATGCGTGATTATGCGAGAAGATATACGACGTTTATACGTCAGATTAGAATGCAAAAAGCTTTAAAAGTATTACCGCCCCGTTGATCCGGACGTTCTTCAACCGCAGTTGATGGACGCAATCCGGTTTCACGGACAATTCTACGGTGGCCGACAGTTTAAGAGTCGCATCTCCTTGCGCGTCAGTGACAGACGTCACCGACGTACCTTCCAGGTTGTATACGTACGTCTGCCCTTCCTGATATGCCTTGCTCGGGTGCACTGTTAACGATGAGAAACACAGAGAAACACTGGTTAAGTCGCGTCGTATTCGGAGTCTAATTAATTCGGAGAAATTAAAGAGTGCAGAGTGAAAGATACGCAGATTATCGAACATTATTTACTCACTTCCATGGCAGCCGACCGTGCATCCTGATTTCGCTGCAACAATAAAAAACGGAATAACAACGTTAGAAAAGAGATATGTCAATGAGATAAACAGGCTCGATTAGAAAGTATGTGTCAGAATGGCAAAACAAAAGTAACAGAGGATCCACGTCCTCGATGAATCTACCCCTATTGTCGACGTTAAAATAATTAATCCTGCCCGAACTTATTTCATCGCTGGACGTTGCCAGTCCAATTTTGGTAACGACTTGTACGACGCTCAAATGGAGTATCAGCGAGGGAGGGAATTGCATTGAATAAGTCGGGGGCCGGGGTTCTTGAAACGGGTCCGCTTGAATTCGTCATTAAGGGGTCAATAGTTGGCCCCACATCGAGATTTGTTTCGTCGTCGTATATAAACACGGGCCAGCCGGGTGCATAATAACGTGTAACAGCATAATCATACCAATCGGCCGGCTAATAGCATAATAACGATGCATAACGTATCGTAATTGACAATATATCATCTATCATATCGCTCTGTTCCAGTTTAATCTCCTTTTTTTTTTTTTTTTTTTTTTTTTTTTTTTTTTTTAAAAGAACCACGTTGCTTTTTGTCACAACTATGGCACCGCGACAGCGAAGGCAGTGAAAAATGGCTGGCGTAGGATGGTCGAAATTAATTCTTTCGAGTCGTATAATGCGTAGACTCCCCTGAGGGCCATTTTGTTCCTTCTTGACGCGGGCACGAGGAACGCGATGAAACTTCTGCGTTTCTGAAGCATTTCGGCACGTGACGCGAAATCGAGACTCGCCTCGAATGCCGATACTGATGAACTGATGGTAAATGAGAGAGAGAGAAAGAAAGTACTCGGTCTCCTCTGGTCCAGAGGTGATCACGCGCACGAAATTCGCACGAGAGTCTGTTGGACATCTCGGCTCGTCGGCGAACACCAGTGAAATTTCGAATTCACTCTGGGGTAGCTGGATGGTTTGAATCATAGATTAGGGGAGGACGATGTGCTCGCGTGATAAAGTTGATGAAACGGTGACACGACTTGGAGAACGAGCTGACATGGGGACAGATGACGATACTCAAGATAATGCCGAGTTTTACAGTCCAAATTTCAATAAGAGTCGCGCGTTTATTACGATGAAAATTCATTCTCAACTGAATTGAAATGTACATTGAATTTTGGCCAACAAGTAATTGCGCTCTTTTCCCATGTATTTTGCGATATAACTTCATTTTAAACAGTTATTTGTTTCATTTCCAAATGGAAAAATCAAAAAGGAACATATTTACTTTCAAAAGGTAAAGCAGTTTCAGAGTCGATTTGTCAAATTTCACTGCGAGATGAGAATATCATCCTTCAGAAAGATGAGAACGTTTTTTCAACGAAGGATTCACGAAGTTGCCCGAAATATGGCAAAAGATGATCGAACAAAATTGACAATATATTGTCCAACGAAGCTCTCGTCGAAAATTTAAATTACGAAAAATTCGTTCGCACCGGAAGGATGCGCGTCGATCCTTCGCATTTAAAAAGGGATTATATTTCGTTAATTTCTAGAGAAAAATTTCGTCGCGAGGCAAAGTCTCGACTGCGTCGTCTTCGCTGGCGAATGTTTAAGCGCAACTAGAATTGCTTCGCTGTTAGAAAAGGCGGTCGCTTTACAAGCTATTATAAAGTAACGAATTCTCCGTTCGAACGAAGAAAGGTGGGTTCGTTAAAGCGCATGCAGCGATGCATGCGAAAGATAGCTGAGCGAACGATATGAGAAATATGCACGGGGAATATTTATGAAAAGTCTCGCGTTTTAGAAGCTTCTTTTTCATCCCGTTTTCATCCGCTCTGTAGATTCTCAGCGGATAATAATGTAGATTCTACATTGTAAACGCGCGCGACGTAGATAACGTCGTAGAAAGTGCACGCGTAAAAGGCTTACCGGGGGCATCGTCTGCCGGAGAACTTTTAATAACTCTTGCCTCCCCTTTATCGAGCATTTGTTTGAACGATAATTCCTGTCCGTTTGCTCAAACGACTGTTACGAAAGAAAGAGAGAGAAAAAAAAGAAAATTTCGCAAGGAATATTACATCACTCAGTCCTCGGAGGTTAAAAGGCACTTTAAATATCCATTTTGTGCTCTCGTTCTGTTCGTTTTCTACATTTCATCTTGCAGTTACGTGCTTGGCCGTCGGTGATTATAAAGATTCGGTATCTTTACAAAGTGGTAGGAAAATGATTCGTAATTGGGAAAATACTGGAGATATACCGTAACAATAGTGACCATAACGATAATAACGCGATTTGTGAAGTAATATAAGTAAAGGAAAGAAGAAAGAAAGAAAGAAAGAAAGAAAGAAAGAAAGAAAGAAAGAAAGAAAGAAAAATGGAAAAATGAGACGAGCTCGTGGCAACTTGTACACAGGCGTGTTACGCCTAATTCCGCGTCGAGATCCCAGCAATCGAGAGCCAATCGACTAAAAATAAGCGTTTCAAGATCGGGGGTCAGCAAAGTCAGCGATTATGGCGTTATCGACGTGACCTTACAACAAGGTTCAGGCCTCTTCTGCACAAATATATCGCGCTCCTTCCCCCCCTGGAGCTAATCAGCGCGCCTCGCGCAGAATGTTATCGATTATATAAAAAAACTAGTCAATAAGATTTTTCATCGCGAGAGGAACAAGTGATCGGTCGCACGGACTTTCAATAAGACGAGACGATTACGTCGCTATCGTCCATACCTGTCTCGTTTTTCGAAATCACTTTGGCTGCCTCGAACCGCGTAGGAGAACTGCCGGGTGTAAAATTTTTATAGTTGAACGCTTATTTCAACCTCAGTTGGCTCGAACTTCTTTTTTTTACGTTGCAACTTCGCTTCGAGCAACAAAACTTTTAACGCAGGATCTACGACTTTAGACAGTCTCGGGGTCTGAAAATTTTCCACCGTTTATTACGATCTCACGAAAGATAAAGGTTCGACGTAAATCGTCCGTAGGAAAGCTAATTTTAATAGGATCGAGAGAATTTACGAAGCGTAAAGAAAGTCGTGAAGCAAATGGGCGACCGCCTGCTTGCAACTTGGATGTTGGATGTTATTTGTTAAAGGCAAGGAGAGAACTCTCTCTCTCTCTCTCTCTTTCTCTCTCTGCGAGTTTCATAATCTGCGGCAGCCGGTGTTTCAGATTGGGATATCTCCATGCAGTCCCTTACTTTAGGCGTATTTATAGCGTTGCCGTTCAATTTCTTTTCGATATCGAGCCCATTCGTCATTTTGATATTCGCGAGATGAAGAACTTGCGAGATCATTAGGCGAGCACAATGGCTGTCTCCTCGAATTCCAATGGAATGAAAATGACTTTTAGTTCGAAGTTATTGCCACAGACCCGCTGCAATTTCGATGCAGAACTGAAAGAATCAAAGCGTGTAATACAGTATCAAATCGTCGTTCCTTTCTCCACTCGATCGAATCTCACGATGAAATACGAGAATTTGAGCACGAGTGTATCAAAATATCCTCGAAAGTCACAAAGCTTCCAAGTTTTCATTCGTTAAATCAAAAGAAGAAAAAAGAAAATATTTCGAAATCCTCTTATTCGCTTCTTTCGTCTTCGTTTTTCTCTCCGATCGAGATAAATCGAACTGAAGATCAATGTTCGCGATATTTGCGAACAAGCGTGCGTGCTTCGTGGAACTTGGTCGTGTGCTTTCGCCGATCTCGATGTTCAGTTCCAACGAGATCGGGATAGCACGAGGCAAGAGGGAATCTTCCTCTCTTTTAATAATAACGGCGACTTTAGAACGCGGAGATAATATTCTGAAAATACGCGGTATGCTGGCAACGTTCTGCCCGGGGAGTAAGTACATAACGCAATGTTCGGCCATTTCTTTTGTACGAAAGGTCATGATAAATTACGATAAAGAATCCTCCAGACTTCTGAGCGTTTCCTGTCACGTAGCCAGCCTCCGCCATTTCTCCATTTTACCGGATCCAGATTGGATTTAGCTCGGCGAAACGGCGGTCTCCGGACGATTGAAATTAATACCTCGATTCTCTCTCGTGCAAAACCAATCCTATTAACCAATCCTGGTTACCCAGATCAGAACTACAATCGTAGATCGTGCGATTTTATGGATTGCTCGTTTACTTCTCTCTTTCTCTGTCTCACACACTTTCTTTCTACACTTTCCCTTTTTGCTGGAGTTTGATCGTTTTCTCGCGAGGCAAATGAAAACGTTGTTCTTTTTTTTTCTTTTCCTTTCTTTTCTCTCCGCGATATATATAACAGAGCTTTTGTTACCAGAGAGGGATCATCGAATGGTTGTTGCATGGTAGAATTGGTGAAACACAACGGTTTGTCAGTTGCGTTCGGATTCTCGTCGTTTGAAACTCCCTCGCGAACGAACAAACACTCGTAAACTGTGGAAAAATGATTAAATATAAATGTATGCATTCCCCTCGAGGGAATAATTCTTGCTTTGTTTGCTATCTTTGATTCGTCATCACAGTCGATACTGGTGTGACAGCATCGAGGAGGCGAATGACCCTTTCATTGTTTCATTGATTCAATGGTAATTTGCTGTCGATTGCAAGAATGCAATCTATCGTCGAGTATCGTACATTTTCGTCGAGAAGAAACAACGATCGAAATTCACTCGAATTCCTTTCACTTTGGACGGAAATTATCTTAAATTCTTTTTATTTGCGTAGAGGTTAAACGTAAATAATATTTATTTAATAACAATGTTGGCGATTAAACGATAGATAGACAAATAATCTCAAATAAACTGTTTTTTTCAACAACTCGATCGTCTCCAAAATCGACTCTGTTTTCAACTCGCTCGACTCTCTCCTTTCTCAAGAAAGAAAAACGCCCCACGCTTCTTCCATTAAATTCATACTTTCTTTCTTTTCATACATTCCTACGTTCAGCAAACATTGATACAAGGTCATCTAGTATAATTAAACGCAACTAAAGATTACAGCTGAACAGCGACCTACATTTATTTATTTACTTATTTATTTATTTATTTATTTATTTATTCATTCATTTTGTCGCTTTCATCGTCAGAGTATTCTCAATAGGGCAGTGCCTTTGCATTCTGACTCTCTGATGTTTAATATCTCGACTCTTTCGGCAAATTTGTGGCGAGGAACAAATATCTAAAAGAGTAGGACCGAGTTAACATACTGATTGCGAGAGAATCTTAGGGAGAGAGTACGTGGGCAATTTTCCTCGAAATAAATCCAGAGACGCGGAGCGAAATGAAACGATTCTTTAATGTCTAAAGAACGCTCGAGGCTTCCGTCGCGTTTCGAACGAGCAGCAGGGATCTCGCAATGGGGCGGCAAATTAATCGGTCGACCGCAATCGCTCTCTCTTTCTCTCTCACTCTTATTCTCTTTCTCTCGGTTCTATTCTTTCATTATCCGATTATCAGAGATTCGCTGGTCGCGTCGCGCATGGAAAATTGCAAGTGTCACGCGTCCAAGGCGCTCGAAATTTCCTGCCACTCGATTAAACTGCCTTTGCACTCGACTATCCTCCTTTCGAGGAGGAATCTAGCCAAAAAAAACTCGGACTTTTTCTCTTTATAATTTGTTTCGGTAATTACAACGAACGTATACATTTGCTGTCGTACGATGCGATGTAATAGTACAATATCTGAACAGTGAGCGAAAGCTATATAATAACGACGTAAGAAGAACAAAAGAAGTTTCAGAAGAGGAAATTTCTGAGTGAGTCAATTGACATTCAATAATTCACATATTTCGCATAAACCAGACTTCTTGTTGCTTCTTACGAAAGTTGAAAAAAAAACTTTGAGGAGACAGAAATTACTATTCACAATATTAATTCTTGTTCTAGCAAATGTTGATAATTTAAATTAAATGAATACTTCACCAAAAAGATAGAATTAACAAAGTTTCGATTCGAACTGATGTTTCGTAAATAAATTGCTGGTAGAAAATGATACAAAAAATGTTTGCCGAAAGGCAAAATGTTAATACTTATTCGTCTTTCACGCGTCGAAATAAATTTGGATTAATTGCCTTTGTATTCGACTATCTCTTTCGAGAAGGAATCTAGCCAAAAAAAACTCGGACTTTTTCTCTTTATAATTTGTTTCGATAATTACAACGTATACATTTGGTGTCGTATCATGTAATAGTAAAATATCTGAAATATCAGTCAGTAAAAGCTATATAATAACGACGTAAGAAGAACAAAAGAATTTCAGAAGAAGAAATTTCAGAGTGAGATAATATTATAATAATTCACATATATTTCGGAATAACTCGCATAAACTAGACTTCTTGTTACTTCTTACGAAAGTTGAAAAAAAAAAACTTTGAGGAGATTGAAACTATTCACATCATTAATTCTTGTTCTAGTAAATGCACGTTGATAAAATTACTTTAAATTAAATGAATACTTCACCATACCAGAAAGATAAAATTAACAAAATTTCATTTTATTCGAACTGATGTTTCGTAAATAAATTGCTGGTAGAAAAATGATGCAAAAAACGTTTGCCGAAAGGTAAAACGTTAATATTCGTCTTTCACGCGTTTCGAAATAAATTTGCATAGTGAATCAATTCTCGGCGTGTTGTGTATATAGACACTTTAAGACTGGACGTTTCGTAAATTTTCCAATTTGCCGCTAACGGCCGTTTTTTGCCATCAGATCACGCATGTTAACCAGACCAAAGTAAAAAACGACGGAAAAACATTTTCCATTTCACGATTGCGGTGAGATTTCTCTTCCTTCTAAGAAGACTACCCGGATATAACGAGTTTCAGTCACTCTAAAGTCACTCTATATTCGTTAAATGTCATGTGCTTGAGTTAGAGAACTATGTTTCATCTATATTTCGTTCGATTTCACGTAGCAGGGAAATATAATGGGCATGTATCCTATGTTGTACGTAGTTGATCGATATTTCACGAAGTAGGTGAAAGTGGGATGAATATCTCGGTGACAGTGGGATGAATATATCGCTAGGAAATCGTGGCTCGTCTATAGAAAGCGTTTCAGATTCGAGGCATTCGACTCTCGTTTGTTCGTCTCTTCTAGCGAGAAGAACGAGTACACACCTCGCTAGTGGTATAGCTCTAAGATATTTTCCAGCAATGTTAGAGTATCAAGTGCACGGAACAGTATTGAAAACTGTATACGTATATTTAATTGTAAAATATCGTCGTTCGAGAACGCGACACGATAGAATATATATCGGACGTGGAATAATATTTCTCTATACACGTTTCCTTCGCGTTAGTGAAATAACATCGTTGTTTTTTTCTAAAACTGTTTCCCCGGCGATGTTTTTTGTGTTTCTACAAAGTTCTAGAAAAATTCTGAAAAGTTGTACGAAAAATTCTACAAAATTCGACGAAAATTCTGGAAAATTTTCGTTCGATGGCTGACAAAGTTTTCCCTTCGCGTAGCTCGAGGCTCGTAGTTCGAGAGGCTTTTCTCTCAAAGCGGACGCCAGCCAGTCAGTCGTTCTAGGATTTTTGAACACAGGGGTGTACACGTATGACGACGCAACCGGGCCCTATATCGTCTCTCGTTTGTTTTATTGGGAAGTAGGGACGTTCAGATCAAATCAATTTACCAAATGTCCGGTTGAACGTGGGGGACCTGTAATCGTTTCAATGATATAGACCTCGTTCCAGCCGGTTATATACCGCGAACTACGTGTATTAGCGGCCCGAGATGATTTTAGGTACTCTTTAATACCGTGTCGAACAAACAATTACCGCGAATGGACGCTATCGTAATTGCTTCTTCGCAATGGATTTCTACTCGATCTTCTTTTTTCACGAGGCATTCGAGAGCTAGGCTTGCTTTTTGTATTTTTTGCTGAATTTTAGAGTTGGAGACACGTTCCATGAAACCGGACGATGGTAGAGTGATAAAATTAAAAATTACCTCACTTCGGGTTAATGTACGCTAAGAAAAGATACGCGTGCTATGTGCTTTCTCCGAAGCCAATTGGAAGAAAATCTTTTTAAAAGAATAGAACAAATGGAATAAATGGGAAAATATATGCGGTTGCACTCGAGGAGAGTGGAGCTTTCTCGCGACGATGTTTAAAATTTCTTCTTTAAAGTCAGTCGGAAAAATATTTGAAAGAAAGAAATAAATAGGAAAACATGTGTAATTATATTCGTAGAGGATATTAAAGAAATATCCGCGAGGCGGAGTAAGCAAAATCGAGGAAAACGAAACTTTCTCGCGACGATGTTTAAAAATTTCTTCTTTGAGGCCGATTAGAAAATTATTTCGAGAAAATAAACATGAAATAGAACGAATAGGAACGAAATGTATAAATGTACATTTGTAGAGGATATTAAAGAAATATCGGTAAGGCAGAGTGAGCGAAATCGTGCGGGACTTTTTCTAAAATTTCTCCTTTGAAACCATTTAGGAAAATATTTTTAAAAAAGCACACACGTGCGCGCGCGCTCAAAATAAAATAAATAGAAAAAAAATGTGTAATTACACTCGCGGAGGATATTAGACAAATACGAGTGAGCAAAATGAAAGGTAACGAGAACCGTTTTCCCGTCAGTTATCTAGCATTTGCTAGACCATTGCTATCGATTAACTATTCGAGACGATGTGTCTTCATTACCGGAATTATAGCCGTTTAAAACGAAAGTTGGCTGGATTGCGAGGCTAAAGCGTGTGCACGCGGTTCAGCCGTAATTTACCGCCACTTATAATTCTTGGGCTTGATACATTGTTCGAGAAGCGGCGGAGCTTCTCGCGTGTGCTCGTCTCGTGGAAAAGTACGCGCGGCAATGCGCATCCGCTTATCGCCGCAGCAATTATCCCGCGTCGACTGCAGCCTCATCGAAAATTCATTTCTACCGTCGTCACTCGAGACACTCTTAAACGGGGTTCCGTTGTCTTCCCACCGATTTTCCGCGCCGCATTTCCCCGGCAATTCGCGCGAAAATGTCGCGGCAATGGAGGGAGAATGGAAGCTGCTTCTCAGCTGGATAGACGCGGATTTAATTCGAGGTGAAATTTGTCGGATGAAAACGAAACGAAGGATGACGATTTCTTCTTCTTTTTGTTTTTTAATTTTACGTTTCCTTCTCGTTGACAGATAACAAGCGCGTGAATTATGAAATTATCTTGGACACGCTGCGACACGTGTTTCGTGATAATTTGATAATTTTCTAGAAAATTCTGTCGGAATCAGAGAAGAAAGATCTGCCTGGTTTCTGGAGGAACGAAAATAGCTATCGAAGCGATAAAAGATTCCTTTGGTAGAGTAAGGACGTGATAAATGATTCATTCTCTAATGTAATGAGTCCACGGTTAATTCGAGATTGAAATTCTTCCAAGGTAACTTCCATTATGGCGTCCAATATGGCGGCCAAGTGGCTGGTGAGCCACGCGATGGCCCCATGTGCTCTTTGTTCCTTCGTTTACTTGGACACGTGAATCTTCTTACATTTTCCCCGATATACAGTCACGGTCCATCGTTAATATTTAAATATCGAACGTTTCTTCGGCCGACGAAGGGCCCCCTCGAATTTTTAATACATTTTGGCGCAGAATTCACCCAACTGCCCTCTGTCGGGACAATCATTTAAACCTAATTCAACTCTCTATATTTGTCCAATTATTTTTAAAAAAGAACAGACCCTGTTAGAATTTCCCCGACGCGTGGTCGGAGAAACAAAACGGGACGAAGTTCGTTGAAGCACGGACGAACAGCAATATTATTCACGAAGTCGTAATCACCGTATCTGCCCCTAACGCGTGATAAAGTATACTTTGCTCGTTCCACGGGGCTCGATAAATCGGTGGAAGAGGCACCGTAGGGGAACCCCGATCCGGCTAATCATGACGGGTCTTAATAACGGCTCCCCGCTGCACCGGCATTCATTTTATCCGGACCAGTTTGGAACTGACCTTTCTAATTCTCTACGATCACACCTCCGAGGAAAATGAAGCTCTGATTAATTTGAAATTACCGCTCGGTGGCGACGTAGGTACAGGTTTTCGCCATTTCCAATTAAAGTCGAAGATCCACGCGTAGATCGGTGAATTTCTTTGACACTTATTTTTTTTCTATTTCATCGATGTTTGCTTAAAATACTTATTTTTTTTTCCTCTATTCCACACGCTGCTTTTGTTCAATTTTCATTAATTAATTTCTCGGAACGATGCAGAGACGGACACGTCGGTTCCTGCGATTATACGTACAGCCATTAAAGTGGTATGTATCAGAACAGGGCTTCTCAAACTTTTCCACAAAGGCGAAAGCACCTTTTACCCGAGGAAAAAATTTTCACGATTTCCTGACCTATAGAGGCCTGTGTATAAACTAAGGAATACGAATTGAAAACGTTTGCTAATAAATCATGAAGGGAATTCTAACGCAATTCTTCGTTTCGTATACGCACGAATATCATTTCACCGGTGTATTAAAGGCAGAGCTAAATGCTCGTAATTCTTCAGTTTTGCCAAAATTTCTGCGACCCTGGCTATAGAAGAATACAAACTAAAACACCTGCCGATAATAAATTATAGAGGAAATTTATTCGAAAACAATTCCTCGGTATGCGTACGAATGTAATTTTACCATGTATCAAGCACGAAGTAAACTAAATATTCATAATTTTCTAGTTTTGCTAAAATTTAATTACGCGACCAGTTGGAGAAGCCCTGAATTAGAATACACTGTCGCGGTATCATCTCGAAATCTGTCTGTTTTAAACACTATCTGGCTGGCGCGCGCGGAAGTGGGACAACAATAAACGATGGCTGGCCATTGATAATGATTCAAACAACTCGCGGGCTAATCATTGTCCATCATCGTCCATCTAACTCCCGGACAATGGGACCGCGACAAGTGGAGGAAGTCTCCTGGATCATTGATCCCGGCTGTTCCGGGTCACGCTTTTGTAAACACGCGACCAAGGAACGCGCGAACCTTTGAAATTCATTCGTTGTCGTCGCGCGTAACGTTTCATTTTTTTTTTTTTCGGGAAATACTGACAGTTTCGAATTCCCGGAAGTCCTCAGACTATCGCGATCGAGCTTAGGCTTCGCACATCCCTCGGAGACCCGTTTCTTCCTGGCATTCCATTTTCTGCGATGGGACTTTGAAAAATTTATTCGAAACTCGAAGATGCGTCTACCCTCCGCTCCCTTCACCCTGTTTTTTTTTCGCTCCGCGTCCACTTCTCTTTTCTTTTCTTCTTTTTCGTGTAAGATTAATCGAAGATTCCACGTTTGAAATATGCGTGTGAAAATTTCAGTTTAATCCGACTGTTTGCACATCGAGCAATTGTATCTTTCTCCGAATTGAGAGGGGCAGGGCAATTGACTGCCAACTGCGAGATATCTCGTAGTTTGCGCTACAAGTTTAGATTGATTACAACTGGTATAAAAGAAAATGTCTTTGTTTATTACAATTTTTATTGAAAAAAAAAAAAAAATAACACTACGTGATATCTCGTAAGCGGCGGGCAGCACAGGAATCTTATTCAGTGGCGCCAGCTACGAGTTATCTCGTAGTGTTTTTTTTTTTTTTTTTCAATAAAAGTTGCTGTAAATGCCATTTCAATACTAAATCTGTAACTTAGTACTATTATATTTTGGAAAATTTCATGTTTTCTTTGAAATAAAATTTGCTACCAGGGCAAGACACGTTGCAATGGCGTTACGAACACCGAGGACTGGCGCTTTTCAAGAATAGCGGAATAGCAGTTCGACAGTTCGATCGTAAGGGATGTTAATTATTAGCAGCACGGTTATTATATTCCCCGGCAAGTGTCTCACCTGGCGGTCGTGAATTATACATTTCATTTTCGATGTTACTCCCTGATAAACACGACGGTGTTTGTACATCGGTGTTTTACGATCAACGAAGGGACGAAGATAACGAACACGCAACGCTGACGGACTTCGTTGAGAAACGGAGCACGTTGAAAGAAATTTCTTCTCTTTCCCTTAAATGCATCGTCCCCAACGATTGTCGGGAAAAAGTCTGTGACAATGAGACAGCATATAAATAAATAAAGTTTTAATAAATTGCGAGATAAAATGCCATGTTCTCCAAGCAAGGATGGAGAACGAAAGCCATATTTACATTTCTACTCTTCTCGAATTTTCTCTTCTTCTCCCAAAATTGCGCGAGGAATTGGAATTTCCTGAAATTGTTGCAATAGCGTTTAAAACAAAAAGAAAAAAAACAAAAAAAAATCTCTGAACAGGAAGAACAGAAGTTGCGAGTTTTCGTCGAATTAAATTTACTGCCTCCTTCGAATTTCTCTTCGAACACAGTCTCCCGTCTCAGATCAGTTACAAAGTTCACGCCCGCGATGTTAACGCGATTTGAACTTTAGCGTTTGCAAAAGCAATTTCGAAAAAAGAAATCGCAAGTTCGACGGGGTCGAGTGATAATCGATTTTGCTATCTGCGCTTCGTCGAAAGTTGCCGGCTGCCTCGATATCTGTGTTTACAGTTCACGCGAGTGAATCGAAAATCTGCGTGTCGTTTTGTCACTGTAAACACGATCGTTTATAATCCGCCTGCAGTTCTCTGAATATGAGAAAAGAAAGAAAAAAAAGTCAGCTCGTCCGATTCTATTAATCCTGGTAAACATCGAAGCTGCAATATATCAAAGGCACAAGACGCAGAATATTTTAGTAGCCATTAAGTGTGAGTGACGCAGCTTATGGCTCTATGAATAGTCTTTCCCGAAGCTAAGCTAGACCAAACGTGACAAAAGACAACCGACCATTAAAGCGCGAACGAAATGGCTGGAAGCAAAGTCTCTATATCAAAAAAGCCTGTATCAAAGTCTTTCAAGAAAAAGAGAGAAACGAAATTTCTCGAAATAATCGTTGTCAATCGCTTCGAACTCAGTCTGTTGAAATTGATCTGCGATGTCGTCGGTCGTCCACGATTAATCTCTTCGTCCTTCACTCGTCGACCCCTTTTTATCGAAAAATTCGCGCAGAATTGCACAATTAGCGATTAGCGTGGATTACATTCGTGCATTTATGCATTTACAGAGAGAGAGAGAGAGAGTTGGAAGATATATCAGTCGCGTGTAGAACGAGTATAATTATCATGTAACATATTACAGAAGCTTTTCCGACCCAAATCAAAATCCATCGTCGACGATTTGCACGAAATTACGGAAAGCAACTTCGAAACGTTGCTTCTACTTTTTATCTCAAAGAAACAGAGAAATAAAAAAGAACGAAAGAATCGAAATTTGAAAGATCGTTTCTTTCTTTTCATTCAATTTATACATGTACATATATCCCTCGAATCATCGATTGTTTCGTAAACGCACGGAAATCATCTGCGTTGCACGACGACTTGTTGTTTGATCCCGCTCGAGATACGCGCAAAGCCATCGCTTTAACACTAGAACTACCAAACTAGTCGAGATTTATAATTCTTTAGAGTAACATTGCGGATTCGAAATTCGAACGATTTTTTGTGAAAAAATGATACGAACGAAAATTCGTGTTGTAAACGTTTTCTTATTCCTCGACTTTTCTACTTTAATCTTCGATGGTTCTAGCGTTGGGAAGCGATTCTTTGCCTAGTAATTCGTAATACGGAGTATTTCTCTCGCTGATATTACACCGTGTTACTCGTGTATCGAAATATCATAAGGGATTTGTCACGAGTCGTCACGCGAAAAGCCAGCGCCGCCTGCCCTCGATAATCCGCGTTTCCACGAGAACTTTTACACGAGGGTGGAACTTATTTACCGGGTCCACAGACAGAATTCCTGTGAGACTGCAAAGGGGTAGTTCCATGCATTTTAGAGGCGGTCTGAGCCACGGCGAACAAACTTCCAACGGAATTTCGTTGCCGCGACGAGGTTCCACGCCTGGCCATTGTGACTGTGCGCTCGTCGCGTGTGAATTCGCTTCTCAGAAAAATATTTTCACACACGCGCGCGCGCGCTATTCTTTCCTCTTCCCAAAAAATGGCGACGAAGTTTCACGCGACTGCGACGTAACGAGTTTCGAGTCGGAGCGTACGTACCTGAGTTAGGTTAACAGGAAGTGGCGTGGCTCGCGCGACGACTTGAAAAATTGATGGATCGCGATGGGCCACGTTGTTTACGAAGGCGTCGTTAAAAGAACGAGGAACATACTCTCCTCGCCGTCTATGGAAGCCAGGTCCTTTGTTTTTTTTTTTTTTTTTTTTTTAAAGGCGTGCAGAGTCGAGACGCGGCCCTGGCGAAACTTGCGAAACATCGTTCTTAGCGCGAAGTTTGTTCTCTGTGCGCTGATGCACGGTGATTTAGATCCGCTTTTTAAAAGCAGTTTTCCCGCGTTTTTACATCGCTGGAAAATTTCTTTTTCTTTCTTTTTTTTTTTTAACAATGACCGAACTCAAACGCTTGAAATTTAAACGAATAGATATCCGAGGCTGAAATATCACAATTTCCCTACGGAAGATTGATAATAATTATACGATATAATTCTAGTAAATTTTTTTAAATATTATTTCGAAAAGACGAGGCTGAATTTAATCGACGATTGAATAAGTAATGTCTGAAATCCGCTTTCTGCGCGGTGTCGATAAAATTAACAGACGTCAGCAATCGAGACACTGAGAAATTTTCATCACCGAAGCTCCGAGGTCACCGAAGCTCCGAGGATGTTAAGTGGTTCGAAAAGTCGTTTAAAATTCTGTTACGATTCCGTAGTGGTCAACGGAAGGATAAACAACTTGGCAAATGTCGTTAATTTCCGAGATAGACAACGGTTACGGAGACGTTTCTATTCGAAACGGCCAAACGATTTTCTTTTGTCTTTTGCTTTGCTTCTTGTTCTTATCTGCGAGATGAACGATTTGTTTACGAACGATTTCAGCTCGGAGAAAAATATATATATTTCTTGAAAGTCAGCGTTGTCGGAGTGACATTGATGTCATTGAAATGCTTAAAAAGAAGAAGAAGAAGAAGAAGAAGAAGAAAAAGAAGAGAAACTGAGATGACTTTTTATCTGTTTATATTCACATGTCTTTTATCGTCTGTCGAAGATAAGAACGAATATTCAAGAATTCAAAGATGATATCCAATTCCACGAATTCCCCTCCCGAATTCATCAGTTATTTATGTTGTTTCGTGCGTATTCGACCGTAATACATAATATTTCCCCCCCCCCCCCTCAGAAAGATCTACATGTCTCCCACCGCTTTTTAAATAAATAAATTCCGATATTCCAATGGGATATTTCCTTTGGGTTACCTTCTTCCTCGGCGTCGCGTGAAAGGATAACAAATCTTCCGAGGCCGAGGCGAAATCTTGGAGGAGAATCTCTTTCTCTCTCTTTCTCTTGCTTCTATTTAAGGCGAAATTAAGGTTTTGAAACATTCAATTTTCTCTCTAAGAAAGTAGCCTAATACTAGAACTACCAAAACGGTCGAAATGACCAATCTGTAATTTTTTGTTGGATATTTTACACAGATGTAAAAACAGTGTGAGATTTCTTAGAGATTTAAATGTAAAATGTATAAACAAAAGCTTGCGTACTTCGTCATATTGTAAAGCTTTCTATTTCTTTTTTTTTTTTTTTTCTTTACTTTAACATCTCTAGTGGAAATTTTACGTTTTAATCGTCGGTTAAAGACCTGTGCTACAAAAACCAAGATAGACTGAAGATTTTTGATCAACGGGAGCGTGTCACTTATCTTCTAATTCGTTGTCTCGCGAGTAAGAGCGACTTTTGCGATTGAGAAAGAGAATGCTTGTCGTTCTCATTTTTTTATTTCGTCGAACCTTTATACTCGCTATTTTCGAGGTAGTTTTTTTTCTTTTTTTTTATACAACATCATAATTTTTCCACTTCATTCGAAAAAGGACACTAGTTTTTATAATCCGCTATTTTCGTCACAAATTAATTCCCACGCGCCTCGCGTGAAAATGCATGGACCGTGGTGCAAGTTTTAAAATAAATGCTGAAACATCGTACCGAAGTGCAAACATTAATATGTTTAATAATTATTGCCATGTTCAACGATTTAACGTAATTATCCGTGTTTAATAAAGTCCATATTTAACGATCCATATTTAATAAATAATTTAACAATTACGTAGTAATTAGCTGAATGAACAGCAAGAAGGTTAAAAGTGAAGCTTCTTCTTTCTAATTTGGCCACTCCCGAGGAAATTCTGTCGAATTCTATCGAATTCTAATCCTACATTCGATTGCTTTTATTTGCTATTTATTCTCAGCGGATTGCTACTTCCTCGAAGTAGCTACCACTTTGCATTACACAGCCAGACTCAATCCGCTGGAAGTCTAATTTATTTAAATTTCAGTGTTCCGCTGGTTCCATTACTTAAACGAGAAAGTCGTAGAATTTCATAAAATCAGAGAGAGAGAGAGAGAGAGAAGATGGGAAGTCGCAGAGATAAAAGCAGCGAGTAAACTACGATCGTAAACTGTTTGAAATGTTTAACAGATGTTTCAGAAAGGGTGGAAAAAGGGTAGAAACAAAAATTCGAAGAACTTAAAGTCGGAGAACGAAATTTCTCACTCAGCTCGACTGATTGAAGAGATTTGAAAAGCCTTTAACAAAGACAATCTTGGGTATAATTGAGTATATTCATCCATATATTTGTTTTCATCGTCCTGAATACTTTCACGTCATTTAAAAAAAAAAAAAAGAAAAATTTCAACTTGAGTCGATTGGAAATTTCCAAAATCCGTGGTTTCTCGCAGAGATCTCTACCAGTCTACGTGGACAGTTGCAGGATTAACACATTCACGGCGAGATGTTCGAACAGTTTACTCGACAGTTTCGTGCAAGAAATATCTGTATACGTATTACTTGCTAGAACTATCATTACAAAAGTCTTATACCATGTGTGACCAATTTTGGCACTCTCGCTTGAAAGATCAGTGCCAAGATCAATATTAATTTCCGTTTGGCCAGAAATACACAACCGTGCAAATCTATTTTTCAGTAGTTCTCGAACATCGTAAATTACAATGATTTACACGCAGACTATATATCTGGACACGGTTGTTCCAGTGTGTTAATAACAGACATCTCATTCGTTTCGATATTATTTTTGTCAACCCTAACTCAGGCAAAGTGAAAGCGTGAAACGGTGGAGAACGAGAAGGGGTGCAGATTCGCTTACGTGCTGATTCGGCGACCGTAAACAGAAGCAGAAGACAAGCGAGGGCCGCAAGTCGAGGTGGATGCCCCATCACGGTCCCCGGCAGGCAGAGAGATGTCTCGGGTTTAGTAGCACTGTTGCACAATACGTATCAGTTGGGGGCACGAGAGAGATGCGGCCACGGGAGCAAAACACCACAAAAGCATCGGTGCTTTTCTTCGTCCGTGCTTTTATGCTCTCGTGGCCCCCGTCTCGCCCCCTCCTCCTCCTCCTCCTCCTTTGCCACTTGACCAAGTTGCTGGACATTGGCATACGGTCCGTGTGTGCTTGCTCTATTCGTCACGCTGACACTGAGATAACGAGATCCCGCGGCGGGCCGTGTTAAGCGGCGTGCACACGCTCCGATTCCATCCATCCGGGCGCGTCGATTTTCAATTTTCGTCCCACAGCCCATCCATGGTGTCCATTTTTCTTTCTTTTTCTTTTTCTTTTTTTTGTCATTGATGATTTCACTCTGAAAAGTGAAAGCACTTTGATTGTAGGCATTTTTTTATGAATTTATCAGAATTAAAATCGTCGATCTTCAACTTTCGTTCCATAGCCCATCCACGGTGTCCATTTTTCTTTCTTTTTCTTTTTTTTTTATCATTGATGATTTTACTCGTGAAAGCACTTTGATTGTAGGCATTTTTTATGAATTTATTTTAGGAATTAAAAGGCGGACGAAGCAAGGTATTCTGAATTTCGCATGCATACGCTGGTTTCGATAGAAGAACGCGAAATGTACTGCGCGATACAGAACAGTCTGAATAACGAATATTTCGGTAATCGAGGTTTTATCGCATTATACGAACGTTTTATTATACGATTCTCGTCAAATGATGAGCTTCATCATTCGCGAATTTACCGGAATTAAAAGATGGACGTCTTGTTCTGGTGAAATATATATTCGACTGATAATCGTGGTTCTGATCTGTTAGTAGAATCAATGAATCTCAGCGTGTTTCGTGTTTCGTGTTTCGTGTTTCGTGTTTCGTGTGGAGGCAGCTTAAGCGAACGACTAATTGTGAATGAACGAACGCACTGGATAGACGAAACGAATCATTCAGTCGCCGGTGTTCGATCTCTCGATCGCTCAAGCAACTCATTATGTCACCGTTCGCGTCATCGATCACCGATCAAACATTTCGCCTTTGTTTCGCCAAAACGCGAAGCCAGGCAAAAATGTTCCTGCCCTTCGAACTCACTGTACCGCCATTTCTGTCATTCTCAGCTGTCCGTTCGTCATCCGTTCGTTATTCCCTTGTGCACCACTTGGATGAACGAACGACGTCTTAGGCGTTGAGGAAATTATCGGGGAACGATCGTAACGAGTGATTTACGTGGCTTTGCTAGACGGTTCTGGGGTGCAGGTGTTCTTTTTTTTTTCTTTTTTTTTCTCTTTCGTGGGATGGAATTTTATGGCGGGCGATCACAGGTAAGAAAAGTAGATTGCTCGGCCACGTTTCACGTCGAACAAATTTCCTTGCTTCTTGGAACGGCGATAGGAGAAGCGTCGAAGAATCATTGGCAAATTGTTTGATCGCTCGTGCCAGGGAATCGCTAGATGAAACGGAATTAACACGTTGATCGCGTCGAGCGCAAATCGACGAGTAAGTTTCTCGCGGGGCCTCACGAATCCTTTTATCGTTTCTTTTTTTCTTTTTCATTGCTTCCGTGTTTTATTCTTTTTTGCTAAGTTTATGACACGTATGTGCTTCTTCACTGTCAAACTGAAAGTTTTCACGCATTTCTTGCATCGATCCGAGGTTAGATTAGAAATTTAGAGGCCGTTGAATCCCATAATGTTCTTTCCAATGTATCGCAAACGACTATCGCAATATTGCGTATTCTTATGTAAATAATGTAATTACGACCACTTCGAAGTTGTTCAAAATAATTCACTCGTATCGCTCGTATATTTGATATCGAGTTTAATTTGCTTAATTTAAAAATGATTTACCATTTAATAAATAAAAACTCGTTTCTCTGCTAAATATTTCTTCTGTTATCTACGAAATATTCAAAAATAGAGTCGCCACTCGATGGGGGACTCAACTCACCCAGATACAGGCATGATCAACGTGTTCAAACGACGTGAACACATGAATTTGGAAATGGCTAGTTCAACGAGTAAGTTTTGTTTCTAAGGGAAACGATAAATCAATGTTAATTTCGACTTGCCTTAATCTTGCTTGCTGCAAATACACTTTTGCCCCGATATTCGAGGTCCGTTTTCCCAAATATTTTGGTGTCGTTCGAGATCGTTCAAATGTTTCTTTTTCAGATAAAACGCACGGTGTTCGTCGTTATTTACGTGACAACTATACACTTACATTACAACGCAACAGGATATTCTCTCTGTCAGTCAGAGATTAGATAATCGATTACTGGTAAAGAAAAAAAGAAGAAACGAAATTACCATTAATCATTACCGTTGCTTTAATTAATTTATATAATGGCGAAGTAGTATGATATTTCGACACGATGTATTAATTCGAATATTGTTTTTTCACGAGAAATTAAATTAGGATTTAGCACGAGGTTGCGAGATGCTTTTGATGCTTCGATGATTTGCACCGTTTGTGACGTTCGATTATTTCGCGCAATTAATTTCCAGACAGCAAGTGACAAATGATTGGATATAAAAATTCGATATAAAGCCACGACTGATGATAAAGTTACGAAGGGAGATATATATGTATCATATCGCGTTATTATAAATAACGGAATGGCGCAAAATTTCTTAATGCTTTTACACGAAGATTGACTCAGACGGCGTCCCGAAAGAAACCAGGGAAAAAATGAAAATTAATACGCGAAGAAGCGAGCGGCATCGTCAGGCGTATTTTACACCATCTTTCGCACGCAAACGAGAGTGAATTTATCATCCTTTGCATTGATATTACACGTTGAAGATGTAGATGCGCGCCTACGTGTACGATTATTCCCTATTCTGAGAAACCGACGTTTAGAAGAAAGGAGGGATACGCCGAGAAGAAAAATAAGTCGAAGTTTGAATAGCAGCCTCGGTAAATTAATTAATTAAAGTCTAATTACGCGGAAAGCTTGAAATTCCCTTAATTAGGGCAGAGAAGGTTAAGCGTACATTTCTATTTCGCTCCTCCATACATTCGGATTGGACATCGAACGAATGGGCGACACTGTATTTTCGTTGTAGAAAGAGATAGAAAATACGGCGGTGGGAAAAAGAGAAAGAAAAGAAAAGAAAAGAAAAGAAAAGAAAGGAGAGAAACGACGAGATAGTACAGCAAGCGGAGAGAAGGTGCATGATGTTAAACGAACCCTTTGGTAAATTAATTAAAGCTTGAATTAATGCAAGAACACGGATCTTTTTTAGCTGAAGGTTAACGAGATTCTTCCAACGATTCTCTCCAGGCCCGATGCGCAATGCAATTACGCTTGAAACAGTGAAACTCGCTCGGAAAATTGTCCCGCGCCTCTGCGCCTCGTTCGATGTCGTGTTTCGACATCTTTCGGTTTCCTTCGGGAAAAAATTTCACCGTGAGTACAGAGCGTGCATCGCCGGTGAAACATTGTTACGTAGCGAGATAGGAATTTGATGTAACTTTGTCTTCTTTATTTTCCTCGCAGAGTACCTTCTTTCAATATTTAGAGACTTTTCGACAGATACGATCTTTTGAGAAACGAGTCGAAGAGCATAGTAGAATTAAATGGGTTAATTTCTTCGAATTTCGACAGATACGATTCCTTGAGAAACGAGTCGAAGAGTATAGCAGAATTAAATGGGTTAATTTCTTCGAATTTCGACGTTTTTGCGAAAGTATCACTTTCAACGTACCTTCTTTCAATGTTTTCATTAAATTTAAGAGACTTTCCGAGATACGATTCCTTGAGAAACGAGTCGAAGAATATAGTAGAATTAAAGGAATTAACTTCTTCGAATTTCGACGTTTTTACGAAAGTCTCACTTTCGATGTACCTTCTTTCAATATTTTCGTTAAATTTAGAGAGACTTTTCGACAGATACGATTCCTTGAGAAACGAGTCGAACGCTATATAGCAGAATAGTTTCCTCGAATTTTTAGACAAGTTTCACTTTTGACGTATCTTCTTTCAATATTTTCGTTAAATTTAGAGAGACTTTTCGACAGATACGATTCCTTGAGAAACGAGTCGAACGCTATATAGCAGAATAGTTTCCTCGAATTTTTAGACAAGTCTCACTTTCGACGTAGTTTCTTTCAATATTTTCGTTAAATTTAGAGAGACTTTTCGACAGATACGATTCCTCGAGAAACGAGTCGAAAAGTACATAAACGCGTCAATTTCCTCGAATTTCGACGTTTTTACAAAAGTCTAGCTAGCAGTCATTGCTTCTTTCGTTGATTCTTTCGATGAATTTCGAATCGAAATCCACCTAAAGCGACCTACGTGTCGCTCAAAAGTTTTCATTTGTGCACGTTGTATTGAACGTACGATTTCTTTGAAACCGTTATGTAAGCGAGCGATGCAAAAGTACCTTGTACCACGCGACCAAAGTGAATCGAACCGTCCGATAACCCGAGATATTTTAATAATCGTCCAATATCGTATAGACATCGCGGCCTCAGCCTTGGTTTGTTCTTCTGCCGCATCGATCGAAAAAAGTGCTTCGCAAGGGGGGAAAAAGAGGAAACGAGAGGAAGAAAAATTCGAAAATTTTATTTTCCAAGATATACGTACACTTCTCTACCGCGAGTATGAAACCTTTCGCTCTGTCAACGACGGTTTTCGATACGAAAGAGAAAACAAGATTGCTCGTTGCAATCTCGTTGAAAATTGAATGCGTGAGGTTTCGAATGTGTAAACACATTCGACAGATAATTCGACGAGACGGGCGCACGGGGCAGATTTAAAATAGAAAATTGTAACAGTAAACGGATTAATCATCGGTTTACAGCGGCAGCGTGGATGACAGTGTGGAAAGTAACGCGGACTTTAACTAGCAAACACATCGTGATAACGCCAACGTTGTCCAACTACATCGGCTGCGTTGCAACATGCTCGACGAGAGAATTTATTTATTTATTGTAATTTTGTCCGATTAACGGCGAGGCTTTATTCCTCGAATAATTAGCTTTCAAATAGGCAACTTGTTTCCACCTCCCGTGGATGGCGGGGAAGGGGGAAGGGGGAGGGGGGTATTTTTTCTTTTTTTCTCTTTCGACGTCGGGATGTTAGCTGTAATACGTAGAATTTGTTTGCACGCGATTTTAACTTTTAATTATTATTCGAACCAGCAAAATTTTAATTAACGAATTTTAACTTTCGTTGAACTTCACGCGAAGCCGAGAAGCAACTAGCGAAATAGTGAAGAAAATGGAACGAGAATGGTCCTTTTGCACGAACTTCAACTGCACGGACACGTTTATATCAAAAAAAAGTGATGCAAGTCCGTTTTTCCACAGGAAACTGAGGAGAACGTAAAGTTTCCTTTTAATGTAAACTCTTTCTCTTTGCGAGCAATTTGCAATCTCACTAATGGAAAATTTCGTTGAACAATCGCACGCAAACGCAGACGCTTTTCAGTCTCGAAATAAAAGGAAATGGGACGTATGTCTATTTATTAATAAATTATCCGTATATATATATATAAATTATTTGTCTTCGAATTAATTCAGATAAACGAAATTTCACTGGAAACGCATCGTACATGCCAACAGCGTGTCACACTCCGTCTTTGAGGAACATTGCCACCGTCGCGGCGTAATTAATGACGTCTTAAAGTTTGAACGAACGCAGCCTCGACGGCGTTTCAAGATGATTCGATTTAGAGGAAACGCGGAGAGGTTTCCGAATTCGATGCGACGTCAACGCAATTTCCACTCTGGTGAAAAACGTCACCGCGCGTTACGTCGCCGTCGCGTTCCTTTGCCAGCCGACGCGTTATTAACATGTACCGACCGAGCCGGATAGGGCTCTCTTGCCGGAAATGGATTGTGCATGCCACACTTCCCGCACTCCGACAATATTCCAGGATATCGTTTCGATAATTTCGCACGTTTCGCCGAGAGTCTGTCGCGACCATCGGCGCCCTCGGTTTGATTTAGTTTACCATTTTAGCAACAGTTCGCGTTTGCTGAAACTGAGAATGAATCGACTCGGAGAGATCGAAGCAATGCGCGAGTTGCAAAGAAAAGGGAAAAATAAAAAACGCGATCTCTTTAATAAAATAGAGAAAAGAGAAGAAGAACGTAAATTCGAACGCGCTAATGTCCGAAATATTCAAATTCGTAAACATATGTGTATTCGTATCCTATTCTCAACGAAACTGTATCAAATTATACTTGAATATTTCTACCATTTTGTTCAACTCCGTTTGCGAATCGAGAATGGCACCTGCGTGTCGCAAGCGAATTAAATCAGGGAGATCAAAGCAATGCGCAATTGAAACGCGTTTTATTTTTTTTTTTTTCAAACAAAGAGGGAAAAACAATAAAACACGATCTTTTTAATTAAAAAAAAAGAAGAAAAAGAGAACGTAAATTCGAACGTGCGAAGGTCGAAATATTCAAATTCGCAAAAAAATACGACGTGCATTCGCATCCGATTCTTGACAAAATATCTCTTCTACCATTATCGTTCAACTCCGAAAAATGATGAAAATCGTTTGCCTTTAATTTTTGTGAAACGTTTCGTTCGATCGTGGTATTTAAACAGTCAAATAAACAACTTTCCTCTCCGTTTTCTCTCGCCCGAAATTTTCACTACGAACTTTTACAACGTCGTTCAAGCGTAAAAAGTTTCGAATTGGCACAAGAGTGAAAATAATTCGTGAATACACTGACGAATCGGCAAGTTGTAGTCAGTCGACGAAGAAGTTGCGCGTGTAACTGAAATATATATATTCGATAACATTATGACCGGAAAAAATGGAGGAGAAAAAATAGCATCCGAGTCGAGAGTCCGTGGCTGGCTCAAAGCTGTTCCTCGTTGCAAAAACTTTATTCCATTTCTGATGGGAAATAGGAGTCTCTCCTCTACAAATTAACAAATACATTCCCAACAATTTTGCACAATTTTACGCGAGAAATTATTTCCAATTCGTCTGACTTGAGACAAGTGAACGACAACGAATGGCTTCGGCCTATTTTTGTCTATTTTATCATCATCGAGATGGACGGCTCCAGCAATGTTCTGAAAAATCATGGAGTTATATAATTGCGTGAAAAATGTGATAATAAAATAATAAAAATTAAGCCGGAACCGAGGAGATTTTTTTCAAGCGTAGATATCTCGATATCTCGTCAGGCGACAACGATCTCGATTTCTCGGCTAGAAATCACATCTCGCCGAGATTTTCGCGTACGGCGAGTGTTATTCAATTTTCGTTTGGATGATCGATCCTCATCTCTCTCTCTCTCTCTCTCTCTCTCTCTCTTCGGGGATCGGATATTTTCCTCTTTGCGGATTCCCATCGTCGTGGCAACTTGTTCTATGATCAAAGGAACGGTCGCCAGGACGTATCGCTGAAAATCGTGTTACGGATCCTCTGTGCTGCCGCGTTTTCGAGAGGATGGCAAACAAACAGCCAACACCGGCTCCTTTGTGTCCTTTGATTACACACGCTGGTGTGTGGATCAGCGTAACCAATGCACGTGCAACGTGGTTATCCTTGCTTTAAAAACAGAGCACGATGGAGAATGATGGTGAACGATCGGTCGTGTTTCCTCCCAGGCCGGACGCTGGAACAATGATATCCTCTGTCGTTGCATCCGGCGGCGGATCTAGCGGACGTTGTTTCTTAACGGAAAAACACAACGCTCTTTAGTTTCGGAGAGTATCGGGAGACGAGAAGAGCGGAAGAACGCTCGGAGATGACAAATCGAATAGATGTTGCACAAAGTGGTGGAAATCTCGTTTGATGAAATATCTCGGAAGGATATATTTTTCCCCTCTTTGATATTTTTCAGGTAGGAAACAGGTGGAAATCTAAGAGAGAGAGAGAGAGAGAGAGAACTAAGAAGTCGATCGTCGAAGAATTTGGAGAATTTCAGAACGAAATGTGCGCCTAAAAGCAGCGTTTCTCAATATCTCTTTCTTCGTCTGAGCACCTCTAGAAATCCTTGTTATCATTCAGAAGGATGAATTTTTGTCATCGTTGACCCAAACAAGCTCCCGAAGGACGTGGCATCCATGAAAAGAGAAAATAAAAGGAACGAGAGGACAGTTTGAAGTACCTTGAAAAAAAATCACTGACAATGATCACTGAAATTAATTGTTAAAATGGAAAAGAATACGAGTAATACGACAAGTGAAAAAAAAAAGAAAAATTGAACTGAACAGAAGTATATAGTGTATTCGTTTAATTTTATTCGTTTTCACAGCATTTTTTATTTATTTTACAGTCATAGTAGATAAAACGATGTAAGAAAATGCGAGGCTCTGGACCGTTTCGGATACCAATCAGGCAAATAAGCACAGCGAAAACTGTAAACACCTGAAAGTGTTGTAAATCAGTGCCCTGGAAGGCACTTTTCATGACTAAAATCATGCCACAACTGCATTGTCTTTCGTTTGTAACGACTTTATAGGAATCGAGTCCTTGAGAGAATACTATTACAAAAAGATATAAATCGGTTTGACCGGCCAAATGACCGGTCGTGGTACGTAAGACAGACTACAAATTTTTCTCAACAAATAAACAATAAAAAAAAGAAGTGAATATTGAAAAATGTATTACGCGTATATTTGAGGAAAAGTCGTGAAGTTTAAAGTCGATTTAATTACGTTGTATATAGGAATATCCTAATCGAAATTTTAAAAACGGTCATTTGACCGATCGTGGTAGGAATAGTGTTAACACTAGAACTACCACACCAGTCAAAATGACTGGTTTTACAATTTTATTTTAAAATTTCTATTTCATGTTACAATCTTTTCCCCGCAATGATGCAATGACTTTTACAGTGTATAACTAAAGAAATAATATAATGAATTTTATTTTATTTTTATTTATTAGAAATCAAGGTAATTTTGGTAGAAATAACTTCGGCTTAACTGTCGGTAGTTCTAGTGTTAAGGTGACTTCGAATCGTCGGTTCCTCGACGTTCGTGCGTGAATTTTCGTCGTAATCTCGTTGCCACTCGTTTCAATTTGCCTCTCTAAATTTTTCTTTTCTCTCGCGATTCTGTGATCACGTGGGAAATTACACTGCCGGCTCCCTGCTGGCTCTCTCGATTTTCTCGCTTGCCGCGGCATAGCGATAGTGTTGTCGACGATTAACGAGAAGAATGAATATCGATTCCGCGCTCCGTCAGCTTTCGCCGTTTCGAGCTTCCACCGCGCGTTGTCCGCGGTCAAAAATAGAAAACTCTGATGAATATTCATACAAAATATTCCGGCAACGTCATAAAAATCGTTACGTAACGTTCGATAGCCTGGTGGGATGGATCGACAGTCACACGCTTTGACGAATCATCTTGACAAATTCGATTCCCTCGATATCACGAGAGCGACGCAAATGTCGAAAGGGTTTTTTCATTAATTTTGTGGCACTTTTTTTTCTTTTTATGGAAATGTTCCCATCCAGCGCAAATTCTGATCTTTGAACTTGAGGGATTTCCGATCGCGGGATTTTTTTTCGTCGGCCGTCGAACAATCGTCGCGTTGTCCCGTGCAACGTGATCGACGCGGAGGAAAGCGCAGATACGATTTTTATTATTCGTCCTTCGAGCTCCGAGCATTCGAGAGATGTCGCATCGCGGCGATATACAGCGGAGGAGCTTATCGGAGCAAACATTTTTATCGAACATTATCGAACTTTTATTCAGCGCGATCAAAGGAAACGATTATTCAGCCTGCACGCGTTGCACACTCGTCGAGCACGAGCAACGATGACAATTTGTCATTCGACGAAACTTTCTTTCCTGAAAACTGTTGTTGCCTTTCGATTCGATTCGTTGATGGGCATTGAGAGACGAAGTTGGAACTTTCGACAGTATGAGAGTTCGAGGTAATTCAAGTAAAAAGAACTGGAACTTGCAGCCATTTTTATACTTGTGACTGCAGTGACTTTTATGCATTTTCGAGAAATTTGAAAGTGCAAAATTGCATGGAATGCGATAAACGTAATTAGAAAATATATATATATATAGAATGCATGTAATGAAAAAAATATGTAGAGTATGTCCGAAACATTGCGCTTCTTGTAACATCTGACAGTGATAGAGCCAGTTTCCATCGACGTTCTTCCCTTCAAAAAATCGGATTCTCGAAAATATGAGAACCACATGAAAATCCGCAGTCTATTTATTATCTATTTATATACCGTATCTGCAGCACGGCTGGCAACGATTAAACGAAAGACTTTGATCTTGATCTTTTTAATGACTCGCAATCCCGGATTGAACGCGGAACTCTTAATGCGAGGCAAATCATCTTTCGCAAATTTTTATCTCTTTTGCTATTTGCATTTCCACATCGTCGCCGCGTTTATTTTACTCTACTTTATTGCTATCGTATTTCCTCGATGCGCCTTAATGGGCTTTTCTAATGGGTTAAATAAATAAGTAAATACGATATCGCTGAACAGAAAAAGTACGAGCTCAAAGAGCTCGGACGTCTCGAGGTACTTTCGAGTGCTTCTACTTTCTGTAAATGTTCAAAAGCAAATGTAAAAAACAACTTTTCGTAGAAAACTTCCGAATCAAAGAGAATGCGTCATTTCATTTGCCGGAATTTGTTTCGAAGTTTCCGCGAAAACTGAGCTCGTGGCTCTCGGGAGCGTAATCGAAGGGCCCTTTGCTCGCGAAACTTTTTCAATTTTCACTGAAATGCTTCAAATTCGACTGTTAACCAGGCTAACGATCCCTCGAGCTTTGAATTTTCCTCACGTTCAATTAATGGTATGTTGAAGTAGTATAGTAAGACAGTTGAAATTACGTAAGAACGGAATTATCGATCCAGTCGATTTTTCTTCGAAATCGTGTGTCTTTGGCAAGCGATTCACGCTTGGAAACGATCCTCTTTTAATTAGAACCTTTAATTTTAGAACTACTCGGGGATTTTCATCGTTCTCGAATGAACGTGTCTCTCTTCGTTTAATTCGAATAAGAAATTGCCGATAAAAGCAAGGCTGTCGAACGAGATCGTTACATCTAATCAGCGTCCTTCTACTATCTAGGCAAACGAACGAAGTACAAGCTTCTTTGAAGAATCGAAGTCCACGATCGGTCGTTATAGAAACTCCGAATCCGTTCGACTTTTGCGCGGTGTTGGTGAGAGATTGGCTGCCGATTTTTTCAGTCCGAACTTGCAGCTCAACAAGCTGCAGCGATAAATCGAAAATGTATCATTTAGCAAATTGCTAGCCAACTGATAAAATTGTGCAACGGAAAACTTGTGCAACTCGTTACGCGTTGTATGACCCATTAATAATCGCGATAGCTGTTTTTTTCTCTCTCTTTTTTTTTTTTAATATTCTGCAAGCGTTTCGCCACGTTTTAATTTTCGAACGTATCGATGTAACGCGGGGATTATTTTTACACTTTTTTTTTTTTTTTTACACTTGCCCGCGATAAGCCGGCTGTAAAGGTACTTTTATCCCTGTGGCTGTAACTTCAAATAACCTCGGTCGAAATTTATTTCACTGGCGTACGCAACAGGTAAATCTACGTAGAGGAAATATTAGGTATTACGTGGAGAAAATTCTCACAGAAACGTTCGAACGCTGTACTTGTAATCGCGAGATTGCGTAGAAATTCCTTTTTCATCGATTCTTCGTTGTTCTTTTCTCTTTTTTTTTTTCTTCATTTTCTCTCCTCTGCGACGAAAGTTCTGTCCCTAAGAAGAAACGATTTAGGTCAATTTAGCGACCTAGATTTATTTTTCTTTCTCGTTATCGTTTATCAAGACGGGATAAACCCTTATTGTTACGTAGCTACGATGATACGGATAGAATCAACAGTAGCAAGACAACGAGAAAGGAGTTTAACTTTAATTTAAAGAAATAATAACGAGAAGAATTAGCGAGGCAGCTATACTTGCACAGTACCGGCATTGATAGCAATAACGTAATCATTAACCCGAAGAATATGATACGGCGCGCTGATTAACCGAAAGAAAACAGATTTAATTACTCTAGTAACAACGATTTAAAACAAAACAACCTTTTTTTCACAAAAACGAAGTTTCAGAGTGGCAATTAAAACGTAATCATGAAAATATGAATGAGAGACGTTAGAAAAAAATGTCATATAATAGTCTTTGCGGTTAGAGTATTATCGTGTCGTGTAACAAAATTCTGGTTATTGTACCATTATTACCAAACCTAGTTTTATGCTTTTGCAGTATCATTTTTTCATCAAACACGGCTCTGCTCAGTCAGTTCGCTTCGTTTTTATCGAAGTTTTCGCGTTTCAACCGTTTCCTCGATCGTCTGCAATTCGGCAGCTCCTTCGTTTAAACAAACGAAGGACGACTTAACGAAATGATGTATTGATCCACACGTGTGGATCCATCGTGCATTGCGTAATGCGTTGCGATATATTGTTGGCAATTTATATCGATCGGATGACATTCTGGAGCAGCTTTTGCCGAGTATCGTCGTTTTCGATACCGAAACCCGCTACAAGCGCACAACTCGTTTACACTGTCATTCTCTTCGCTCTCGCGCGTTTCCTGTAACACGATGCACCACCAGTGCTATGTATTTTCTATCCCTAGACACACGCTTCCAGACACATCCTTCGCGTTTCCCACGTATATATTAGTATTAGTATATATCGTGTATACTGAGGCTTTCTTCTCTTTTTTTTTTCCTTTTTCTTTAGCGATTTTTTAAAAATTAATAAGTATCGCGCATACTGTTGAAGTTTTCTCTTCTTTTTCTTCTTCTTCTCTTCTCTTCTTTTTTTTTACCGAATATATCGTCGAAGCTTTCTTTTCCTTTTTTTTTTTAACCAAACGTATCAACAAGTATCGTGCATACTGTCGAGGTATTCTTTTTTTTTCCTTTTTTTACCGGTTTTTTTAAAATTAATAAGTATCGAGCATACTGTCGAAGCTTTCTTTTCTTTTTCTTCTTCTTCTTCTCTTCTCTTCTTTTTTTTATCGGATGTATCGTCGAAGCTTTCTTTTCCTTTTTTTTTTTTAACCAAACGTATCAGCAAGTATCGCCCATACTGTCGAAGGTTTCTTTTCTTTTTCTTCTTCTTCTCTTCTCTTCTTTTTTTTACCGGATATATCGTCGAAGCTTTCTTTTCCTTTTTTTTAACGAAACGTATCGTGCATGCTGTCAAAGTTTTCTTTCCTTTTTCTTCTTCTTCTTTTCTTTCAAGCGAACGTATTAGTAAGTATCGTGCGTACTGTAGTTCGTAAGTATCTTCTTTTTCTTTTTTTTTTTTTTTTTTGTCTAACGGAACAGAGTATTGATTTGTTTCACTAGCACGAAGGGACGTATCACGTAGAAAATTTTTTAGTATTGTCGCGTTTATCAAGCGACGTTGATCGAACGATAAGTCATCACGTTGTTATATTCGTGATATAAAATTTCGTTGGAAATTGTTACTGCATTCTTTTTCATTCATACATTCATATTTGTACAGTCTATATTTAATCTGTTTTTAAATTCGAATTCTTTTGAACAGAATTCAATCACGAAATGGAATTTTGCGATAATACACGACGACATGGATATACGACGAACAACGTGAGATGAATTTTGAAAAGTTAACAGCAATGTAACAGCAAATAAACGAATTTGTCGGGCATCTCTCTTCTTCTTTTCTTCTCTTCTTTTTCAATCGTAGAGATCGATTCATCCCGGGGAAGAAAAAACGAAGTTATTCCGAGACTCGAGCTATTCGATATTCTTCTGGGTATTTTTGGTGTATTTTTCGCGCAATTTGTTACAGGTTTCGCGATCACGTCGGTTGCGCAAAGGATTTAAATCTCGGTGTCCCGCTGGGATACTTGTGAAAATCTGAAAGGCGATTTCAACGCCTATTATATTCGGATCACGACGACACATGTTTGACGTCACTATCCCTATAAATCTATGAGAACGATATCAAGCAATGACGTAACCGGACGTCCGTGATCGGAATATTTACGCGAACCATTAAACGTCACACAGCTATGACCAATACATACACATTACGATGAATATTCCGTGCGCACTACCGCTGAAAATCTGTGGGACACTTTGTTGCCACAAAGTTGGTGATAGTTTTTCACCAGGGAAAATCGAAATTAACCTTTCGGTTCTCTTTCGTTTCATTTCTTTTTTTTTCTTTTCTTTTCTTTTTCGTTCGAACTTGCATATTCCCTTACAAAAGGAAGTCTGTCTTTGTGGAATATTTTTTTTATAGAAAGAAGTGTCACGCTTATTGCTATAGGGAAACATATTGCTTTTGAACAGTGTTCTCTCACGGAACATTTTCGAAGAGGATCTGTGTAATAAACGTTCAATTAAAAATCCATTTTTACACTCGTGTACTATTCATGGAATAGCATTTCAGTGTCGATATTTGCTGCGAGAAGGACTGTTTTTAATATCGATGAACAAATTATCCGTTCGTCCAACAGAGAAATTTTTATTTTTATATTTTACAAGTTCTATTTCATATAGGATAGAATTCTATTTTTATATTTCTGTTTACAAGTTCTATCTTGTTTGAAACTTTTACTTAAAAAAGAAACATTTATTCATCCGCTCTCATTTGTTTATCTCGTCTAACGAACTTGTCTAAAGAACATTTTTCGAAAGAGGTTCTACGATCCATGGTTGAAATACAGAACCTATTTAAAAGTTCCTTAACTTTCTCGTTCTCTGGTGTTTGCATTAATCCCGCAATTCCGCGAGATGGTCTCGACGCGAAGAGTGGAACAACGATTGGCAAAATTCGCTGAAAATGGAGAAATCCTCAAGAGCCGCCGAAGCCTGAACGAAGTGCGAAAGTTCGTCGTTAAAAAAAAAAAAAAAAAAAGAAAGAAAAAAATACACGAGCCGCCGCGTGAAAAAGGCGTGAAAAATTCGAATTTCAAAATTTGTCGCGAGAGATGGTGAAACAATTTGAATAATTCGTCGACTTTTCCAATTTAAAAAGAATCCCCTCTTCTCTTCTAGTTAAAAGAAAAAGAAACGAAGAAACGAGAAGAAGAAATCCCGCGTCGGAAACTTCTCGAAATGATGAATTGTCCGATGAACGTGAAGTTTGTTACTCGATTTAAAAAATTCCCAAATTCACAGTCCGGAGTCCCGCGTGAGCGAAAAATCGATGCAGAAAGGATTCTCGCAAAATCAACAAGTCACCGAATAAACTTGCCGACGAACTCCGTATATCGGTTACGTACGTCATTAAACGTACGTCGATAACACGAACTTTAATAATGTTGGACATGAACGTGGGCGCAGGGGCGCAATGAAACGAACAATAGACAACCATAAGTCGTCGTCGTCGTCGTCGGCGTCGTCGTCGATCGTGGCATTCACGTTAACGAAGAACTTTCAACGCGCAAAGTTCACCAGTTGGAGATTTTAATTCCCCCGGAACGGAAAGTTGGGTAATTCGCTTCGACCTCGCAATCGAAAACCCCGTTGCACGTCTCTTTCTCAACCTTCCCCCCCTCTCTTTGCAACGAAGGGGCTAACAAAGTCAAAATGAAACAAACGCAAACCCTGTTGTTGCCTCGTAGTTTTCTGAATAATGAAATCACTTTTGTAGATAACCGGTTTTCAGAACGAAACTTTAACTCTCGTTAATTGGCTCGTGGTTTTAATTAGAAGCTCCGGAGCTCGGGCAGCGAAGCTAAAAATTAATAGAGACGTCGTTCAACAATCGTTTGAACTTTATTCTTTTCTTTTTTTTTTTTTTTTTTTACAATAATAAACGGAGAGTTTCGTAATAATTCGATTGTTGCCCCGTCAGCGTGAAATGCATGCAAATGCGTAAATGAAACGTACAAAGAGTAATTCGCTGCTCCGTTGCGAGAAAAATCAGTTTTAGAAGAAGGTTAACATGTTTGGTATTTCCGTCGTGAGAGCCGTTTTCTCGGCGCTACGCGTTAAAATAAACTGCGTCGGAAGGAACGTTTCTCCACCTGTTGAGTACCAACGCAGCGTGCGTCGAGAGGACAATCCTTTTAATAAAAACGTATTGACACGCCTTCGCTCTGGAAGAAACGAAAGAGAGAAAGAAAGATAGAAAAAGAAACGATTCCCCCGTAATGGCGAGGAAAACAGTCCTTTTCTCACCTGTTAGTTCCTTTGTGATGGCGTCGTTACCTTCTTCCCACTCTTCTCGCCTTCTCTCGCCGAAACGAATCCTCGTCTGACGAAAAATGTCGAGAGAATCTAGCAAGTTAGAATCTGCTTAATTTCCATCCGTTGCTGTTCCGTTTGGCGAACGTAATTGTCACAAACGGGATTGTGTGCAGATGTTATTTGCTCGCGGCACGCACGCAGAGGCAAAGAATGAGAGTGTTCGATAAGATCTGCAGAACGAACGAACACGTGCGAGGGGAGTCTCGGTTGGAAAAGCAAGCAAAAAGCGTTTATCAACGCTTATTGTTATAATTTTTATCTATCGGAGCGCATGCGGCTGTCGATGCTCGCGCTCGCCAGAGACGTCGAATAGGAAAATTTCATTCTGACGCGTCCTCTCCTTCTCGCGATGAGAGGAAGCGACTGTCGTTGAATTTGAAAAACACAGTCGACGATAGCCTCGAGGCCTTCGAACGTCGCAGCTCAACACTCGAACTACTGCGTAACCAAAGGCCAAAGCATAGAATTTCCATCCAGGGATGTTAAAGCGAAAAATAGGAGAAAATTGCGAAAAACAAAGGAACACACGAGCTTTTGTTTACGTATTTTATACAAAAAAAAGGATCAATTGGATTTCTAAAAAAATACAGTGTACGTTTCACGTCTAAAAATTACGAATCAGTCATTTCGATCACCTTTTCTTGATAGTTCCAGCGTTTTTTTTTTTTTTTTTTATTTTATCAAAGTCCACGATCGATCGAGCATTGTTAGTATTTTCCATTATTTTTCTTTCCTTTCCTTTTCCACTTCCTCTTCTCCTCCTCCTCCTCCTCCTCCTCCCCTTCGAAAAAGATTGTCTTTCAAATTTTTTCTATCAGCGAAAAATCACTCTGTACGGTTGAATCGTTTCGAAGCTCGAGCCGAACGAAGCACTCGATAATTGCTTTACTTTATTCGCCTTGCTTTGTTCCGTTTCGCTTTATCAATTTGCAGCCGCGTCGTTGGAGCTTGAGTACGAGCAATCAAAAAAAAAAAAAGAAAAAAAAAGAAAAAAAGAGAAAACAAAAGAAGAAAGAAAGAAAGAAAGAATTGACTGGAAAACGACGAGACGATGGCGAAGAATCGTCAGCGGGCGAGAAGAAAAAAATTTTGTGCGAACTTCGGCATTAAAGTGGCAGCCTCGTGAATATTAAATCGTTCAATTATCTTGACGACCGGATGCAACCGCACCGCGCGAGTTTGTCAAACGTTTGTTAAATTGAATCGGTTTTCCCAACCACGCCAGCCATTGCGAGCGTTTAATTTTCACCGCGACGATGCGCGACATCGCAAACTAGCGCTACTAGCAAACGTATCAAGCGGTGTCAAATGACCCCTTTTCAAAATTCACTTGAAAATCGTACATTCATTGTTATTTCTTTCGCTGATCTGACAAATTTCTGCAAATTCTTATATTATCTGATTATTCGATTTCTCGCTTTCTGTTTTTCTCTTCGCTTAGAAAAATTCTTCGCATACCTTATGTACCCCGAGGGGTCATTTGACCCCTTACGAAATTTACGTATTTTTCTGACTGAATTTATAAATCAAAATCAAGGAAAAAAGTTACGATACTAAGTTCGAGAACATAAATGCGCCAAAACCAAAAACAATGGAAAGCGAACACCCGAAACAATTAGTTATTATAATAAGATTAAATTTGGCGTCGATATGGTTGACCAAATGGCGCGAAAACACAATGTCAAATCCAAATGCAATAGATGGCCTGTGCACGTATTCTTCAATATCCTGGATTTAGCTGGAATCAATGCATGGATACTCTGTCGGGAAACAACTGGAATAAAGATATCAAGACAGCGTTTTCTGTTACAATTAGCAGATGAATTAGTCACAAAGTCAGTTACAATTAGCAGATGAATTAGTCACGAATTTCTTGAAGAAAGAAAGGAAAACAACAAGGAACATCAAGCAGCCCAAGCAATATTTCCCGAATCACGAAGAAAATGTCAAATAAGATCGTGCACGGTTAATAAAACCACTCAAACTTGCATAATTTGCAACAAAAATTTGTCTGCGGACAAATGTATGAAGGAGAAACCAGTCATATGTGAAAAGTGCAATTAATTGATTATTTTTTTTATTTAAATAAAAATATATCTTTGATTATTTTATTCACAAATCAAAAGTTACGTTGCGAATTATTTCCTTTAATAAATTACGAATTCCTTTCTAAAAATCAACGTTTATTCATTTAGGGGTCCAGATGACCCCTTATGGTAAGATAAGTATATGTAAAATGCCGGTACGTTTAGTGCTAGGAAACACGAGCCGAGTGTACGAATTTCCTCCATGCTTGAATTTCGGCTTTCTCTTGAATAAACAATTATCTATCTATGCTACCTTCGTAAAAGAGAGAGCAAAACGTTTAAACATTTACAAATGTTTTCTAGTTCCTAATTACTAGCCTCTAGTTACTTTCGCCTGTAGGGAAGATTAAAATATGTTTTAACCTCTTTAAGCTGTGAACGACGAAGAGAAGTAATTACAATTTGTTACTTAAATTAAACTTCTCGCGGAGAATGAAACGTATTTGTAAATTTTGGACATTTCAGAATTTGATGCTAGAATGTTGTTTTGAATGTGTTTTGACACTGAAATTTGACTAAATATTTTCTCTGTTATTAATGTTAATTAATTAAGTTCAGCAACAAAAGCATTGATTTTTCAAAAGAAAGAAAAGAAAACTAGTGTCGTTTTCCTCATAATTTAATTCAAATGTTGCAATTAACAGCTGCACGTACTTCTTGTTTCACGAGTGTTATCTATCCAGTGTTATCTATTGTATTATTCTAACGAAATAATGTAGATGCACACTTTCAAAAGCGGCACAAGAGATTTAAACGTTAAACTTTCGTCTTCAGACGAAAATATTACTATAACACTTTTTTTTTTTTTTAAGTAGAGAATGGAAAAATATATATTTCTCTTTTTTTCCATCGCTGTAAAACCCAAACCCAACTGTCCCAAGTGGAAAATTTAATTAGGAGAAGACTGTCTTACGTCTGATAGGGTGATTTATTTGTTAGCTCTTCGCGTAATTTCTTCTTCTTCATTTCAGTTTCTTGCGTCGTTGTTATTACGTAAGATAACTCATTTAGATCTGCGTTTAGACTTTCGCTAGTTCGTAAATAGTCGAGAAAAGCAGAGAACGAAGTGGACCCGAGAATTTGTCCCGAGAATTTGTCAAAAACTTGAGATTGCGCTGTCCTTGAGATTGCAGTTTCGCAGCGGTCGAGCGACGAGCACGCTCGCGTGAAAACACGAGAATGGGAAAATGTGGAGGACGAAGGATACGCGGCTGCATATTAAAAGTTGGACGCGATACTGGCTCGCAGAGTCCTTGAGGATGAGAAAAGATAAGCTTACGCGGGACGATACGTCCTTCGGTGTGAGGGATGACGATCCGTTGAAGGTTAAAGGTTGTGGCGAGGGCGCGAGCAGAGATCTATGAGGTTTTTCGGATGACTTTACATTATGCAGAAAGCCTTTGAAAGCCTTGGAGCGGCCCTTGGAGGAGAACGAGATTCGAAGGGCGAAAAGAGAAAAGGAGCAAGAAAAAAAGAAGAAAAGAAAAGAAAAAAAAAACAAGAAACCCGGCGATGATCGTGCGAACACGGTGATGCTGGAACGCCCACGCCGTACGTGTTAGGCGTGGCAGGCAACACGCCTAAGCTCGAAAATTGCGTACGCGTCCGCGCGTATCGTGAATTATTGCACACGAAATGACACGGCGTAACATTGGGTTGTTTGGAAAGTAATTTCATTTTTTTTCTATTTCGAAGTTTATTTTTTTTTTTTTAAATTTGCTTGATTCTGTGCGGTTGTGTTTTTTTTTTGTGTGGGACAGGAGGTGTGAAAAATCAATTTTCCCGATTAAGTGAAAACGAGGATTTCGAGTTTTTGTTATTTCTCTGTAAGACGGACTCCTTTTCGAATTTTTGTGATGTTTCTCTGTTTAGAAATCGGTTTCGAAGTTCATGGAAGATTCGATTTCGAAGGCCAGGTGAATATCTAAATATCGCCGGAAGTGGAATCATCCTTGACGCTAATTACGCGTACGTTTCAAAAACAACGTATCAAGTTTTCACAAGATAAATTCTACTCTGAAAAATGTAAAAATTGTCTCGATTAAATCTAAAAAAAAAAAAAATAAATTCGGCAAGGTTGCAAGAAATCGATTCGTAAAATCGAAAATCGCGTAGTGAAATTACTATATACACTGTGCAAGCACAAAATTGGCGTGAATTCGCGTAAATCGACAAAGTCTGAGAAAACACACACACAAGACGCGTTCAATGATTATCGCACGTGATATCACATCGTGCAATTCAACGAACGAGACCTTGAAGATATCTTGAAGAGAGCATTATGCCGATCGAGTACGACGAATCGATCGAATCCGGCGAGATATGGGTCGACGGTAATCTTCGAAGTCCTGAAACGCGTCGCAGGCTTTCAATTCGCCGGAAATCCTGTCGCCGCCAGAGGGGGACTCGCAAAGAGATTCCAGCCGCTCATCCAGAGGATTCGTGCGAAGATAAAGAAAGCTTCGTATCCTTCGGTTGAGAATTAACCGAGCATCTCTCGATAAATCTCGGGAAGATACCCGGCAGCCTCGATTCTCTTTGAATAAACTCCATGAGTATCTGCCAGCTGACGACTCCCTTCGTGCCGTTACACTTCGATACTTCGCCCCTCTGAAGCTTCTTTCCTCCTATTAACGATAACTTCGTTCCAATCTCGGCGCTGTTGAGGAAGAACCGGCACCTCAAATTCAGCCGTATCGTCAAACGATGAAATTAAGTCTCTAAATAAGTCTACCGGTGATTTTCAACTAGTGGCTCGGTATATCCGTTTCTAGAAGAATGTAATTATTAAACTCGCTCGAATTCACCCTCCAGCATTCGCTTTCGAGCGTCGTTTGCATCCTCAGGATCCGCAATTTTATTCCTTCCATGGACCAGGAAGTTTTTAGGAAGGTCCTAGACGCAGTGACGGAGAACTTTTTTGAGAAGTAGGTCAAATTTTGTTCATATTTATGTTTTTTAGTACTAGCTCTAGTGGGTCACTAAGTCAGTGACGTCACTTGAAAAGGGGGAGGGGAGGATGGTTAAAAACTACTTTTTTTTTTGGTTCTCACTGTTATAATCTTCTAAAAGATTCACGTTTTCTTTTTGTTTTACAACTTTGTAATTTTCATAACATTTTTTGAAAAGAGGGATTCGAAAAATAATTAAAATTCTTTTATATATATATATGACTAGCAAAGCTACCCATTCCGAGAATGGGGAATGAAGTTTGTGTATTAATTCTACTTTTTAAACGCTTCTGTTCATTCTCAAGCGTCGTTTTATTATTTTCAAGACTTTATCGACTCAACCTACCAAACAACACTTTATTTAGCAAAATGTGTACATAATCAAATCTAAAACACTCCACAAACTACAAATATGCACTTATTACTCATTTTTAAACTCTAATTAGACACTTAATATTTCCTATCATGTTTTGAAAGAAGGGTTCGAAAAATTCTTTGTGTATTGATTCTACTTTTTAAACGCTTCTGTTCATTCTCGAGCGTCGTTTTATTATTTTCAAGACTTTATCGACTCAACCTACCAAACAACGACTTTACTTAGCAAAATGTGTACATAATCAAATCTAAAACACTCCACAAACTACAAATATGCACTTATTGCTCATTTTTAAACTCTAATTAGACACTTGGTATTTCTTAACATTTTCTGAAAAGCGGGGTTCGAAAAATAATTAAAATTCTTTTATATATATGACGATAAGTTTATAAAAATCAACGCGTGGGTCATAGGTTCGCCATCACTGTCCTAGAGGATCCTCTGCGTCTGTTTTATGTCTCTATTTCCATGTCGAGTCTATCGATTCGATGCCGCCGAATTTCTCTGCACGTTGTTCGAATTGTTTTATCGTCAGAGTGTTTCATTTTGTCGATTATTTCAATGTTCACTTTCTGAGAAGTGCACGCTGACGAAAAATTTGTTCGTTGTTCTCAGCGTGGCTGGCGATCCTACGTGCAAACTGACGAAAAATTTCGTTGTTCTCGGTGTGGCTCCGCGATTCTACGTGCACACGATATTTGCCAAAGTTTGCCGTAGCGAAATGGTTAACACAACGTGTACTTTTCTCGTTCCGTGCCGGGCCGCTTTTTGGTTCACTTTCTGTTTAATCAACGTGGGACGTATACGTCCCACGCCATTACGATTAATAATTTTGCTTCTGAAGTACGCCTTACAATTCTCGTAACAATGGAAAGAACTGTCATTATCAAGAGAAGATGTTTAGATGCGTTACAGAACGGAGCAACAAATTAAATGTTAACATGGTATTATTTTGACAAACAATATTTTTAACGGTGTCAAAATTCATTTAGAGTAAAACATTTTTGTTGCAAATGCTAATAATATTAAAGAACAATAATTTTATTGTATAAATTATATAATACCGTGTGATAATACTAAATAAGTGATATTTATCGTATATAACAATAATTTATTTCGATGACAAAATTTTACAGCCTGTCTTCTTACCGAATTGAGCCGATCTTAGCAGACAGTTGGAGAAAAATGATCGTCACGCCGCGTGGGACGTACACGCCCCACTATAGAATGAACGCGGTTATGCGTGTTATTAAAATGCCAATAGATGACTTTATCACGAATCTTTTAAAAGGTTCTTCGTTTTAAAATGGAAATTTGGAAAACGGCTTGAAAGTTCACTGCCCACGTATTAATTAACTAATTCTCGTTCTCCAAAGATGGAGAGGCCGATGCATCCGGGAAACGATGCTTTCTCAGAATCGAAGATTCTCGTTCCGTTCGCGCTATGGAATACACGAAATGTCTGGAAAGGGAAGAATACAGAAGGCGAAATAAACGTTCGATTTCAGCGAACCGTGAATATGAAACACGGCGTGTTTCGTATTGCGCCGTGTCGAGAGTTTAAAGTTCAAACAAACTCGTGTTTGAAACTCGTGCTCTGGGCTCTCCCCCCTGGTTCTTCGTGCGATGCGTCTACGCAACGTTTCCATTGTCGAAAAGGGGAAAGGTTGTGCCAGGTGATGAACGATGATTGAAGATTCCAGACTATTCATTCTCTCGAGCAAAAATTACCTCTCGCGATACGCGCGCAACCCTGACTGAGAACCCTCTGAGGGGCGCCCCTGTAAACTCTTCGATGATATTCTCCCCCGTGGGAGTTTTCAGCGAGGCCATTACTCATTATTATCTCAATAGCGTACATAGGGTGAGAAGGGAAGGTTGCGCGAGGGGGAAAGGGAAAGAAAGAAAGAAAGAAAGAAAGAAAGAAAGTAAGAAAGAAAGAAAGGAAAATCGAAGAAAAATACTCGGGCGTGACAGAAAAGGGAAACGGAGAGAAAGAGAGAGAGAGAGAGAGAGAGAGAAAAGGAGCGAAGGATTCAAGGATACAACGAGAGCACGAGCTGCGAAACTTTTTCTCTTCGCGAAAAAACTGTTCCGTTCGTTCCCGCTAATAGAAAAGTCCGCGGATTGTTTTCCCGCGATGCACGTTTTCAACGCGGGGATGAAATATCGCCTTGAATAATGCCAGAGGAGAAAGGTTTTCATGTAGTGCTTTTTGTGGTTATCTACAAATCTTAAAGATGGTCGATTCTTTGTTCGTACAAATGTACAATAATAATCTTTTATGAAAATCAATCGTAATAGGTAATCGAGAATTCGACTTCGTATAAAATTATCGGGTTGACCGAGAAGTAGTTGTGTCTTTTTCTGACGTACAATAATAATTTTTTATGAAAATCAATCGTAATAGGTGATCGAGAACTCGACTTCATATAAAATTATAAAATTCGTATAAAATTATAACTTCGTATAAAATTATCGGGAAAAGTAGTTGTGTCTTTTCCTAATAAATGGACATACATATACATCTGTTTACTTCTTTAAATAAATATTATATTACGAGATTTAACAAGAAACTATTTATTTTAATTAATGTACAACAAGATCTTTATGACGATCGTTTGCTATGGTTGATTAACAACTGAGGACACAATATATATCTTCCGCTATTTTATTTTCTTCTGTCTTCACTTGCAATCGTAGCTGTTAAAACTCGATTTTAAAAATATACGCGCCTCGCCGCACTGTGAAATGTTGAACCAATTTCGTTTTAAACCATTAAATTCATTGCATAATGTAAATAATACCTGATTGTTCAAGCTTCGTTTAGAAAAAGAAAACGTACAATCTCGTTTCGCGTCGATTTCAAAATGGAAAATCGGACAAAAGGGAACATTTTGCTGTACTATTTCCGAGAAGGAGGGGAAAAAAAAGAAAAAGAACGCTGTGCGAGATCGTGAAAAAATTATCTGAATAACGAATGGCGAAGAAGCCTTCAAACTACGACGATACGTTTCAGAATTGGTTTGCTAAATTTGCACTGTTATCTTTGTCGAAAATGGTGAGAACTTCTTCGAGCGTCGAATCGTGAAATTATCGAAAAAGTGGCAAAAGGCAGCAGAAACTTTCTCACGAAGAATTCGCTTTTCATTTTCATTTGCGCACGAAAGAAAAGAATTTTTTGTTGGCCAACGTTGCTAGATACTGCGAATGTTCACGTACAAATTTCAATTTTCCTGCAAATGAATAAAAAAAAATACGCAGTCTACAATTATTTCGTAGAATAGTAGTGCCTGATGTGCGTACATCTCGTATAACGATGAAGTCACTCGCATTTCGAGCATGTTACAAAGATGTGACAGCCCACAAACAGCTCGATCGCCAGATGTGTCTTTATCCACCTTTATAATCCTGCGTGGAAACCAACCAGCTCGTCCACGAACTCGTCGACATTTCGTTAATCTCGAACCACCACCATCCCCCGTTAAAGAATCCAACCCCAAGAGCACAAAGCTGACATTGCCACGACCGCGAGTACACATATCGACAACAATAACAGTGTCCCTTGGAAGAAGAGACTCGTTCGTTATCATTCGAGCTTTGGAAGCGGCTAACCCGCCTCTAATTTCCAGTAGGGTAACCCACCCCCCTCGCGGTGGGAAAACACGGCAAAGGGTGAAACCACGGCGACGTGAGAAAACGAACTCGTGCGACCTCGCTTTCCATTTCCACTGGCAAATTGCAATTAACACGCATTTAACACTGTGTTCCTGCTCTGTTGCTACTTGATTTGTCAACAAAAGTTGTCTCGAAAGTTTTTCTCGGCGAGGAACAGAGGAGGATCGGAGGAGCCAGTAGTATTTTAGCTTCGCGTATATTTCTGTAAATGAAAATTGACAATTCAACGCTTTCTCGTGGTGTCTGTGAAGTGTGCGTGTGCGAAGGACGAGAAGAGAAGCGAAAAAAGAGGGAGAATTAAGAAAATGGAAATAAAAGGAGGACGGGGAAGAAGGAGAGGAGAAAGAGGTGACAAGAAAAATATATATATATATAGAGAGAGAGAGAGAAAAAGAGGAAGAGAAAGACAAGAAATATGAAAAAGATGGCAAGAGAAGGCAAGGAAACGAATGAAATAGAGAAATGAGACAGGAAGGAAGAAACGAAAGAAAAATAGGAGAAATGCTTGCTAAAGTTCAGTCAATTTCGTTCAGTTTTAGGTCACTGAATTTGGAATAACTTTGCATGAGCGTAAGATGGATGAAATCGAGCCACGTTATAAAGCCACTGTGAAATTGAGCCACGCCCTGGTTGGCTGTCGGAGCGAGCAGCTTTCGATACTCTCGTTTAAATCGAGACCGTTTCCTCTTCATTCGACGCGTTTGCTCTTCGTTTACTCCGTTAAACGTGCGAACGCGTGTGATCGCACGCAAAAATGTCGATTCGTCAGGCGCGGTCAAAATTGTAGAAAATTAATCGAGAGGATTAATTCGTACGTTCCCTCTCGTTTGAAGCTCTCGATATTAAAGCAAAAGACATTGGAACGTTCGACTAGGATAATAAAATTTTTATCACGGATAAAGGAATTTTTATCACGGCGACGAAGCAGCGGAAATCCAGTTACTTCGTCAGATCGAGGCTTTATAGCGCATTGTGCCGTGAGTGTTACACGTCTGTTTCAGTGGGAAATATATATAGGTATATTCACACACTATGCATTTTACATCAGAGAACCGCCTACAACTTAGATATATTTGGAAGTCTTCGCGCCGAAGAACAAGTATATATACGTATATTTCGTATACATACGTTACAAGAGAGAGTTCGTTTAAATTTTGAAAAAAAAAAACAAGAAAACCATTACTTGCGAATTTTCGAAATTTCTGTAAAAAAAAAAAAGAATAAAAGTGCTACAAACTGATACTGAATCGCGATTAAACGCAAACGTTGTTAAAGCAGATGTAGCACCAGAGAGAATTTACGCAGCTTCGGTGCTTCGAAATCGCTTCGAAAATTCACGCTCGATTATTCCGATTATTTATTTCGGGAGCCCCTGGTCTTCTAAATCATCCTGACAACGAAGGAAAGAAAAAGAACGCTATCGTGGGTGTTACGTAGTATATCAGCAAAAAAGGAGAAGAAGACCTGATCATTAAACTCGAAGAGAGAAGTTTAAGCATCCATACTCTTCGTTCCAGTCTCGCGGCCTTTACGCAGATTGGCCTTTTCCGCTCGATGTATTTTCACGATGATTTTCAGACAAGTTGTCAGGATGATTCGAGAGCACGTGATGGTTGAGCAAAAGGCACGTTTGACTGCCAGCGAGGGTCGGAGAGCGTAATCGCGATGTAGAAGGGAGCCGAGCGACGACTAGACGTCTCTCTGGCGGCTCTGTGTGGTTTCCGTGCATAATGACGCTCTCGCGGATTATGGTCGTGACGCCGCTTCTCTCTCTCTCTCTCTCTCTCTGCGAAATATTCTGGAAGCTGAATCGATCGCGGAGAGGCGGCCGTGTGCTCTCTAGTGCCTGGCCTCGTGTGCACGTCGCCGGATCGGCCTGCCAGATTTTTTTCCCCTTCCTCTCTCCCTTTTTCTTCTTCTTCTTCTCTTTCTTCTTTTTTTTTAAATCGAAAATACAATTATTTTTTTTTTTTTGCAAGACACAAAATTCTTCCGTTTCCGTTTTCGTACGGTATTTCTTCACATCTTGCAGAACACCAGATTTTCGTCTACCTTCTTCTCTCGTCCTGTCGGAAATATAATTTTTCGAGCTTCTCTCGAGTTCCTTCCTCTTCTCCTTTTTCTCGAGTGAATTTCACTTTGACCTCAGCCCTTTCGATTTCACGACATAGCTGCGCAAAGGCGGAGAAGCAAAATGCTGATTTTCAAGATAACAAATCCGTACGAAATTATTCGATATTAAGACGAGATTAAGTTCACTTCAGATCGGAATCGCGTCGCGTTTTAGTCGAATCGAGGATATTGAATTTTGAACAATTTTTGGAAAGAAACAAGACTGGTTTCCTTTTTGGAAGAATCAATAATTTCCCCCCAGTTCTTTGTGTCTGCGATTGCGAAGAATCATCGAAAGGGCCGAAAAGATGGAGTCATGGCACGCGCGCAAATTACAATTATGAATTAACCTCTTGCATTATGATTTAAGTCGTGATGACGTATACCACGCTCAGCGACAAAAGTTGCTGACAATTTGTAGCTCCTCGGCCAAACGCTTGAATTTGTTCAATCTTATACGCCTTATGATACATATATGCATATATACAAATATTGCGAACAGTTATCTAATTTTTTAAGGTGCCTGAGATATATTTCGTTGCTCGAAGGTCACATTACAACAATTAATAATAATATTTTAAATATTTAAATTTTGTTAAGGAGACGAGGAGGATGTATTTATAAGATCAATATTTCAAATTAAATAGAAACATATATCAAAATGAAATAGAGCTTCAGATTCTTGCATCAGACACTGAGAAATGATTTATGACCCGCAAGTGATTAATATGTATCAGTAATACTTTATTTCAATTTGCAACTAAATGCTTGTTTTAAATTACTAACTTTTCGAAATATCGGCAGTAAGTTAATACTTTAAGATTACTTGCACGTCTGAATGTCGCTCGTGGTTCTTATAATTGACTCGAATCCCTTATCACTCGATGTTATAGGTGAGAACGAGACGCGAGTGCGATCTTAACTCTAGAATTAATAATCAAAGTAGTAAAAATGATCAAAGTGATCAAAATTCATAATTTTCTATACATTTGAAATTTTTACATACATTAACAGTGTATTTTTAGATACTCGTGATTTTCGATGAAATATATTTTATCAAAAAAAAAAAAAAATTCTCGTGTCCTTTATTGTATTATTAACTTTTTCTTGCACGCTTGTTTCTTTGCTGCGAATATTACACACTTTCGGTCGGTAGTTCCAGCGTTAATTTTCTAGATCGAGCTGTCGTGTCACGCGCGCGACGGTGTAACGCGAGCCAAAATAAACGCGTCGGCCGCACGCAGTGGTATACGCCCCTCATATGTCAGACACGTGGCCGATTATAAATTTGGCCGAGTTTACGGAAAATCGCCGACGCGATTGAGGTTTCCCGGACGCGCTTCGCGGACGGACAGTCGGTGAAAAAACGACTAAACGTTGGCATTAACGTTAAACGAAATGGTGAAGTGGAACTGGGTGGAATTAGGAAATCGCATTACACGGTAAATATATGAAATACGGGCGAGAGTGAAAGAGAGCTGAAGTGAAATGAGATTTGAAAGGAAAGGAGAGTAACGACGGAGAGCAGTTGGTAAATGAAATTCGTTGATAAATTGAAGATGGAAGATTGTCAATTAACCAGGTGTGAAATATCGAGGCGAGAGAGAGAGAGAGAGAGAGAGAGAGAGAGACTCGTCATTTCAGAATTTGCGGAGGTCTGAAAAATATGAGATCCGGGCTAAATTGCTTGAAAATGCAGTTACACATTGTAGAGAAATATATGTATAAAGAATCTGATAAAAGAGAGTGTCGAATAAAAGAGAATTTCGCCTATTGTCTCTGAAAAGTTTCTCAAAGCGGCTCAAAGGGTTCTCTAAAGTTTTTGAAATTTCTTAAGTGTGCTTGTACTTTAAACCGAGTCCTTAATCTTCTCTCTCTTTATCTCTCTCTTTCTCTCTCTCTCTCTCTTCCTCTCTTATCCTCGTTATTCTAACAAGCGTCGCAACAAATTATTTTTCGCCAGATTTTAGTTTAAAAATTCCCTTGTATTCCAGCATGCGAGACTGGTTCGTTCGTTTCTATTTACGATGAACGAGCAACTCCTACGGCGAGAGAGTAAATGTAACCAGTTTGCAGCTCTAGTTACTTTAATTTCGTCGAATATGACACGTTCATTTATTTTGCAAATTTACATCGGCGAACGAAGTGAACCATGCGTAATTGCTTTTCGAGCAGAGAAATGGACAATTTTCCCACGGCATTTAAGGAACGGAAATATAAATTATATATATATATATATATATATATATATATATAAATGTTCCGATGATTTTAATTATTAATATAACGATTGTAAAATATCTACTGATTTATATTAACATTCTATTTAAATGTTTGTTCGTCAATCACGAGGCGATTTATTAAAATGAATAACTGTACAGGTGATTGATAAAAGTACGAAATTCAACGATATCAATGTTTATACCGATGATACAGAAGAACAACTAAACGAATTCTTCCAGTTTCATATTGATCTTCTAAATTATATATAATGAGCGAGGCAGGTGCGTTAAATAATGCATCACTTTGCCGAAGACAAATTCAATAATTCGTTGTATGCTTTCAAGGTATTTCGGCGCAATCTTGAAATATATTCCGACATGCAAACATGAAACACACCATAACATACGTATAATAATTCAAACGTACGTGCGAAGAAATTCAGTCGGAAATCGAAAACGAGAGACTGTGCACCTGCATGGATACGTTCAAGCTAATTTCAGAAACAATCAAATCGAATCGAGTCAATTTCTAAAAAAGAACTAATCTGCCATGTAATATCTCGCGTTGCTCGCGTTGTCGAAACGCGGCGTATGCTCGCGAGCATGAATGGAACAACGTGAAATTGTTGCGACGTCCGCGTCGCTCTTTTCAAATCCGACGCTCGTCATAAAAAACGGACAGCCTGAATGGCACTTATTTAAACGACAAATGAAAGCACATCAGGTTATTGAATATGTCTCGTGTATTGTTCGCGTGGAATTGTGCAATCTGACGTCAGGGTCACGTGAAAGTGGACATGCGCAACGATGCCACTTGTTAAAGGGTGCCTTTTCACAGCAACCCCTACTAACTGTCTTTTTCAACCCCGCTCGTCGCCACGTCACTCGCTCTCGACGCCTCTTTGTAGCCTTCGAACGTACGTTGCGACCTTTCGTTTCGTTTCGTTTCGTTTCGTTTCGTTTCGTTTCGCAGCCGAAAACGAAACTGTTTTATTCGACTGTTGATATACACCGCTACGGAGCAGGCTTATATACGTTTCCCGGTGTTTATCCGGCGGATATCGGCCCCTGCGAAGCCACAAGAGAGAGAGAGAGAGAGACAGTTAAATGATTTCCAAGCGTCCGGTGCTTGTGTTCAACGTTTGACATTAGAGAGCGATTGAGATATGTATATTTCTGGCATTCTATAGCTTCATGCAAGTTTCAGCGAGCGAGCTCCGTTGAAATTCGAATTTAAATTTAGCAAAACCGGCTTGGCCCCAGCTACGACGCTACGAGAATAGCGAAGAAGAGTTCAATTTAGAGCCAACGTGGGGCCCAATTGTGGGGGTGGAGGAGGAGGGGCGCAATTTGATTTTCTAGGGGGGAGAAGGGACGATCACGAGAATTAGAAAGAACAGTGAATTTTACCTTAAGATGAGCTCAAATTATATTTTGAATTTGTTAGGTTAGGTTATTATAATAACTTTTTTTATTATATTACATTTTATTTTATAATAATTTAAATGATCGAAGCAGGTGTTTTTACAGAAGAAGCTTCCGTCAAAATTGTTTTACGCTTGTACATTTCAGTTCTCTTTCATCATAAAGTTGTAAACATTTATTTGTTTATCATATCGCTTCGTTCTTCTTTCTTTTTCAACAATTTCTTCAAGGTATTTTCGTTCTTCTTTCGTGAATGTCATGTTCTTTGAATGTTCGGTTGTTTGGATCGATTTGGTTAATGGCCTTCTTTTTAAATTTGCTGCACGTCAACCATTCACCTTTTGAATAATAAGAATTACGCGTCATCAGGATTTTAGAGATGGTTAGGTGAGAAAAAGATTGGTAACTTGATCTAGAGGATCGTTTCCAAGTTTTCTATAAAACTGCACCAGGCGCTTAAATAATTACTGAATGGCCTGGTGGATGCAGTTTAGAAAGTTTTTGAACTTACGTTTACGAGAACTCGGAAAGCAACCGGCTGCTCTTGAATCGAATTTTTCAACGCCTGCGTTTGTAAATTTTTTAGCAGTAATCACTGTAAGATGAAAATTTGAGTAAAAATGCAGAAACGGCGAAGTTGCATTTATACGAGTGCCAGAAAGAAGAGGAAGGGGGAGAGAGAGAGAGAGAGAGGCTGAAGATAAATTGCAAAACTGTCAAGGTTAAAAAAAATTCCCAGAGGCAAATAGCCTGTGTATCAATCAGGCACGCGAGTTACGTTTAAAAGCGTAAAAAAGTAAGATGGAAATTCAGCGACGTTGGACATCGTGCTCCGCGGAACGTTTAAACATTTATTATGCAAAGTTCGAAAGCTACCGGTCGTTAATATTCACACGGAGCAGGGATAATTCATTACAGGCAGCGTCAATGGGAACCGACGTCCCCATCAATCTCGATTAAATTCATAACGAGACCGGGAAATTAGTAGTCGCGATTCAGCTCTCCTCGTGCGGTTAATAATTAATAAAATGCATTTTAATTGACTAGCACGGTTACGTGACCGATGTGTTTCGTCGCCGAATAATCTGACGCCCGTAATTCTATATCCCCCCCCCCCGACGATTGTCGTTAAACAATATGGATTAATTGAATCGAATTAACGACGTACCAACGACGTTGACGTCGCATTTCGTAATTACTTCTGGTGTTGATTATGCCCAATTACGGCTTATTGTCGAGCAAATAGCCTTCGTTAAATAAATAGATGATTATTTCAAGTAGCTGAGAACTGACTGGCGGCCAGTCTCGTTTTGTAATTACTTTTCGTTGATCCATCTAATCGATCGCCACAGGCAACTGTTGTTGTTCTTTTGTCGATTGAAAATCTTTACATACCGATCGCGTTCACAGTTACTTTTTAATGCATCCGATCGTATCCAATTATTACCGTTCGTCAAATAAAAAGATGATCATTCCAAGTAGCTGAGAATTGATTGACTAGCATCAATTTGTAATTACTTTTCGTTCGATCAATCGACAAGTAATTATAGGTTAGGTTTAAGTTAGGATTCGATTGAAAACCTTTTACAAACCGCCAGATCACTGAAAGAGATTGTACAAGCTGCCCAATATCAACGTCGTTAACAAACGGCATATTTATGAGAGATTGAAGCCAGAACAGAAATGCCACGCTGAGCGAGTGACGACCACGTTACGCGAAAACGAGTACCGTAATAGTGAATGGCGCGAATCGTAATTTGGGTTCCATTTCTTCCGCTTGTTTCCGTAATTCACGCGAATGGCGCGAAACGAAAACACCCACGGTCCAATTATCAGTTGTTTGGCGAACTATTGCACAGGAAGGTGCTGATAACGCGGGTTGCTCCATTACCGGGTACCATTCAGCGAGAAAACGAAGTCCGAATTGGGAAACTCTCGGCGAGTGGGTCGATAGTTATAACTATATCGGGGATGTTGCACGTCGAAAAGACGACCGATAATCCGGTTCGTTTCATGGTCCGTCGGATGAACTCGTTTATTTCGAGCAACAAGTGCCATTTGTTGCATTATGCAAAGGTTGCCCCCGGGTTGTTAACCAACCGGCCGAGGAAGAAGAGGAATTTTTCGTCAAAGCGGTGCCGTGGAGGCAGAGGGACGTTGCTTCAGCCGAGATGAAATAACGGGGGCAAGGCCGATGACAGACACAATGACCGGAGGACAAATCAGTCGGGCCTTTTGTGGCAATTCAATCCATCCAATTCAGCGTTAACGACGAATGGCCTGTGCCCGAGCCTACTCCGCCGCATCGTTTCTTAATTGATCGATTATCTTCGTCAAAGGATCGATCAATTACGCAATTAAGCGCTGATCGGCCCCGTAAAGCCGATTGATTAGTAAACACAGCCACGCGGCCCTGTGTCCACGGCCAGTAATCGGATTTAGTTAATGGCAGGGATTTTCAATGGCAACGTTCTTGGTCGAAGCCATCGAAGGCAGTGAATCGTTGAAGATCGGCGGGCTGGACGTCGATCGAACGCGCTGATCGACGGGTAAACCACTGACCAAAATTGTTGAAATTGTTCGTGAACAAAAAAAAAGAAAAAAAAAAGAAAAAGAAAAAACGGAGTCTCACGGTGTTTCACGAATTTTGGGCGTTTGTTTCGGATTTGTTTGTAGAAATCTTGAATTTTTAACACATCGATTCTTCGACATTCGACATCTTAAATTCTCATCTTCTGTACCTGAGCTACTATCTGTCTGTAAGAAAGGAACTCTGTCAAACAAACACGATCCACAATCTAATCTCGAAAGAAGCGATTGAAATGTCCAATCGTGTCGCCCTTGGTTGAAAATATGTACGAATCTCGTCGAAAGTACGAGCTACGTTTCAAAGTTCATTGTAATCTCAAATCCGACGTTTCCAATTGAAAACCCAATTAATTACTTTCGACAGCTTCACCGCAGTCTCTCTCTCTCTCTCTTTCTCTCTCTCTCTGTCACAGTTCCGCGTGATCGATGATTTCGTCGATTTTAATTAAACCAAGTGCAGGGTAACGCGGTTAATTAACGTGGCACACGGTTCGTCATCGCACCCACCCTGTCGTCCCTTGCTGCATGACGTTCGTCGTCCGATGTATTATAGCCTTTCTTTTCCTCGTCGTACACCCTTGGCTTGTCGCTGCGAGGGATGCCGCGTTGTAAGAGCGTTGCGAACACGCCGTAAAACGCCCACCGGACGCCCGATGCGATGACGCGATCAATGACGATCGCCCGGGACCATGCTGTTAATCTGGAAAATTTGTTTTCAGTCGACCGCCAGGCCGCGACAGAACGGAAGCGGCGGTCGACTGCCACGTCATAAAACCATGCTTCGTGACATTCTCTGAATGGTTCTCTTTCTTTTCCTCGCAGCTAGTTTCTCTCTCTCTCTCTCTCTCTCTCTCTCCACCCCCACCTCCTCTCTCGCGGACATCATTTTTATGGTTATGGAAGCTACTTCGAGAGCGAGGTTACGAGCTACGAAATCGATACCTGCGAACAAGGTACCTATCCTGTATCCGCGATCTAATTTTTACCTCCTAGTGCAGGATACTTCGCGGGAACAGTTGCGCGCGACACTAATGCTCGAGGATACTTAGCGTTTTAATACACGTACTGCCCTTAAAAGAGACGAACGTTCTCGTCCCTTCGAACTCTACCACTTATCGTGCCTTTTTCTTTTTTCTTTTCGTCTCTGTCTCGCATTCGGCGAAACTTGGCGTTAATTTTTTGATAAAGTACAAACGTTTGCCCGAGTAATTTCGCATTCCCTAGCGCTAATTATCTTTACCTTTATCTACCTAACGCTATTTATCTTTACTTCTACTCTTATTTTTCTTTTATTCTTTTTTTTTTTTTTTTTGAGAAATATACGTAGCCTGTCAATTTGATCAATTTGAAGAAAATTTGACATTTGATCGAAAAATTTACGATACTTACTTTTCCAAAACTGTGCAATCGGTTCGCGAGAAATGCTATCTGAAGGCGCGTGAATGGTACAACGATGCACGAGCCGCAGATTTTGGGTGACACTTTTATTACTCTTAAGTGTAAAAGTTCTAAAATGTTTCCTTTGCATTTCAAGTTGTAAGTTGCAAATTTGAAGAAAGAGAAAGTATATACTTTCGAAATATACTTTGTACTTCGTGTATTTAGTGTATTATTCTGTGGCGAATATTTATTCTAAACATGCCAAATTCGAAGTGTATCGGGTTATTAGAAAAAAAAAAAAAATAAATGACACTGGCGGAGAGTGTTATTTCTGTTCGGATGTCGATGAACAGAAACTTCAATAGGTAGACCTATTTGACATATCCGACAAATTGGAATCCCCAGACACGGATAATGAGGAGGAAAATATCTTGAATTGAAGCGTACAGAACAAAAGAGAAGGAGATTAGTATTGAGTTCTGAAAGTGAGAGTGATGTGGAGGACCGACGCATCGAAACAGCTGCTGATACCAGATTGACTTTTATCTACGTTCAAGTGTAAAAAATATTATTAATATATTTTTATATTAATAATAATTAATTCTATAATATTCTACGATATTCTAATATTAATAATAATTAATTCTATAACATAATTATTTAATATACTTTTATATTAATAATTGATTCTATATTAATAATATATTAATAATAATTAATGCATATTATTATACTTGCTTTTAAGGACCGATCACGGTAGGAACAGGTATACATGAAGGTGTACACATCTTTAAGAGTTAATCGTTCAGTGCCACGCAGCGCGATCGCTTCGATTTCGTGCCGAATAGTGATATTTGATCGCGATACTCAATTTACATGGGCTTGGTTTCGATTATAGCACCATATTGTCGTTATCAGTCACATTTTCTTTCTTTTCTCCTAATTACTTTCTTATAAATGCGCGTACAACAGGCAATTTTTATCCACCTTTGTCGCGCCGTATGGAACTGTCTAAGAAAACACGACGCTAAAATGACTTACACTAAAATGCACTTAAACATTCACCTTGGTCTCTGTGTTTAACGTCACGCTTTCATTGGAAGTATCGTTTCGCGTGTATTGTAATTTCGCGGCGGTGTAATTCGAAGGAGTTCGAACGACGAACCTGTCTGGAGAAATATACACGTGGCGTGACATGCTGCCAGAGGTTCCTTGATGAATAAACGAGACGAGAGCGGATTGAATTTTGAAATGTCGTCGAGTTTGTTACGGCACGTTTACGTAACAGTTTTCGTCCCTCCTTTCCAACGAGGTGGTTTGCATTCAATCAGGCACGTGTTCGAGCGGAAGAATCTATCAGGAAAAATGCGGCCGTATTATGCATGAGCCAAGCTGTGCAACTTCTCCACTTCTTCCCTGGGACATCGATTTATCCTTCGTTCGAGTGATCGATGAACGGTGGATAAGGAAATTAGTTGAGATTCAGCTGAATTGTCCCAGGGCGAAATCGCAGCTTTTTCTCCTCGGCGAGAGGTTTCCGGTCTTCAGCAGCGGAAGTTTTTTCGCTGAGACTTTCGCTCGAAAAAAGCATGAAATCAATCACTTTTCCCCCCCAGCGAAGAATTTGATCCGTTTTTTTGTTTGTAAGAGTTTGCTGCCTGCGCTCGCGAAAAAGAAATTCTTACAAAAATCCACGATTTCCTGGACGCGGAGATCATCTCGGTTTTTCGCGAGGAAATTCTCATCGTTTCGTCATTGTCTGTTTAAATAAAACGCGCTCGTTACTCGTGGGAACAGAAATAACAGCTTCTTGTTCTTTCGTGCACGATGCGACGCAAATGACAAAAGTTTCGTTATCACAAACTTTGATGGGAGATACGTCGTTATCACGAACTTTTTGGGAGAGATACGTCGAAACATCATTCGCGGCTAACTCGTACAAGAATGATCGCGTGAATGAACGCGAAAGTGAAAGACCGAGAGAGAGCCGTTCCTCGAGAACCAGGGAAATCTAGATCTGGCTGAAGCGTTTCCTTTGGAATCAGCGACTCGGCTTAACCTTTAAACCGTAAATCCACGTTCGAAGTATAAATAAGCAAAGAAGGGGGATACTTCGATTTCTTTCCATCTCGCGAGATATCGCCCGATATCTTTCTTTTTCTTTTTCTCTTCTTCTTTTTTTTTCCTTCTCTTTTCCGACGATGAAGAAGTCAGCGCCGCGTTATGTGCTTTAAAAAGTTATTTCATCGAACGTAATACGGAAACGTGAATATTTACGAACAAGAAGAAGAAGAAGAAAAGGGACGAACGGACTTGTTCCTTCCTATTTCATTTCGAGATAACTTGAAACCTAAATAGTATTAACGTGATCGATATATTACGATTATATAGCGCAAAGTAGCATTGCCTTCCAAATATCTAAAGCGCGTGGTTCTCAACGGTGAGGCCCACGCTCCAATCTCGAGAATGAGTTGTTAACAGTGAAAGTCTTAAAATGAGCTCAGGTTTATATTTTGAATTTATTGAGGTTATTTTACAACAATCTTTTCTTTTATTATACTTCATTTTATTTTACACGATAATTTAAATGATCCAAGGTAGGTAATTCAGAGAAGAGAGCTTCCATCAAAATTATTTTGTACCTGTGCTTGTCTCAGTTCTCTTTTATATATTTTGTAACTTTATTCTTTACTTCTTTAACGATTTCTCTAGTGACTTTAAAGATGCCCAGATTGGGATGCCACTGGGTCTAAAATAATTTGCAACTCGTCTCGATATTCGTTCGAAAAGATCGGGAGACTCTGCTGTCAAAGAGGAAACCCCAGAGACTTTATCGAAAATTTCACACTTCGCTCGTAACGTTGCTGTCGCGCTTCGAGCGAAGCGCGAAATCTTTGCTAAAACTCGACTGTTCTCGAATACGGACGAACATTGGTGGCGAACGGAATAGAGGAGAGTCCTCCGTTCCAAGACAGAGAGGCTGATACGGAAACTTGGCCAAACTATTCTAATTATTGGACTTTACGAGCACACTATGGAACGTGTTGACACTTTGTCCGGGAGGTTCGTAAAGATGTAACCCCGCGAAACTTGAAGAAACTACGAAGTTGCCCCGTGGCTAGCACGGGAACAACTTACGGGAACATTTAACGGGTGCTCGCTTTGAATTACAGAACACGAGTGAACGCGTCTCTGGATTTACATTAGACTCTGTTCGCATTAAACTTCGCCGGACCGAAGTGGCACCGTCGGACGAAAGACGAAAATAAATAATTCATACTTCTCCTCCCTGGACCGGAGGCGAGTTTCCATCGAAACTGAGATTTCAGATAAATGAGAGAGAAAGAGAGAGAGAGCTCTCGAAGAAAAATATGTTTCACGCTGCTTGTAAGTTTTTAACGGTCGAAAAAAACTGTCTGTGAGCTGGTACGTGAACAAATGCAATCCCCAATCGTCGTTGTATCGTGAAAATAAAAGAAAAATAAAAGGAAAATCCCGAATACCGTGAAAAAAAAATACCGTAAGATAGATCCATTAAATATGGTTATGTACCTCAACTTGGCTGTTGCAGATAATATTTCAACGTATAATATCTATCGTATAATAACAAATTCATGTTATTACGTAGGAAAGTCAACAGAGTGAGAGAGCTCATGCACGCCAAGGAAATTTCGATGGGAAGTGGAGGGGGTAGCGCTAGCGATCAGGAAAGTAGGAGCAAACGGGACGCCAGTTAACCACCTCTCTCTTAAGGCAGGCGTGTTAGATCCCATTCATACGGTTCGCACTGTATAACCAAAATTAGAACAACTGAACAAGAATTTTATCATTTGAATAATTTTAAGCGTCTCTTTTGGGGAGTACTTGTATCTTTTCCCCAAAACAATAACAAAAAATAAAATAAGAACAAAAATTTTAGACGAGCTTGAAAATACTCTTTGCATTGCTGCTACCGGTTATTGATGATCTAAAAAACATCTTCATATTTTTTTAATTAATATAAATATATTTTTCTAATTAATATATTGTTTCGTTCTATAAAAGTTGTTTGAACATTCTCATAAATAACATAGGTTGAACTGATAAAGAAATATGTAAACTATACGCGACTCTCAACAAATTTTTACTGACCAACGAGGCCCAGAAGAGGTTGAGATCTAAAAGGTTGGACACCCGTGGACACTCATCTTAAAGTAAACTACATGTTGGCTTTGATTGTTGGCTTTGACGATACGAACTGTCCGCGAAAGCAGAGCAAACTACGGTTTACTGAACTTTATAAAGCGAGCCGCAACGAGGACGCTGATCAATCATAGTGGCCACGTGCATTCTGCATCTTCCCTGTCCGCGTTCGCACTTGTCGCGTCAAGCTTTCATAATGACAGACACCTTTTCGAACAGTTTGTACATAGAAGAATTTCGATTGACAAATCTTGCGTAACGATTGTGAATTGCTTCAAAATTAAATGACTTAAATCTCCATTGTAAACTTGTGTTTCGTTGATATTATCTAAAATAGTAGCACATTTAGAAAGAGAAATACATCCTACACCAAAAAGGAAAAGAAAAAGAAAAAAACGCAATGAACACATTTCTAATACAGGCAATCTCTCAAGTATTAACTGTTATTTTGAGTTTTGCCTGCTTCTACAAAGTCATTTATTTCCAGTCTCTGACAAGAGAAGACTTCTATAGAAACAGCCATTGCTAAAAAAGTTTCTTCTTTCACCAAGTGAAGCTTCTTTTACCAAGATCAATCTGATAGATTCTTTTTAGATTCAAACTGTGCGCCCATTGTACGATCTTCATATTGACAGCCTTCTATTCTATTTAGATTCTCGTCGCAAGTCGGAAAGGCTCGAGGACAAAAATTATCAAACGCAGATGTTGGTTGACGCATCTCCAGGAAATAAAAATATTTACCGAAGAGCAAAATCTTTTCTCTGGAAAAGATAAAATCCGCTCTCACGAGCGACGCGCGGACTCGACGAGTACGTATGCTCAACGAAGTACATGGCGAACGATTACGCGAATATGTGTGTATATTTCACGATTCACCGGCACATTCACCGTGAAAGTGAAACCAGTCCGACTGGTATTTATTAAACAGAGCAGCGTTTGTAACGAAGCAGCGTCGTTTCACGTGGGCTGGCTGGCCAGTGTATCCTAAACACTGCGGCAGATCAATATCTTTAAACTTCTTCCGGGAGACGAAAGTCTCCTCTTCCACGCGTGTAGGAAATGGAAGACTATCGATAATGTTCCACTTTATCGACCCACTTTGTGTCTATATTCCAACTACTTACGCAATAGTGCCTTTATCCCCAATAATTCGATAATGCGTTTTTATCCAACTACATAATGTCAGTTTTGGATGTAGACTAGAGATTGATGGCTTGATAAATTGTAAATTCGAGCGATTCGTTTGGCAAAAGCAGACAGACAGACAGAGAGAAAGAGAGAGAGAGGAACTTGCTTCTTAACTTCATTTTAATTAATCGCGAGCGACTCGACAAACCGTGATATCCCTTTTCAAACTCGCTCGAATCGCGTTTTCGAAAAACAGCTGTTAAGCCGCGGGCGAGACCGGTGTCTGGATCGAGTCAGCAGTCTGCCGGCCGCCGCCACTCTTTCGCCGACGAAACCTCTCCCTCCCAAAGTAAAAACGACGTCCAACCGACCCCAGACAGAACCGCAGCGAGTGGTGTCAGACGCGTGCGAGTCGACCGTTTCGAAAAAACGCGGGCGGGTTCTCTTTCGTTGAAAAACACGGGGAGCGAGGGGGAGAATAGATAAACGAAAGGATAGAAAAGGATAGAAAAGCGTTGTTAACCGGCGTGTAGGACTGGACGCAGAACGGAAGCGTGAACGATGCACGGGGCAGCCGGGGCCGGGTTAGCAGCGTTAGAGTCCGGGGGTGAGAAAGGAGGAAGATGGAGGGGAGGGCAGGGAGGGGGAGAACGGCAGGTGTCTCGGTGGGGTTGGTAGGGAGATGCGCGGTGTATTAAACCCGGTGACTCTTGCCGCGCAGCGTGGGAGTTAGTTCTGGTGAGGGCGCCAGCCAGCTCACTCGCTAAACTAACCCACCGTCCCAACCCTTCGATCCTCCATCCCTCGACCTTCGGCCAACAAAGCAACATCCACGGCCGCAACCTCCTTTTCACCGACTCCGAACAGCCGCTGTTTTTTTTTCGCGACTTCCTGCCCGGGCCCGCGTCGTAACACACACACAAACACGCACACGCACACACGGGGCGCGCGCGCGCGTGCACACACACACACACACAGTTACACTCACACGCGCCACACGCGAAGAGGAAGGGAAGGCAAGCAGCGACCATTCAACAAACGGCGAACGAACACCTCACTTCGTGTCTTCGTCACGTTCGCGTCTCTCGCGGAACCTACGTGCACATACGCTCTCTGCTCGCGGCGAGCGCCAGGCATGCGAGGAACACAACGCTGAGAGTGTGCAACCTGGTTGCTGAACGGTTAACAGAAGAGAGTTCGAAGAAACGAGTGAGTGAATTGCGAATCGTCGAGGAACGAGCAACGAACGAACGAACGCGAGAAAATCGGGAAGAAGGGAAGAGGAAACTGATTGATCCCCGTATATTGGACGTGTACGCGGTTTCAATCGGAGATACTAATCGTGGTGGGTGACGAGTAATCGGCGAACGGCTGCTAGCAGCATGCTAGCCGACTGGTGTTCGCACCATTTTGTGTTCGCGTGATCCGGTCCGTCGGTGATGAACAAACTGGATGACACTCGTGCTCGTGACGGCGAGAACGAGAAGTTAACGAACGAAGTTTAAACTACACGAGTACACGAGTTTTTACGTAGTACGTAGTTTATGTGTCGAGTTTATCGGCGTGAACCGGGAGCGTGAACCGGGAGTCGTCGTTGACAGAGTGTCGCGCGCGCGAGAGAGAGAGAAAGAGAGAGAAAGAAAGAAAGAAAGAAAGAGAGAGAGAGAGAGAGAGAGGGTACCGCCGCACGAGGATCCGGCAGAAGGAGAAGAAGAACGAAGAGAGTTTACGTGCGACGGGAAAACGGAGAATTCGAACGGATCGGCCAGGAAAGGTTATCCATTAGTCGTATCGCATGAGAAAGGGTCCCACAGGGTGGGAAATAGACGAGCAAGGGCGAAGATTTCGCAGCACGCAGTCACAGAAGCAAGTATTTCGCACAGAGACCACACGTAAACACACCGTATATTTTATTATACTGCAACAACACACTGGGTAATGTTCCGCAACTGCACCTTTGTCCGATAATTTTCTTTCTTCTATGTCTCTCTCTCTGTATATACATGTATACATATATTGAGTGTATATTTTATATATATATATAATATAATATAATATATATATATATATATACTTATCTCTGTATATCGTATATATTCTCTCTCTGTTCACACGCTCCGTTTGTGTTGTGTCACACTCTATCACTGTATGATCGATGTGCGTACTTATGTTCTTCTCCTTCGATGTTTCCGACGTCACGACGACCAGCTGTGTCGTCCACCGCCTTAATTAATCCTCTTCCTGCCGCCGCCTCCCCCACCCCCACCCCTCCTCCTCCACCCTCCCGAGAACCAGGAGCACGGTTTTGCACATTTTTCGGGCACCTGTTGATCTCTCTCGTGCTACATAGCCACTTTTCCGCACTCTAAAGTCGTTCGGCGAGTCGTTCGATGTCACGCCCGTTGCACGCCGTGTGTCACACCGCACCGTAGAAATCTCGCGTATGTAATAACGGCTCGCATTCGTGGAGCACCAGCACCCCTCCCGAAAAGTCAAGCACCCGTGAACCGACACGCGGGGGGCGTCCCCGGCGCTGCTGCCCGCTGTTCGACAGTTTCGGCGAACTGTAAGTGTTCGTAGCCTTGAAAGAAAGAAAGAAAGAAAAAGCAACCAGCGAGCGCTCTCCGTGAATCTCTACGTCAGGGAATTGGCAGAGAAAGAGAAAGAGAAAGAGAGAGAGAGAGAGAGAGAGAAAGCAGTATGTCGCAATAGAGACGGTGGGAAGAAAGATGGTGACGCAGGTAACCGAAGGGAGAGAGGACACAAGGGGTAAGAGCGAGAGGACCAGGAGAAAGACAGTCCGATCAGGGGCACGTAACCAGTCGTGGCCGATCGATCGGTTTTCGTTATTGCCCGCACTTGTCGAGCACCTTAATAAGCACCCATGACCAGCACCAGCACCATTCATCACTGGCACCACATCACTATTCTTCAGAACACACGCGCCTACAGAGCCACGCTCTCGGCTACGAGCTATCGTTTGTTTTTGTGTTTGTTTCTTTTTTTTTTTTTGTTTTTTTTTCTTTTCTTTGTTCACTAATCGCCTGATTTCAGGACGCGGATATCTCCTCGGAGAACCACCGAGAGCACTGAACGCTGAGCGGAAGTGAATCGGGAACGAGACACGTGATCGTGGACACGATTGGTTGCAACGATTGCAACGAGGTTCGAGTCGAGAAGAAACCGAAAGAAAGAGAGAGAAAGAGGAAATATAACGAGCGGCAATAGCGTTGTTTGTCTCTCGTATCGCAGCGAGTACGAATCGGTCGAGTCGATTTCGAAGGTTCTTCGACGATGACGACGGGACAAGTAGAAAGACGAGAGACAGAGTAAAAGTAATTGAACGCGGTTTAAGAAACGTTTCGTTTCCCATGTAACGGAAGCCTACACGGTTATCGATTAATCGCCGGTCATCGCTCATCGTCCGCGTTTTCTTCCCTCGAGTCGCGCCCTACAGAGTCGCCTTCCTCCCCCCAAGTCGCGGCACAGCTAACGAAAAGTCGGCCTAAAGAGGAAAAACGAAAGAAAAAGCTGCTCAGCGTCGTGCCTTTCGACTGGCAAGCGAAAAATCGAACGTGTAGAACGCGTGTCGTTGACGATATTAGAAGAGAAGGAAAAAAAGAAAGAAAGCAAGAGAGAGAGAAAGAGAAAGAGAGAGAGAGAGAGAGAGACGAAGCAAAGTCGGTAAAAGACTGTACGGAGAATCGATCGAAGAAGAAAGAAAGAAAGAGAGAGAGAGAAAGAGAGAGAAGAAGGAACGAAAATAAAAGAGACTCTTTGGTGTGCTCTTGAATCGATTGGAAAGCCGGCCCCGGTTAAATCCGGTGAGAAACAGTGACATATATGATGGCGGTGTGTATGTTCTGGCTGCTCACGTATGTGGGACAAGGATTGGACCTGGCCGTGGGGAATCGTCCGGTGATCATCATGCAGGGTGCACAGGAGCAGGACTACCGGCACGGTAGCGGAATCAGAAAGAAGAGCGAGCTAAACTCGGTAGGCAATAACCTGTTGCACTTCAGGATATATCCTCCGGAGGCCTCTCACCGCGACGACCTGTCCAACTGGCTTCTATTGAACGACGAACCGCGGATCTCCTCGTGGACACCGGCTGGCATATTGATCGACGATATGATCAGAGAGCCTAGAGAACTGCAGACGGTGTTTTTCGCCCTGTCGCCGGCTATGCTGAACACGCTCTATGCCGAGTACGTCAACACCGCAGCGACGCAGCCGGCCGAGCAGTTTCTCCACGCAGAAGACAAACCTCTGCAACAGCAGCAAGGGCCGCTCATAGGCGGCGGACCTCTCGGCGTCAGTCTGCGGAACAAGAAGCTACGCGTCGACTGTAGACACTCGAGGAACACGGTCAGCCTGCCGATAAGAGTGTGCGACGACAAGGCAACGACGACGGGGCGCAAGAGCCTCCAAGAAACCAGACAATCCAACTACGACGATCTCTTCGAGCAGAAGATGAACGCCGCCGCCGCCGCCGCTGCTGCTGCTGCTGCTGCTGCTGCTGCTGCCGCTGCTGCTGCGAACGTGAAGAAGACTGACGCGACCGCCGCGATTTCACGGGGCCCCGAGAAGCCGAGAGGGCCCTCCACGTCGGATTATCAGAGCGGCGCGGCCGCGTTCGTGTCGAGGCCGCCGTTCGGCCTGGACGCGATCAAGCCTCCTGGAAAGAGGAGCCAAACGCCACCTCCTGTCGGGCGCCGCTCCATCGACCTCGCAGCCGGAGAGTCCAGCCCGCATCAAGCTCAACCGCCGTCCTCCCTCGGGAACGGCATCAGTATCGCTTCTCAGCTCATGCTCAGATCCACCAGGGGAAGCATACAGTACGACGTGCCGCAAATCGGTGAGTCTCGCCTTCTTTTCTTCTCTTCTCTTCTCTTCTTCTGCTCTGTCGGACAACTCCCAGTCCAGCTGTATAATAATTGACTCTACAAACTACACCCAAGTTGATCTTCTACTACGCCATATTCCGTTCTGTCCTTATTACAGTTGGAGAAATGATCGAAAAGCTTGTTGAGAGCATCAGCCTTTTATTCAGGCGATTAATCAAAATTTTTGTATTGCAATTTGAATCGAGCATCGTCGTACTCGGCGCGCTAGCGAACAACGTAATATTAGATCGATGTTGGTATTTATAAATCTATCATCGAGGTTTATTTATAGAGGCGGTCTATAATCGGTAACTTAAATCTCACGAGTTCCGTACTCTCTAATTTTACCCGCGATACCTTGCATCAAAGATTTACGATCAACCTTGGTGTTACTTTTCTTATGAAATCTCCCGAAGTTGTTCGATTGTGTTGTTCGCCGATTTCACAGGGAATTCCCTCTGCTTTAGATTCCCTGCCTTGTGATACAGCTCGGCCACGCTCGGCCAACGCAGATTATAGATCAAACACGACGAATGTAGATCGCACGAATCGTCAAGGCTCCGCTTTAACTTCGACTTTTATTCGAGCTAGAAGACCGTCGCTCGCCTAGTACAGATTGCGCGTAATATTTTTTCGTGGTTTTGCTCCTGTCATTCTGCCAGAATAAGTCGACGTGTATACGTATTTCTCGTGGACAAAATCGTAAGACGACGGATTAATGCGATTGATAAGGTCGATAAGTTAGAACTTGATGGCTGATGTTGACTAGCCAGATTCAAATCCCGAGGTTTCATCATAAGGCCGTAAGGCGAAGTTTGAACCATTTCTCGGAAGCAAATTTATCTTGAAATTGATTCGAACCATTTAACTCGAAATATAAAATTCGAAGTAAATTTATCTTGAAACTAATTCAAACCATATAGCTCGAACTGTAAAATTCGAAGTAAATTTATCTTGAAACTAATTTGAATCGTATAATTTATCTTGAAATTGATTCGAACCATGTAATTCGAACTGTAAAATTCGAAGTAAATTTATCTTGAAACTAATTCGAATCGTATAATTCCATAAGGTCATGGGGTGAAATTTGAACCATTTTTTGAAAGTAAATTTATCTTGAAATTAATTCGAACCATGTAACTCGAACTGTAAAATTCGAAGTAAATTTATCTTGAAACTAATTCAAACCATATAGCTCGAATTGTGAAATTCGAAGTAAATTTATCTTGAAACTAATTCGAATCGCATAATTCCATAAGGTCATGGGGTGAAATTTGAATCATTTCTTGTAAGTAAATTTATTTTTAAATTATATATTTGCTAACTCGAACTATACTCGAGTTGAATATTTGTAGTTAAACATTCGAAAAGTTCGTTTACGTGTAAATCGCGTAAACGCTTTGTAGCGTTCCTTTGTGTCTTTCAGAATCCGAAGAACATTCCTCCAACTCTTTGCCCAGTTGCTCGGAACTAATTTCAAAGGTCGTCGCCATTCGCGTGCTTTCCAAATACGCACCTGTGGTACAAACGCGATTGTTTTCATTGCACACTGTGTCTAATCGACACGATTGTAGTTGCAATAATACTTTGCTTTCTCTGCTTTCACAGCGACATCTCTTCCAGTCTGTTTTCTTTGACAAAGCAAAGTGGAAGCAATCATTTTGCTGAAAGCATCCTTCACAGATTCAACGTCTCCGGCGTAATTTTGTTTTAAATGTCCTGCGAAGGATACTCTTTCAAATCGAATCCTGCGTTCGAGACGAGATTAGAATTAACGAATGAATTTCCAAGTTTTCAAGTGCTCACTCGAGAAAGAAATTAATCAATTGTTGTTGACAAATGTTTTTAAATACTTGTGCATTCTGTCACACACTGCCCGATCGAAAGTTAAATACTTTTTCGAAATGATCTTACTTTTGCAATTTATTATGGCTACCCATAATTAATCGTCGTTTCTTTTTTTTTTTTTGGTACTGTACGAAATTTTATTTTATTTAAGAGAATTAATATAGTTTTAATCTCCATCGTTAATCGACGATCTTCTCCCATCTCTCTGACAAACTTTCTATTCCTTTTTTGTAAAATGACAGTGATTTTGAAGTAAAAACAAACGAGAAGATTGAAATCACCGTTCTGAAATTTTTTTAAACCAACGCTGACAACCAACGTTCTGGTGTCCAAAGCACCAAGATAAACAGCATTAATGGCATTTGTGGCATTGTCTAATATGGAATTTAACCACACTTTGCTCTTCCATTCTTATAGAGTTCAAATTTTAGAATTCCATTCTTGGAATTCAAATTTTTTCAAAATGTCAACACATTTAACTTAGAACATATTGTTATGTTGTAACAAGTTGAATTATTGTCACTAGATGGCAATATTTATTAAATTTGAAGAAAAAGAAAAAACGACATTACTTGTGAGTATCCCTTATATTACGCAAGTCGCGTGGAGAATATTCGAATGAAAAGAAAGGATGGTCAGAAAGTTTGAATAAACAGAATTGGCCGCCACAGTCCACTTGACTCATCGGTGGAATATGATCAAACCTGGCAAAAATATCTCTGATGGGGATTTTACAACGCTGAGTCAATCGTTTAAAAATTTTAACGAAACTAATCGAAAGAATTCAGCCTGGAATACAGGACTTTTTGATGAAAAGCGTGTTTAGCGACGGGCATTGCAAATTTCTTGCAAGTGTCAAGTGTCAAGTGTCAAGTGTCGTTTTCTTTTTTAAAAATTTTTTTCTTTCAAATTGAACGAACTTTTCACTAATAGCACTTCAAATCAAATCATCTTCAAGAAATGTAAGCTTTCCCTTCGTGAAATACACGTCGCGGCTGGTACTAAATTTCTGATCGGCAGTTGTTGCTTGTTTGCACGTTGCGCACATTTCGCGCATTGTTGCGCCGAATTTTCCGTACAGACGCGCAAACAGTCCGCGGTACAGTCAATTTATTTAAGAGCGGCGGAATGTACGCCGCGCCATTGTTAACTATACACTTACGCATGTCGTGTACACACAGTTTTTCAACAAAAACTACTTCGACCTATATTCGCGAAACGCGTTGCTTTCAGTAATGGTACACCTACACAGAAACGAAAGGTTTAATCCACCATGCTGAATAATCAGATCGATTAGTTGGAATTATTCCGGGCGTCAAAGCATTTCGTCGCTGTGCGTTAGAAATTTAATTGTATTCTCTCTTTCTCTCTCTCTCTCTCTCTCTCTCTCTCTGTCTATCTTTGATATATCGCGCAATTGATGAACGTTCGGAGAAGCGTTCGTTTCGGGAGAGCGAAATTTGAAAGAAAGAACCTCCAGAGGCGATATATTTCCACAGTAATGGAATTCTTTCTTTTCTTTCCTTTTGTTTTTTTCTCTTTGCTCTTGCCTTTTATTCGCAATCGTTTTTACTGAAAAAAAGCTTTCCTTTCTGCGAAGATTGAGTAATTTCTCATAGGTTTCGATTCGACGACGAAGGTCACGGTTTAGTAGATTTTCAAACGCAATGAAATCTACGTGCGAGAAAAGTGAGCTACGAGAGAGATATATACAACACGAAGCGGAAAATTTGAGAGAAATGTAACAAACTTTCGAGTGGCGTGGCAACCGGGACGGAGGAATCGATCGACTCGACGACACTTCGAGGTGTTTTTCCGGGCGACACACGCGTTGCGCCGTGTTTAACGAACACTCGAAATCGGCGAGAGGGAACTAATTAATCGGACATCCTGCCTCGAGCTGTGTACCGAACCAGTGATTTTTCATTCGCTCTCGAGGAACACGAGATCCGCTCGGACGGCTGGCTGGAAAAATAGAGAACGATTTCTTATTCTAGTGTTACCAATTTCCCATCGCGTACATCGCGCGTCTCTGACGCGAGAAGCCCCTTCGAGCTGTTTCGAATGTAACGATGTTAAAAATCCGCGATGACGATTGGGTTCCCCCCCAAAAAGTTTCGTCTCCGAGATCGGCACGAGATCCACTGGAATCGAGCGAATCGGTGCTTGACGCGTAACCACACACAGGGTGATTCACACAGGGTCGAAGGGGTCAGTGGCGAGGTCACGGCGCGATAATTAGCGGTGAACGTTTTTTTGCTCATTCGCCGGTATCGATTCTTTGTGGAGCGGCGCGCGGTACGCGTGGCTCGAGGCCCTTCAGCGACGTTTATCGCGGCTGGCGATCGCGATGGCACACCCCTGTGTGACCGATGTCCGCGCTGGATTACCGCGAACCGACAAATTAATCGCCCGGTGCCGTACATTTCCGCGGAACGAGGGAAAAAAAAAGAAAAGAAAAGAAGGAAAAAGTGTGACGGCCGGCTTGTGGGATTAATTCTCGTTTGAGTGACCTTTCGGGGGCGGCGGCGGGGGCGGTACGCTTGATACTCGACCACCTGCACGAAGCGAAGCGCACGTCGCTGATTAAACGATCCTTCCGTGTTCTTTCATTTGCCTTTTCACCCCTGAAAGTGGTTTCTCTGCCACTCTGGTTTCGGTCTCGTCGATGCGAAGCTAGTTTGAGAAACGATGGTACTGCGTTTGAGCGGCTTTGACGGATCCTCCTCGTTCGAAAATCCTTCCCGACCAGATTATTTGCTTCGCACTTTCAACTTTCAGAATTCTGTCGCGGAGAACTGCTAGTACCTAGCAGCGTGATAACAATGAATTGATAATGAGAATAATGGAATTATCTCGGTGATGAGTTTGGAACGAAAGTCAAACGACAAGACAGAGATTACTCTGTTCGACTCTGCTCCGAGTTCTAGCTTGCGTTCGTTTTAACGAAATGAGATTATGCAAGTAGTGGCCTGACAATCGATAAACATTTTGGCAAAACCAAGTGTTTCCGTATCGTTTCGTTTTGCCTCGGCAACACGCCCAATCCTTTGTTCTTCGTTCTTTTTTTTCTTTTCTTTTTCTTTTTAAATACAACCGGTTCGATTGAATAAAATATTTCGCGTGCGAAGAAACTTAAAAAAAAAGAAAAAGAAGAGAAAAAAAATCGTCGCGCAACGAAATTGTTTGCCGATCAGAAATCATTTGTCCGCCAATTTTTATTCCTCCATCCAGAAGCCGGTGTTTGAATATTTCACGAGCGCAATAAAAACACCCACGCCATCCCGCTCCGCAATGTTAAATATTATATTTAGTCACGCAATTATATAGTCGTACTCTGTCAGAATTAATTACTCGTTGTTAACTTTAATTTCGCCGTGTTAAGAGATAAAATTGTCTGAAACAATTTACGATTCGCTCAATATCAAGCGACGTAAGTATTGAAAAATATTGAAAAATTCCACGACCCCCACTGTTCCAACGAAGATGTTGAAAGATAGAAGACAGGTCGACTCGGTTTTTTTTTTATTTAATTCGTAGATTTTGCAACTGCGATTGTTCATTGATCACCCGACGGTTGCAATTCAATTTGTTTCACACCTGTGTAGCGACCTTTATGGCGTCACCGGTGTCACGTGTAATGTCAACCATCGGCCGCATTACGGACGTGTTAATCGCAGAAATTTACGAATCACGAATCGTCGAATTATCCCCGTTAGTTTCGCCGAATTGTTTGCCGAATGACATTTCAAGCGAATGTATTTCGCTGTTTGCCCTTCGCTGTTTTCGCGCAAGTGATTGGCCAACTGATCGAAGAGGTTGTTCGAAAGGGATGCTTTTATTTCCTCGACCTTCCTTGGTAATGGTTTCCCCTTGAGGGAACAGCAATCTATCCCGGGAAAGAAAAAAGAATAAAATAAATACGCGAACGATAGCGATAATTGACAGGTATTTTTAGTGAAATGCACGTGCATTACACGCACGAAATCGCAATTCAGACCGTCGATCAGTTTCTATCTGATCTATTTAACCTCTTGATCGCCGCAGTTTTTTTAAAGATCGCCGCGTATTTTAATAGACCGCGCATCAGCTGGCCGCGTACATTCAATTTTTTAAAAAATGTACTTTTACCGATAAATAAATAATTTAAATATTTTTCACTTACATAATTAGTGAGCCACAGTCAATTAGGATATAATTTGCACAAAAAAGAAAGATACTTGATTTTCACTAGGGTTGCCACACGATAGATCAAATGCTAAATATTAAAAAGATTAAAAAAGTTATATATGCACGTTTGTTAAATTTGAAATGTTATAATATTATAGTCTAAAGAAATACATATATATACTGTACACGATAAAACTAATATTTTGTCTTGGGTGTGGAATGCTTTGAAGCAAGTAGCTGAGCACAGTGGAATTTTACAGTTTTCGCGCGTGAATTTTGTTTCTTGCCTTCCTTTTCGAAGCAGCTTTCGAATCATATCCAAAATCAAGGAAGAATATATATATTTTTCGATTTTTTTTTTAATGTTAGAAAATGATTCTAGGTGTTAAGAAATCGAAATTAATTTCGCTTTTATTTAGGGCACGTATATAAAGATGCGTAATTTTAAAAACTGCGTGGACATATTTTCGGTGTCAATTTTCAAATACCAGAGACTTGCTCCAAGGTAAGGTGGTTAATGTTAAAACGTCGCCCTTTAAACTTCCCACGATCCTCGGGATCGTTTCCGAAGCGCCTAATCGTGTTTTTCTCTGCCATTAAAAAAAAAGAGGTCTCTCAAGTTCTCGCCTCAATTTTGTGACTAACGCGCTGTTGAGTCATGCTTTCCCTCTCGTAATTCTTCTGAAGAATTTACACGATCTTTCGTCATCCGGGCGTATTCCGGACACTGTCATCTCCGATAACAAAATTTTAACCGATTAATTATTTCTCCAACAGTGGGGGATCAATTATCTCTGCACACATCAGGAACACCAGGTGTTCCAATACGTGGCAAACTATGTGGGTGTACGTGTACAATGCCTTGATAATTAATGGACTTCGCTATTAGAATCTGCTCTCGCGTCCTTCTCGCGTTAGATTTTACTAGAAAGATTAAAAAGAAACAGGGAAGAAAAATATTGAGAAATTCCGGAAATGGGCGTAGCAACTAAATGGTTAGAATCGTTCGTTTTAATTAAACGAACAGGGACCTTTGAGTTCGAATTGAATTTCATACGATAAAATGTCGACCAACGTGCGAGTTGACTGACATTTCACACGTTGCAAAAAGTTCCAACAAACGCTTTTCCCTCGTTTTCAGGCAGCTCCTCGTGCTCGTCCAAACTTATTTATCCTATGCTCGCGGAATATACGCCGACCGTATTCGATTACCTAAGTTTGCAACACTTTGTACAATATCCCAACCTCCAAACACCTACGTAACGCGTTCCTCCTTCGAGTTCAACCTTGGCGTCGTAGTTCTGTGAAATTAAAGGAGTCGCCCAAATCACGCGAAAATAATCGCGGTAGAGGCTCTGCCGAAATTCACGTTCACGCGAGGATCGCGAGTGTTCCATTTCTGTTTCCCAGTTTCGTTCAACGTTACTCGCGATTCAGTTCACACGACGAATTGAATCTGAATTATTCTTTGTTGCAAGACTATCGCTGGTATTTTCAAGCTGTGAAGATCATTCGACATTCAGCAGAATCCTGTTGCCAAACGAATTGAATTCGAATTATTCTGGTAATGATAAGACTAGCTCGTTCACTATCTCTCGTTCAGTCGTCATTTTGCATGCGATTTCACTTTTTTTACCAAGTTTGTCCAGTTTCGCTAGACTTGGAAATTTTCCACTGACCTGCGCGGTGTTCAGTTTTATTTTTCTCGTATCGTCTGCCAGTGATTCATTTTTTGCGAAACAGTATCGAATAAAATTATATAGAAATGATCATTCATGTTTGAATGGTGTTTAGCATGAGATTTGATTGCAGTTCATTAATCACGCGACTACACACGCGATAAAACAGTCATTAGGTATAGTACATAGAAGTTAATGGCGCATAATTTCAATCTCTTGAAAAATTTCCTTTCGCCATTTTATATACTTTCGTAAGGAGCAACAAGAAGCTTAGTTCACGTGAATTATTCGAATAATAATTCGATGATAATAACCTAAGTCAACTACCTCTATCTTCGAGAATTTTGTCTTTTGAAATTTTGTTATTCCTCTTACGTCGTATTATGTCATATTACATCATACATACATTTGTTATAATTATATCAGCAATCACAAAAAATTTTATAACCTTCAATTTGTAATACACTGTATTTAATATAGTATATCAAATAATATATATATATAAATGCATATATACAAAATATTAACTATAAGTTTTAACTATTAGCTGAATTGAAGTACAATTGAAATCCCCTAACAGGGGACAGTCGAGTGCAAAGGGTTAAAGAAGGGTCAGAATATGCACAATATCGATCGCAAGATCGGTTTCACGATCCCGCTGGAAATCATTCGCCGGCGTGAACTTCGTCAACCGCCGCTAATCAGCCGGATAGATTGAAATGATGACAATTACCGGGTGATTATTACCTATACGCGAGATTCGCACCTGTTGCGGACCGCACGCCGACGTGGCCCTTCTCCTGTTATCGCGAGATACCAATTTCAGCTAGCCCGATAGTCGTCCGATTGAAAACCAGATGAAATACAGGGAAATACAATCGCTCAAAGAAGAAGTCGATCAGTTCGGGCTCTGAAATGTTAATGCATTCAAGAAGAATTTTGTGCAAAGACTAACTCTTTTCGATAAGGGAAAAAGTGATAAAATCTTTCTTGCCGGTTGAACGAAGGGAAGGAATCAAAGGGTTTCAAAAATATCTCATTTAGTACGAAAGTTACAATAGCAGACAAACCGGATGATCTTTCGCGAAGTAAAGTGGTCCTCAGTGGTAACAGGGTTGCGTGAATATAAAGATACTTTTGGAAAGAACAATATCGGAAGGAATGTACTCGCGGAAGGAACAAAGAATCATTTTTATTTGCGTATACCAATTCCGATGAAATTTACACGATTTGCTGGAAATTTCCTACCCATCGTTGTGTAACGAAAAATTTACAAAGGACAAAAATAAGGAAACAAAAGATCGCCAAATTTGCGAATTTCAAATCGATGTAATTTCCTTGGAAGTAATTTCCTTTTTTCGTCCTATCGTGCAAGATTTTAGCAAATGTAATTTTAGTAAATATTATAAGATAAGATAAAAATAATGCTCAGATATCTTTTAAATCAGAAGTTTGGACCTCTCCTTCTAGAAAGAATTCTCACGATATTTCATTGCATTATCGGAGGCGATAATTGATCCACGTTCCATCAGAAAGCAAAAGAACGAGCGTTGGATTATATATCACATCTCCACGGAGAGCAGTGTGTACGTCCGTGTGATTCATGGATCGTCAGGCTGGAAAGTTTGATTTTTTTGCAACCCTTGGCTCGTTTTATTTCGCTCCTCCTCATCGTGGCTCGTTACCAACGATTCCAACGCTCGTGACTTTTATTGCCTCGTAACGACGCTGAAACGGTGTGTGTGTGTGTGTGTGTGTGTGTGTGTTCTCTTTTTTCTTTTTTTCTTTCTACCGGAAGAATGTCAAATCATACGTGTCTTCAAACGTTCGACAGGAAATTTGGAATTTAGACAAGCGTCAATTCGATTCGTCGAAAGGATGGCGAGGGAAAATTGAACGAGACAAAAAAAATGTTATTCTTACAGTTGAATAAAATTTCACAATAAAAAAATCATGATTAATTATAATTAGCAGAGGCGACGAACAGATGTTAAGCGGAACAGTTACCAATATTACACCGGTATTATAACAACCGCCAACTTTCAATTTTCTTCCGTCCATTATACCGAGCGCGCGCCCGTTTCTAATGAATTGTGTCGTTGTTTCGATACAGTCGCGTTTCGTTTATTAATTAAACGAGAAACAGTACGAGAGTAATTACGTTCCGCTGATTAATGAGTTCTGCTGCGCGTACGCGCTTGATAATAAAAAAAAAAAAAGAGGAAAAAGAAACATTTTCGATGGACTGAGGCGATTACTATTTTCGCCTCGTTGATGTCGTACGCAGATACGTACACGACGAGAGTATTTGAATAAACAATGAAACAAAGGAACACGGACTAATGTGAATTACTTTGCTTATTTTTTTTTTTTTGGAAAATTCAAACGAAGAATACGAAATACGAGGTGAATTCATGAAAGACGGGCAAATTACTTTGAGACCGGAAAGACCGGAAGTTGAATTAAAACAGAAACGTCGCGCGAAAGCACGCGTATGCATGCGAATCCAAGAGCGCAAAAAAAACTATAACTAAATAAATAGTATTTTTTCTGTCTTATTAAATAAGTATTCAAAATGAGTACTTTCCCTATTGCAATTTTCTGTTTTTGTCAATAAAAGATCTTTTATTTACGGGAGGATTCCTTGAAATTCCTCTAGCTCTTATTTCACTTTCATTTTTCCTAATTGCGCGAATTGTTTGATCGATTCCTTGCAAAGAGACGTCAGCTTATTCGCCAGATTATCAATCGATCAAGTATCTCTAATATTTTTCTTCTAACGATATAAATCTTCTACTCGGCTGATCTCCTCTGAAGCTGGAAAATATTATTTTCTTATTTCTGACGTTGAATATAGTGAAAGAAGGATTGCCTTACCTTATAATCGATCGATGTCTGCTTCGTAATTGAAACGAATTCTTTATCGCACGAGAGTTAATGCGAAACTGATATTTTCGTATCAGAAATGAGTCTTTCTCGGCAAGTCTTTTTTAATCCCTGCGCAATTTTTAGGATATTTCGCGTTATATGATATTTTTCGTGAAGAGAAGAGTCTTTCGACGACTGTCGAAATTCACGAAAGATTCGTCGAAGGGGCGCAGCTGTCGCGTTCCCTACGGGTCCATTCCTCCTTCCCAATCCCTTCTAAATCCCAAAGATCCGCAAACCGTCTCTCCCTCTCATATTGTTTGCCCCGTGGTAGAAACGACGAGGACTCTAGATTACAGTTTTAATCGCTCCTTAAGTTCAGCCACGCTCGAGAGGAAAGATTCGCCGCCCGGCTCAACTCGACGGCGGCTTAATACAGTGACAATTTAAATAAAGAAAGCAAACGAAAAGAAAAGAGACACCTACTCGACCTAGAAAATTCTTTAAAGTCTAATGAATCCTCTCTCCCGTTTCGCTCGATTACATCCTCTTTTCCCTCCTACCTTTCTCCTTTATCTTGTTCTGAGAGCAGCGGATTAACAAACTCCCCGTGATTTAATTATATTCGCTGGTTTCCCGTCAAACGGGATGAAATTGTTTCATGCACCGAATCTCTATATAAACGCAATTTTGTACTTCCGGACTGCATAAAAATCCAGATGCTCTGTAAAATATACTTTCAACCCCTAAAAAACTTCGAGAAGCCCCTTTATTTTTTTGCAATGTAAATTTTCATATTTCTTCTTGATGAGGCAACGACTTTTTGTAATTAAAGAAAGGAATTGCATTGCTCGAAAATTGTTTCACGCATTAAATCTTTATATAGACGCAATTTTGTGCTTCGGGACTGCATAAAAATTCAGATGCTCTGTAAAATATACTTTCAACCCCTAAAAAACTTCGAGAAGCTCCTTTATTTTTTTGCAATGTAAATTTTCATATTTGACATATTTCTTCTTGATGAGGCAACGACTTTTTGTAATTAAAGAAAGGAATTGCATTGCTCGAAAATTGTTTCACGCATTAAATCTTTATATAGACGAAATTTTGTGCTTCGGGACTGCATAAAAATTCAGATGCTCTGTAAAATATACTTTCAACCCCTAAAAAACTTCGAGAAGCTCCTTTATTTTTTTGCAATTTATTTTAGTAAATTTTCATATTTGACATATTTCTTCTTGATGAGGCAACGACTTTTTGTAATTAAAGAAAGGAATTGCATTGCTCGAAAATTGTTTCACGCATTAAATCTTTATATAGACGAAATTTTGTGCTTCGGGACTGCATAAAAATTCAGATGCTCTGTAAAATATACTTTCAACCCCTAAAAAACTTCGAGAAGCTCCTTTATTTTTTTGCAATGTAAATTTTCATATTTGACATATTTCTTCTTGATGAGGCAACGACTTTTTGTTAAAAATCTCCAAATCTCTGTGAAATATATATATATATATATATATATATATATATATAGACGCCCTGAAACTTCGAAGGGCGTCTTGATTTCTGCGATGTGAATTTTCATGTTCACGTAGACTTTTCACGTGTGATAGATACGTATGAAATGTGGTTTCGAGAGGCATATCAATATACAAGCGTTGAGTGCCTCGTCTGTTAAAGGCAACCTTGACTCGATTTAAACAACGATATTTCCGTCGTTTCGTTTCGAACGGACACGCGTCTTCGAATGGGGGGGTGTGGCGATCGGCTGTAGCCGCAGGGTTCGTCAGAAATAGTCGTGCATTGTTAGCATCCTCCGACTCGGTCGGAAAGTTGTCTTGAAATTTGCAGCGAGAGCTTGCACGGAGAGACGAGACGTGTCCTTTTTATTCGACCATTGTCCTGCGTTCTAACAAAAGCTTCATTAGGAATCGATCCGTGGGTGCGAGCATAAGCCATGGAAATTAATGGAGATCTCAATTGCACGTACCCAATTGCGATATTGCTCGACGATTTTTCAAGCGGACCGATATTTCCCCGAATTTCTCCGGATTTCGACTATCCTTCAAAGGGATCAAAGGAAGGGGAAGGAGAAGATCCGAGGGTGACAAATGACAGGGAGAAGTATAAACGATTGATCCTCCCTGCGGTAAAACGTTGAAAACGTTTGAAAAGCACGACTGGAAACAAAAGAAAAAGAAATAGAAAACTGATGGAATGGTTGATTCGGGAGTAAAGAAGTTTTACATTTGTTACGTTCTTTGACTATGTTTCTTTCGCTTCTCCAAATGATCTTTTCCACGTGGTAATCGTCGAAATCGCTGATGGAATATTTTCTTTTCTTTTTTTTGAATAAAAGAAGTAAAACATGTGACGACTGAGATGTGTTCTTCTTCTCCGTTTTCGTCGGCGAAGTCGCAGGTTTCGGAGATGATGTCACATTCAAGGTTGTTCCACCCTAATCGATCTCGGGCAAATAAGTTGATGATGCTTGGCTGAAGGGAAGAACGAATCGAGGGAAACGTCGTACGGGGGAGCAAGGAATATCTTCAACGATAGCCGATATCTTCTTCGTTCTGACGAAAAAATTCTGAAGAAATATATCATATTTCGAAAATATGCCGAGAAGTTGAAGCTTTTGCTCTGTAAATAATTCAAAGACGAGTCGCTTTTCTCTCAAAGAGATAACGACGCGCCGCTGATAAAAAAAAAAGTAAATATATTTTAGAGTTCAGCCGCGATGAAACGCTCTCTCTCTCTCTCTCTTTCTCTCTCTCTTTCTCTCTCTCTCTCTCTCTCTCTCGCTCTCGAGAAGCGTAAAACAATTTTCACCGAGCAACTCTCAAGAGTAGAGTAGAAAGCAAAAAAAAAAAAAAAGAACGCATAAATCCCTCGTTTTCCAATAATCATATTTCAAATTGAAAGAGCCTTCAAACACAAAACGAGAAATTCGACGCGACGGTTAATCCTTGATATTCGATATATAATTGCACGAAAACAGGGGCAAACCGATCGAGTTCGAATCGCTTTTTTTTCGCACGCGCATGGACCAAAACGAACGGATTTTACGAATCGATGCGAACGAAAATGTTAACGAGAGACTGGTTGTACCTCTCGATGCTCAGAGTTTCACGCTTCAACAATTTGATTGTTTTCGACACACTAACATTCGCGAAATTTCTATCACCGAATTTGCAAAATCAGCGTTGATTCGTAGAAGATCAAGAGGTGAACTAGCATACTAACATCGAAGTATGTATAAAAATTATGAATTTTCCAGCGAGATGATAACTTGACATTCGTTGCCGATAGCGAGGTATCGATTGGTATAGACTCGTAATAATTCGAAAAAATTGGCAATGAAAAGTGTCGAAGAATTTGGAAAGCATCTAGCTTTTTAGATTAGGATTAGACTGTCAAGAAAACATCGAAGAATCTGTTCGCGAACTCGTCGAGCGAACAATAAAGTTTGGAACCGCTCGTCATGCTGATTACGAAATGGAAATATTCTTAACTTTATAAGTAAAATTAATGATATAAAGTTGAATCGTAGTTTAAAATTTAAAAATGATATTACAGTTAAATTGTTATACATAAAATAATAAAATATATTAATATAATTGAAGATAACGATGAAATTGAATAATATAAAATTCTAATTACTTTAGTTGAATTTTTTATAACATTTAATAAAATTATTGAAAATTCATGAATAACTCATTTTAATATAAAGTCGTTTATAAACGAAATAAAAAAAAAATGAGACAAAAATGTATAACAATATAATATTAAATTTCATTATTTTATTCATTGAATAATAAATAATTTTTCATACACACGCACACATATATATGTGCTGTTGTTGGCAATTCCAAATGTCTGCGGACGTGATATTTTTTCATTTCAACATTTGTGTAAACTATACTGTATTTTCGTAAACGAAATTGAGGAAAAAATGGCGAGAGAACAAATTAATAATTCGATAGTTCTTAGGAAACTAGACGTGACGTCTCCCAGACGTGTTGTCGTTGTATGTCAAGGGGTTAACGTTCTAGCATCCCTCGATAGCACTCTTCGAACAGATTCTTTGATGCAACGTTGTTAATATATATTCGTGAATATATACCAGTTATACGCCAACGGCATTAGCGTGAACGACGAGTTAGAGATCGCCACGAGAACACGAACACGAACACAGTTGGATGAAAAAAAAAAAAGAAAAAAAAACAGCCGTAACTTTTCGATTGTCTCTCTTTTGCAGAGTGTCCAATCTCGGAAGACGGGATGGAGAGGTTCGCGTGTCCCACGGCGGATAGAATGGGTAGATACCATTGCATCGACGATCACGCCTTGTGCGACGGTTTCATAGACTGTCCTACAGGCGAAGACGAGGACAGGCAAGCCTGCATGTTTTACAAAACTGTAAGTCTAACCAGTTAGCCTTCTCGTGACTGAGTGTGTAATATTATTATATACAACGGATAACGCGTGATCGATATCCCGGAATTTCCTGCAATTATCATGCGACACATACTTGGCAGACATCTGCATAATACACGTATGTATACTTTTCTTTTTTTTTCTTTTTTTTTTTTTTCTCTTTGAAGAACCTAGGGACAGGAGGGGAAAAATTAAAATTAATTAAACTGCGCGCGACGTTTCCATATTATTTCCATACTATTTTCATTTTCGTGAAATTTACGTTGTTGTTCCTTTCTTCCTCTTCTCTTCTTCGTTGACGTTGATTATTTATTATTTTCAATACCTAGCTTCAAGGGAAAGTGATATAGTCTATAAATATGTTACATCATAGTCTCGTCAATTTTTGTTTTTCCACGGGGAATTCTTTTTTTACAGTGTCCTTCGATTTTTCTCAACTGACTTTAGTTTACAGTGTTACAGCGGCGATTGGTTACAACATTCTTCCATTCCTTACCACTTCCAATTAATTGCGTAACCTCGACGATGTGAATTTGACTCGCTTCAGAAGGATCACACATCGTGTCGAAAAGTTTGAAACTTCTGTCAGGTGATCTTCCGAGACGACAGAATTCTAATTCTAAGTCTCTGTGTCTGACATTTGGGCAGTCGTAGTCTTTGGATCCTTCTCATCTTCTCTTCTCCTTTTATTTTTTCTTTTTTCTCGATTTTTTTTTCGACACCTTGATTCGCAGTTTCGCGTCAAACGTTTCTTCCAAACTGATCGTGGATCGTAGTTAATCGCCGAAGATGAGCAACCTTCACACCGTTTCGCTAATTTCACACGCAATTGCACCGTCTTCGCCCCTCCACCCGCTTCGTTCATCCCCTAACGTGCACGCAAACACTCGAAAGCTGTCAATTTACATCGTCTGCTGAGAGCACGGTAGATTAAAAAAAAAAAAGAAATATATCTCGTCTTAATTTTTTCTCTGGCCTTCCTCTGGCCGTCGAGAAGAAAAAAAAAAACAACCGGCGGGACAACAAAGTTTTCGAATCTTCGAAAGAGACGAACCGGCAGACAGAAAGAAAAACACTCGGCGCTGAATTCATCGCGCGAACGCCACGAGAGAGGGGAAAAAAAGAAAACATTTTCGAGATTAGAGTGCACGGATGATAACTTTTAATTTACGATGGGGATCGCTTGAAAAGTGGAAACGAGCACGCGAAACGATTCTACGAAAAACGGTGGATCGAAAACTCATTGGCACGCCATTGGATAATTCTTCGCGATATTATTCTTGCCAAGATACGAGTCGTTGTTCCGCGAATAGTTTACATAGGTAATGTGTAATCATAGCAATTTCCAATGTTGTACAACGATGTTGTACAATTTTTATGATGTATGACGTGTGATGTAAAAATTCGAGAATCAGAGAGACATGAAATACTTTCAATAGTTGAAAAACAAGCGGTCCTCTGCTGATGTTGGCGCGATATCGTTCGATAACATTCCAGTAATTACAAAGGGGCGATTCTTCGTCATTTTTTTAAACAATGCTCCGCCATTATATGCAGATTAAGCACTGGAATTGCAGATGCTCTCGAATTTTTCTATTATTATTGTATAATACTCTACTGTTCATGCACTATTTATGGGATTTACTAATGTGTCATATTTTCTTTCTTTTTCATAAAGATGTCGCCAATATTTTTCTTTTTTTTTTTTTGTGCACTGTATCAAAGTATCTGAGTATTGAAGATTAAAAAACTTTAAAGAGTAGTGAGATGTTTATAGTTGTGCGATTCTTAATTTCTTTCTTTTTTTTTTTTTCTTTAGGAACACCTAAGCACTTTTATGGTCATTATCTTTCCTTTCTGTTCCCCCGCGATGACAATTTCAATCAATTTCGTTGTTTTCAACGAAAGAATTTCATCACGACGACAGATGTACTTTTACATTTTCATCATTCCAACGATGAAATATCGCGACATTTTACGCTCTTTTGTAATCGTACTTTTTCTATTATTAATATTAACCGCAGTAAATTATTTATGGGATTTACTAATGTATCAAATCACTAATATGTTACTTAAATTTTACTAACGTACCATATTTTCTTTTTTTTTTTACTGTATCAAAGTATCTGATTATTGAAGATTAAAAAACTTTAAAGAGTAGATAGTGAGATGTTTATAGTTGTGCGATTCTTAATTTCTTTTTTTTTTTTTTTTTTCTTTAGGAACACCTAAGCACTTTTATGGTCATCATCTTTCCTTTTTGTTCAATTTTTGTTCAATTTCAATCTGTTGTTTTCAACGAAAGAATTTCATCACGACGACAGATGTACTTTTACATTTTCATCATTCCAACGATGAAATATCGCGACATTTTACGCTCTTTTGTAATCGTACCTTTTTCTATTATTAATATTAGCCGCGATCCGCGGTTCTCGTTCACGCAAGCAATTACGATGTTATACAATCTCGAAATATTCATCACCGATGGCTATCGTGCGGACGGCGAACGTGTTAATTAACTTCATTTAAATGAAGACTTATATCACAGTTCTTTTATTTCTTGAAAAATTGTGTCGTTAGTAAGTGTACACACGCACGTTGAAAAGAAAACGAACGAGAAGAGTGCCGTTTCTGAATCCACTGTGACACACACACACACACACACACACACACACACACACACGCACGCACGCATGCACGGGATCAATACTTGAAAACCGCGTGCGCGCGCGAAATCCTTCGATACGTTTAATTTCGACGTGATGAAAGTATAAAATTCTTCTCGGGTTCGATTAATTAACAACGAACGTTACGCAGTCGGTGCGTACGGTACGGCAAACAATCCCGGAGGAACAAACGCAAAACTAAGCTACACGTTAATCACACAAACACGCTATTTACATAAATATTGTAACAAGCGTGGTGTCCCCGCGTCCCACGCACGAACCGTCAACACGGCGCTGAATTAAAAACTGCTAACTACCATTCGCCAGAAAAAGAATTCGAGTGACATTTACGCTCGCGCTGCTGATTCATTTTCATTCGCGTATCGATATATATTCCCGTATATTCGTCGGGGCGTTTTTCTAAAAATAATAAATCAAGATAGACGTGTCGGTGGTAAACGAGTCTATCCGTGAACGCTAAGCTCGCGAGGAATTAATTTGCATCTATCGCGCGTCATCGCGCGTGGTAACGATAAATCAAGCCAAGCTTGAACGTTCACTGTATAACAGTAAAATAAACGGGCGAAACTTTTTCCTAAAGTCAGTGTTTTCCCAGTAAATTCAGAAACGTCCACCGTCTGCTCGTAAATATCGCTCACCTAGCGTTAGATTTGCCAGCCTAGTCGTACGAAATGCTCACTCATGTGAACGCATTCACGTTCGAAGAAGAAAATTGAAGTTCGCCTCGCTCTCTCTGAACGGATATATTCGTCACAGGGAGAGCTGTCTGCCGAGGTTGAGCTGCGCCTCTGTGTGCATTTCTGGTCTTCTTTCGGCACTTCCGTCGTCTCATTCGCGATTGTCTCAATATTTATTTATCACAGCCATTATATACGCCTCGTCTTGGCTATGCAAATTCACGCATTCGCGAGAACGTCGTTATAAAAGTGAAAACCGTGGCAGAAGATTGCCTTGCCTGTTAAATTAATATTAAAGCCACGTTTTACATATTTTTGCATACCGCGAGTCTCCCTGCGAAGCCTTCGCGTTTTCTCCCGCTACCTAAACAGATCGTTACAGCGTTGTTAAATTTCTCTGCCGGTCTGCCGTTGTGTCGCGTGACAAAAAAACAAAAAAAAAAAAAAAAAAAGAAAAATGAAAAAGAAAGCACAAGCAGAAACCGGAGAAGGGAGAAGAAGAAAAAGAAGGGGGAGAGGAAAAAAAGAGGAAACCAGAGGGGGAATCCGAGCGACGTTTCGCCCTCTCGCGGATTTATCATCCCTCACATCCGGCGAACCGGTTGACCTTTCTCTGCGGCTGATTCCGGCCCAGTCCCTCCGCCTCTTTGAAATCGATATTCGCTTCTTTCCCTTCCGGCTGGTCGAGCCGCGCCGAGCCACCGTTCTCTCCTTTTTCTGTGCTTCGTTCCTCTTCTTCTCTGTGTTGCCGTTCACGTGATGAAACACGACCAAAGAAAGGGAAAAAGAGCATCAGCAGCAAAAGAAGGAGGAGGAGGAGGAGGAGGAAGAAGAACGCGAGACGAGTCGCGTTGTCGAATTGGCCTGATCAGCGTAGGCGGCACCCGGATTTGATTAAACCGCGCGTCGAACTCGCCCGGGAGAATTAGATTTCTCCCCCCCCCCCTCCTCCCCCCCGGCTCGATCAACTCTCGCAAAGCGGTAGTGAAACGCGCGCGGATTTTCCAAGGGGAAGTTCGCCAATTGACTTAACGAATTTTTTTTTGCCAAGAAACTGGCCTGGCCATGGGGACGCGTATGGGGGTTGATCGGAATATCGAACAAAGCTATCGCAGGCTTTCTTCCTCGTTTTTTCTCTCTTTTTTTTTTTTTTTTTGATTACGGATGAAAATTATCCTGTTTCAAAGATTTTCTTTTTTCCTTTTTGCGAAAACTCGCTCGAGTTTCTTTACGAAGGCAAAGCTCATCTTAAACGTAAAAGCGTTCGATAATAGCAGGAAATAATGGGAATTCACCGCGAGGTTTCTTTCTTTTTTTTTCTTTCCTTTTCTTTTCTTCTCTTCTCTTTAATCGTGAATATTCCATTCTGAAATGAAATTACATAATTTATACTTGATACCCGCAATCACGCTTTCGTTCACAATTGTTCCGCGCCTTTTCCATAAAGAGCAGCATTGCGTTAGCAAGCGAAATTGCACGACAGTTTAATAATCATAAGACTTATAGTTACTTACATCTACTCGTGTCATAACAGTAATATTTTATAATTATAATGTAATTAATACTTGTAATACGTGTCGCTTCAATACGATACAACGCGCAACGAGGCGCGATTGTTGTACACACACTTAGCTGAATTGTAACAGCAGATCGTCATCTTACAATTAGTCAGGAGAGGAAGAAACATTCCATCGGGCAAATTATTCCTCCATTCGACGTCGCGAATAAAAAAAAGTAAGATGAAACGTTGCAGATCCGTGCATCTGTTCGATTCGCTTGCGTACGTTTCAGCTCAAGTTTCAAACTAAACACACGTTGCTTTCACGTCGTACCTGGCAAATCAAGAGCAAAACGCTATTTTCTCTCTCTGTTCCAGACGAAAGCTCACCTTGACGTATTGGCAGATGCCATTTTGCGATGGGCAAGAGGACGCTAATTCCTTTGTTGACGATGAACCTCTGACCTATGCATAAAATCATAAGTCTGACGAGTTTACTTCTTTATACATTCACCTATATATATATATATATATATATATATATATATGTATATATGTATATATATATGTATATATATATGTATATATGTATATATATACATGTGTGTGTATATATATATATAAATATAAATATAATATATAATATGTATATGATATATTCCCATGTATGTGTACGTGTACACACGCTCTCGTGTACCCGCACATATATTCGAGGTTTTCGTTTCTAGCGAACGTTTCTCTTGCGAGCAGTGCCGGAGGAACGGAGGGGGATGAGATAATTGTTCCTCGACACAAACACACGAATAAGAAGAAGATTGTAACTGTCTCTCTGTAAAGTATGGAACGAAAGAAAACTAAAATTTATTCAGTCTTATCGATGCACGATGCTTGCGTCGTTGCGAAATTTCGGAGACGATTTCCACGAATTTCCACGAAATACGATAAAAAAGAAATCGCAATTGCCTCATCGAAATGAACGAGTGAAATAAAAGAACGAAATATTTATATAGTCGATCGACCAGCAACTGTTTGCTGTCGTTTCTCCGAAATTTCGAAGAAAATCGGCGACATCTGAGAGTCCTAGTAAAGGAGACGATCTCACGTGTCTCTGAAACAAAGGCGAAAAAGAAAGTCGACGATTGCCTCTTTAAAACATACGAAAAAGACGACAGAGAAGAAAATAAAAATTTAGCCTATCGATTGACACGATGCTTCGGGGAGATCGTTTCGATATCCCGAAAGAAATGGGCGAGAGATTTAACCTAGCTGGATCGCACTCGAGAGAGATCCCGGAGTGCGATCTCACGCGAATCTCTGGAACAATTTGTCACGATCGGCGCCTTCGCCTTCTGGCGCGCTGAGCCCGGTCGCAAAAGGAACGCGTGCTGACGAGAAGACGAACACCCTGCTCGCATTCTCCCCGTTCTCCCGCGTCGTCTATTTTGCAGAGAGTTCTCCCTTCCTCCCTTACGGTGTAATTGTAAAGAAGCAAAAGAAGAAAAAAAAACGAGGTAAAGAAAGAGAGAGACAGAGAGAGAGAGAGAGAGAGATTGCGCGCGTGCATGAAGAGACGTGAGTGCGTGACAAGACGTGTGAAAGAGAGAAGAATGAGAGAGCGTGTTTGTGTGTGAGAGGGTGCGCGAAAGAGTGAGATGATGATGATGATGATGATGATGATGATGATGATGATGATGATCACGTTGAAATCAAACTCAGGGGAACGTAAAAGATGAATCGTCTCTCGAGCAGCACTCAGCCGAATGTACGGCGGATTCCGTGCTCGATTCTCCTCGATTCTCCTCGAGGGGGTTGATGCGGCGGATTGATTCCGTGGCGGCCCCGTTTGCACGCGTTTGCTCCGATATCGCGGACTCGGTTCCTCGCGCGCGTGTTTCTGCGGCTTGACGTTTGTCGGGGACGACAGCGAGAGGGAAACGAGAAGAGTTCTTCGCGCGATCGACGCGAACGTCCGGCTGGCTCGATGACGATATACACGTTGGACACGACTGATGGACGAGAGAGATATCACACGGCGTTCTATTTGTTCGATCCCTCTTCCCTTTCTCTTGGAAGCTCGCAGGATTGGCAATAATCGGGGTTATTGGCGAGATGATTTGAACGTGAAGCTTAAACCCCCGTCGGAATTTCACTCAAACTGATTACATTCGCGCGTGATTTATGAGTGCAGTTATCTCTCTCGAGACTCTTCTCCTCTCCTCTTTCGTAGAATTTCTCGCGGTATTGGTTTCCGCGGAGGAGAATAATCTTTCTGCGAATAATTCTTCACCGTTCTGGAACTGTTCTGCCTGTTCTGCCTGTTCTACCTGAAGACCGATCAATTTCCTTGCTGTCGAGAGCCCGCGTTTTCTACGCGCGGTATCATCTGTCACCTTGAGAGAAGGAGCGTGTCATCTGTCGTTTCTCAGACGGAATTCTCGTTCTTCTCTGTCTTCTCGCGGGAATTTGATTTATACGGGAAATATTAAGAGCGATTAATTACATTTTGAATGGGCAGTGGCAGGTCACGCATCAGCGAAAGGTACAGTGGAAATTTCCCCGAGAGATTATATTTTTACTTCGAATCTGAACAGAAGACTGCTAAATCCATCAACTATTCAACCAGAATGTCTCACGGAAGCTTCTCGTCGAATTACTTGCAATTTTCAAGATTGCCAGCTTAAATTACGGGGAGGAGCGGGATAGAATACATATCTACATATTCAAATAAGGGGACAATCAATTCGCACGGCTGGAATTTATTACTCATTCTCCTCGTTGCCTCGCGATTCCCCCCTAAGTTTAAACACTAGAGATTCCTAGTAGATATCAAACGATATAAATTTCGACTCACGTCGAAAGGTTAAACGGAGTTCAACGATTATGATATGCAAAGAGAAACGATAGATTAACCCCTTGTGAAATCGTAATGCGTGCAAAATTAGCGGTGACCGGTTTTCACAAGCCTGAAGGCACGTTCTATCGAATCGGAATTAGTCGAATAGTAGAATAGTACGAAACGATCAAATGCAAGCCGCAGACGCGCCGTGAGGAGAGACGTGGAGAGCCAGACGGGAATTCTGAGAGCCCGACAGAGAAATTTTCGCGTGACACGAGGCCGCCATTTTGTGGCGATCGTTGTTGGTATCCTCATGTTAAAGTACAAATTAAGAGTGTCCGAGGTTTCAAGGGGGGGCCGTTTAGCAGTAACGTTCGCACGGTGCCGCCAGACGATCCGGCTTCCGGTCCCGAAAATGGCGCCGTCGATCCACCCAGCCACCCGCCACCCAGCCACCCGCGGCTGCGGTTAACGAAACAATTAACGAGCGATTCCCGCGAGCCGCCGTGTAAAAACCTTAAAAAAAACTCGAAAGACCTCACTACTCGACGACTTTATTTTCGTACGAACGCGAACGCAGACGCTCACGCAGATTTTTCCGAAGACTGAGAACGAAGCAAAGAAAAGTTTAAGAAAAACAGAAAAAAAAAACAGAAAAAAAAAATAGAGAAAAGAATAAAAAGAGAGCAACCGTTCCAACTTTCCAGTTGGAATTACGCGCGTTCGGAATTACCGTTGGACGGCGAGAAGTTCGGCAAAAAAAGAAAAGACAAGAACAGTTTCAAAAGGACGAACAGCCGGCCGTCCAATGAGATTCCTGTGCATCGATCGTTCAGCCATTTATGCGAGCCGTATGCGAGTAATAAACTTTTTTGCACGCGCGCAAAGGATGTCGATCGAAGCGTGTCTTCTCGCGATCGTCGCGAGACAGATCGAAAAAGGAATCGATATCGAGCAGTCATAAATCGGCTGAATCGTCCCCCACCCATCCCCCCCTCTTTGGGTTTCCTCCCTGCTGGATTTCTCCTGTTGCGTTCCCGACGATCCCTGCTCTCCTTCTCGTTTCTTTCACCTCACCTCTTTAGAACGTACGTATTATATTATAGCTTAGCGGTAAATGTTTGACTGTGTCTCAGGCGATACTTTAATCTTAATCTGCAAATCTGTTGTCGTGAGTCACGTGGATAGGCGAGCCAGTTCGAGCTTGTGAACGTGTAGCCTCGAGAGATTCGTTTCACGGTTGGGAAAATATTATATATTAACGATCGACTGTTGTTTCAACGCAACAACCTTCCGACTTCGCAGAAAAAAAAGAGAGAAAGAGGGAACTTAATTAAATCGTCCTAACGTTAAAACGATCACGTACACGGGAAAAGTGATCACGTTGCGAAAGATTCGCGAAAAGATAGAGAGGGACAACGAGAAAGAGAGAACAGTTCTGTCGTGAAACAGAAATCGGAACCTCGGGCGGGAAACTACGAGCTCGCACGACCAGCCTGTCCACGTCACGAGAAAATGATCAGGCTGTCGACGATCGAAGCGTCTCGAGTGAAAACGAGACCAGCATTTGCTGTACTGCCGTGTGTTTGCTTGTTTATAAGAAAGAAAAAACAGAAAACAGAAAAAAAGAGAGAGAGAGAGAGGAACGTGAAAACGCACGTGGTCCCGAAAGTGTGCAGCCTTCTAGAATTCGTTGGAGTATAACATATATATATATATATACTTTTGTTTCGTCGAACTACTAGGTTGTAAGGATTTACGATTTAACGGGAGAAAAAAAGAAAAAGAGAAAAAGAATAAAAAAATTCTTCTAGAACTATGCGAGTACAATGATGTATCGAGTCATCGATAGGGCGTAAATCTCAAAGTAAAAAAAGAAAGAAAAAGAAAAAAAAAGGGAGAATGAAAGAAAATATTGGCAGACACCGACGACGAGGCTCAACTCAACGCAATATTTCAACAACGTGCGCAAGTTGAAAAGGGAAGAGAAGAGAAAGTACGACGAAACTCGAAGAAGAAGAAGAAGAACAAGAAGAAGAACAAGGAGAAGCATCGAAGAAAGATGAAGTTTCGAGAACTCGCGAATACACGTCGAAGCGAAAATCCTCTTTCTGCAAAAGGTCAATTCAGTATTACAGAGCGTCTAGATCGTACGTTGTAAAGTTTCATTTTACGCTCGGACGAGCGGCACGGAGACCGATTGGCTCTCGTCTCCCCGGTCCTCGATCATTCCCGAGCGACCAACCTCACGACGTTTGATGACCTCCCCTCCCCCCTTGAAACGTCCCGGGGGCTGGACTCGTTCGAACAACTCGAGAGGCCGGGAGTCGCCGTTTCTGCTTTCCAGTAAACACCAGAGAATCAAGTGCCAGAGAATCGAGAGTTCGTAGACAGACGCTTTTCCGTTTTTCCGTAGTTCGACGTAGTAATTCGAGGAGAGGGGAAGCACGTTGAATCGACGACTTTGTTTAATCGAGTCATCTGAATACAGGGTTGCACCCTTAACCCTCCGGGACCCATTGTCAAACTGTTTCAAAGTCGAGTTTATTTCCATTTTCCTTAAGATAAAATTGCAATTAGTAGAAATCGTGCTTTCTTGCAGTTTAAACGTCTCGACTTTTCACTTCGCGTTCGGTTCTTTCGATTTTTTTCGAGTTTTTATAAAATATATCCGATCGGGTCGCCTTACATAAATGATCAAAGCTGCAGCTCTTTCTGAATGAGTTCTCCTTTATTTTCTTCTTTTCTTTCAACAAATCGCAATGTAGGACAAAAATTCGAAGGCGACGGAAATTTGGAGTTGAAGCTGCAACTTCGAGCAACCTCACCTCGACTGACCTGTTCGTTTTGTTTTTTAAACTCGAGTTGCTGCGAGCAATCACCAACTTTTGGATTTCCAACGTGGATCTCCGGCAATTCGTGCAATCTCGTTTCGCTGCGAGGTGAGCAGCTTCTCCCCTTCAGGGAAGAAAGAAATGAAAAGTCTCCGGTAGACACTCTGGGTTCGCGGAGGGCTAAGCGAACTGAACATATCAGAATCTACGCTACATATTTTTCATCAGAACAGAATATTTTTAATATTCGACGCGCAGACTTAGAGGCACACTTCCTGTTGCTCAGCGGCATTCAGCGACACGTACGTATGCGAGTATGTTTCCTGCTCGGTATGCGACGATTTATCGAGTGTTAAACCGCTTAACCGGCCGTTGATTTTCATCGGCAGAGATCACGATTTTCATTTGCTCTCATTGGAAAGTTGCCCGAAGAAAGCCGCCTTGACTTGAAGTCGCTTTACGAGCTTCGATCACCTTCGAAATTCGACGCCGCGAGCGTTTTCTAAATTTTCCAAAGTAAATAATAGTTAGAAACTGGCCCGCTTCTTTTCGAGTTCGAGAGAAGCTGAGCACAGCCGGTTGAGCGTCGAGGAATCGGTGGACGGTGGAACACGATGAACGAAGAGACAAGTTTTCGAGTTTTCAAAACGAGCGATCGTACAGGCAAATGCCAGAAGAAACGAAACATCGTTGCGATTTCGTAGGTTTATACTTTCAACGATTCGATTGTTCAATTGCGTTGATCAATCACGTTTGCGAGAGAGGGTTCGCACAACGTTCTCAGAATAGTTCCTAACGAATTGGAACAAATGTCAAAGCTCGTGCTCAAAATCCAATTTGCCAATGTCTCGCGTTGATTCGCAAGGAATTAATCATCCGCAACGTACGTTGCTCATCGTTGGAAGTGTAAAACCTTGCAAAAATCGCGAACGAATCGCTCGCCAGACACACCGTTCCGAAGGCAGCTTCATTTTTGATACGACGAACTATGATAGTTTCAATTTTTCCACTCCTGTGTCGAAGACGAATCTTTCTTGTGTCGTTGAATTGGAACGAGAAAGCGAAAAAAGACAAGAGAGAGAAAGAGAGAGAAATAGTTTGTTGCACACACAATCGTGAGGTACGCATTGCTACTTAACGTGCATTTTTATTGTCGCCAGCTTCGAAGATATATTTTTAGACGATATATCTGTATATATAACTGACACTATAACACACACATATACACACGCAGAGAGAGAAAGAGAAAACACACACAAAAGTGAGAGAGAGAGAGAGAGAGAGAGTATTTTTGCGTGAATTTTTCAGCCGATGCCCCCCGTTTTTCTTTTCCTCGCGCGACGAATTGCCGCCGAATCTCGACCGAGTCTCGCCTGTTCCTTTTCCATGCTTCTCTCGAATAAATGTGCGATGCTTGTCTCATCCAGACCGAACCTTCTTTACTCTTCTACATTTCTATATTTCCTCCCTCGAATGCACTCTTCTTTCGTGATTTTTTCTACTCGGTTTCTACGCGTAAGAAAATCACGATCACGATATTTTAATACTTTGCTTGGTACGCCATGTTGCCAGTAAACAAACGCGTAAAACTCTGCCTGAATCGAATCTGGAAATATATTTATTTGCAACGTCCGTGTGTGTAGGCACTTTCGTCGTTTGTTCACACTTCTTTTTATAAAAAAAAAATATTGTTTGTCATTAAATCTGTCACGAAGAAAATGGACCTGTCGCGTTTTTTATGACCTCGACGAGTTCACGAATCTATTCCAAATCCTGGTTCTGTTCGAGAAGGTGACGATCTCTCGACAACCATTTTTATATTGCTGTATTTTAGAATTATCATTATTATTGATCATCGTTATTCGAAGATCTTCAAGCGTGTCTTTAATACTATTTCCCTTCAGTTTGTCGAATTACGAAACTCACGAGACGGTTCAATGCTTCATCGCGGCGAAGAAGAGAGGAAGAGTAACGTTGAGACACATAAATCGACACTTAGGTTCTGACGAAATCTCACGTCAGTTTCAATTTATCTCCGTATTCTTCTCAGTTGATCGTGCGATATATCCACGGCACGTGTTTCAAAACGTAGGATTGTTTGCTCCGACTAATATCATCGACAATGATTGGAGAAGCAGCAATTTGAAAAATTCTGAATTATTGCAAACGTGTGAAATATACGATTCTGAAATGGATCGTTTTAATTTTCGAAAGCGATGTGTATGTAAAAAAAAAAAGGAAGCAATAACTGAAGATTAATTTCTGAAAGATATATCTTGAATATATCTGTCCGATGCTGAGACACTAAAAGAATATGTAATCACGTTCAAATTATAATATTCGAATTAGACTGTTTCTTTTAAATAAACCTCGACATTCGCTTATTGGTTTCATTCTTGAATCATCCCGTTAGGAAATTGGCTAATTCGGGATTGTTTAGCGTCGTAGAACAAGAACGAATTTATCAATTTTCAAATCTCTCAGAAGAATATGTTCCTTTAAATAATCCGTATATTACAAATTCTTTTGCAAATTTACGCTTGTCTTGCAAATTTTATTTTATTATCTTATAAATTATACATTTATTATTTTTTTTCGAATTTATCAATTTTCAAATCTCTCAGAAGAATATGTTCCTTTAAATAATCCGTATATTACAAATTCTTTTGCAAATTTACGCTTGTCTTGCAAATTTTATTTTATTATCTTATAAATTATACATTTATTATTTTTTTTCGAATTTATCAATTTTCAAATCTCTCAGAAGAATATGTCCCTTTAAATAATCCGTGTATTACAAATTCTTTTGCAAATTTACGCTTGTTTTGTAAATTTTATTTTATTATTATTTTATCATCTTATGAATTATACATTTATTATTTTTTTTATTCTCATCGCTATTATTATTTTCCGCGTTAAAATTCGATTTTTGCATTTAAAAATTCGAGATGCCGAATCTAATTAATCTCCGCATCCAACATATACATATATGTCACAGAACTAGCTCAGAGTGTGCGATGCGACTCGAGCGTGTTTCAACCATCAGGTGCACGCGTGCTTGGACGCGTAAACTCGGCGACGTAAACGCGTTCAGCGAAGTTTCCGGCTTCGCGATCCGTCGAGGATCTCCGTGAAAGTAAGTCAAGGGTAGTTGAATTTTTATCGATGACGCAGAGCCCGCGTCGTGTCGGAACGGTAGCCTGAACGGCGTCCTGGTCTCTGCGGTTGAAATTATGGGATCTCCGTCGAGGACGGACGGTTCGAAAAAAAAAGAAAGAAAAAAAAAGAAAACGAGCAGAAAGAGATCGATGACGCGCGACGATGACGCGCGAACGGACGAGAAACGCGGTGACGTTTTCGTTGCAAGTTGACGCTACGACCAGTTGCACCCAGTTTGTGAACGTGTCAGTGTATTAGTAATTAGAGCTGCTAAGTTTCAATTAAAGCCAATTAACCATTTGCACTCCGAGCAATATTTAATATAACCTATATCAGCAACTCCGAGTCATCATTTTTACTATCGGCTAACAGCTACTCCAAAATATTATAATCTTGCTTTGTCATTAAAAAAAAAAAAAAAAACGTGAATACATTTTTAAAAATGTGTTTTATTAATACAATTGATAGTTAAAAAAATATGCATATCCTTGGCTTATCAGGACATGTATCGCAGTATTCACTCGTTACAAAAAACAATGTTTCTTTTTGATGTCGCCGCAGCAGCGACTGCAACCGAGGGTGCAAAGGGTTAAAATCGCGGTTGTTCGCGAAACTTTACAACGTTTAAAGGTTGCAATCGGGATCGTCCAATCGGCACATTTCGTTTCCAGGAAACGAAAGAAGGAAATGAAAGAGGTATTAGCCAGTACGAGCTTTGAACGACAGGCGCATTAATATTAATGTATGAATTAAACAAACGAGTGTTATTTATTTTGGCGATACAGCGCCTGAAAATGTAGACTGCGAGACACCTTTCATATTTATGCACAAAATTTATTTTCTATAATCTCGTCTTGTTTCAATTGACGAAGAATGGAATCTGAATGGAATATTTTTGTCAAATAATTGGAAATGTCTCGATTCCAGTATAAAAAGGAAGGTGTCGCTCTTTTCGTTTATTAATAACTCTCTTCTTTTTCTCTTCCTCCTTTCTTTTCTTCTTTTTTTTTTTTTTTTTTTGGTCGAATATGCGATAAATAGAGTATATACGACGTTAAAGAGAAATGTATATTTTCCACGAAGTTTTCTCTCTATCGAGCTTTCGGCGAACAGGCATTCAACAGGTGATTTGAAAACGATCGTCTTCCCGGGCTGGTGAATTAAGTGTCGCCGTAACTTTTCATGTTTCCCTGTGAAATGAACCGCTCGTTTAATTAAACCGGCGAGCGCACTTCGGTTGAAAACGTACGCGAACAACCGGTTTTATTAATAATCGACGCCCGCGGACATCGCTGCTGAAGCTTCTCGACGCTTTTGACGTTCGCCAATTTCAAATCAATCCGATATAGACAGTCACCGCGCGCCGTGTCTGTTTTATCAATGTGCAAGAGAAATATTTCAACATTCGTTAATGTCCAAAATGAGAATTCGAAAACCTTTTTTCTTCGACTGGATTGGCCATCCTCTCGACAATTTTAATAATAATAATAATAATAATAATAATAATAATAATAATAATAATAATAATAATAATAATCCGAATACCTGTTGAATCTGCCTCGATAGAAAATTTCAACGATCTTCGATCTATTCCGATATTATCTAGTGAAATCACCTTAAATCAGCGGTTGTTTGCAATCCACCGTACACTTTCCGACAAGATAATTCACGTTTCACTTTTTCTGTTGCGCGTGTAATATTCCAGGTCAATTTGTCAGCTTGTTCGCGACGAACGCCTCTTGTTATCGTTAGACGCGCCCCTTTTTCGCAGCTAATAAATCCCGCAAGAGCCGGAGGAGATCTCTGAAACTTTCCTCGATGACACTCCTCGAGGACGTTTTTTTTTTTCATTTTCTTCCGCCAGGGTGAATGTCCAGCCAGAATGGATTACCTGGAGGTTCTGAAAACTCTTCCAACGTCGTATCTGTGCTCTCAACTTTTCAAGACTTTGCATCGAGCGTTCGGCTGTTTGCCAATTTCAAGCCCGACATCAAGCTATACTTTGCTTCTCGAGTCTCGTTCAACTGGCCGTTTTAACTTCATTTCTCAGTTCGTTAAGTTGATCATCGTTCAAGTTGATACAACGATACTTTCAGCTTCGGGCTTCGTTTCAGTTTAAAATTGAGATTACACCGTCGTTTCATCGATTTTCATCTATCACGACAACAACGAGGTCGACGAATGTATTGTTTCTCGCAGAGTTTCTCCCGAATTTGAATCGTCAAAGCTCTGACAGCGTGATAGGATAAAATAAAGAAAGAAATATCTTCTCTGCTCCATTTCGGTGAAAATCGCGAAGAAAGGAACAAAGAGGTCTTTCTTTTTTTTATTTGGATTTATCGACACTAGTCAGCTATTTTATCATCAATGTCAATGTCTTATATAACGCACTATTCTGATTGCGATAGCTAAATACTGTTCTAGCGATGTTCGATGCACTGCAATTACGACTATTGGTTTTTCAGTGGATCAGTGTCGAATGAAATTACTGGAGACAAGTTAACAAAAGAAAATCAGAACTTTTTGTCTTTTTCCTTCGCGATTTCTCTAAAAATGGAGCAAATCACTGGAAGTGATTCTCTTCTTAAATTTTTTTCTGCTTCTTAAATTTTTCTCCACCGCACGCTCCCGAGGTCTTGACATTTAAGTTAAGTTCAGCACATCCTGTACGTACGGTGTTGTTAATGGAAGAGGAACTTTGTTAATGAAAAGGTCGCGATTCGACGGTGTCGAAGGCGCATCGAGTTTCAAAGTGTGGCCGGAAAACGTCTGACGTAATAGAGAACTGCAAAAGTGTTCGATCTCACATTCGTTCAATCGAGCATTTTCAACACTTTGGCGAATGTCATTGTTCTCTTCGCAAGAATAACACTGAGTCAATTTAATATCAAAATAAAATGTATAAACTCCATAGGCACTGTTTTTACGAAAGAGGAGGAGGAGGAAACGCTTGTAGGTTTTTCGAACTTGAGAGAACTGACGGTGAGAGTGTTTCCAAAAGACAGCGCGAAACGATCGTTTCGATCGTTTCTCCGTACGTACGAGCTGTACGAATCTTTCATTCGAGATTTTTTCCAACGAACAAAAAATCGCTGGCTTGTTGCTTCGAGATATATAGGCAGACGATAGTCTAGAAAGGAAGAGCCACGAACGAAGAAGAAGAAAATAGCCGGTGCGAGCGAGGGACAATCGATTGCTCGTGCGCGTACGCGTCTCGACAGTGTACGAGAAAAGCTACGAAAAATGGTGAAAAGAGGGTGAAAGTCGTGTGAGAGGGGCGTGTCGCGCGACGCTTTCCGAACTGTTCGCGGCCGATCGTTTTAATCGTTTTCGACAGAACAATTGTACCTTACGTCGATTTAAACTAAGATTAACACGCTGAAAATCTCAGATCGGATTCTCTCTGTCTTTATTCCACCTATGTGTTATAATTTTCAAGTATCAATAAAGATTTCCGTTTCAGACAACTCGATCCCATTGTTTTCTCTCCAATTCCCCCCGCTTCTGCAAAAGTTAGTTGTTGCAAATTGGCGCACATTTCAATGGGTAATTGTTGAAGGGATTTGCTCAACTTTTCGCTCGTAGCTCTTTCTCAGGGAACAAATTTTCGTTGCTCGTTTATCGTTGTGTTGCTTCGTTCGAGCTGTTGCTCGGCTTCTTGTTTTTTTTTTTCTATTTAAAAACTCGGGATTTTAATTTTCGCACCAGAAGCGAGCGATATGTACATAGTAAAGGGCATAACTGTACCAATGAAAATTGTCGACAATTTAAACAAATAATTTTTCGAGCAAAAAATTATAACAACACAGTTGGTCTGATTTTGACAGTCGTGAGTTCGTTTTCTTCTCTTTTTCTTTTTTTTTTTTTTTTTTTTCTTTGTTTGATAATGGGAAAGTAAGGATACTTTTTTTCTCGAAAATTGTAAAAGTTCAAAACGTCTGTAAAAAAACTTTTTTCTCGATTAGACGTGCTACGGTCTTGAAGATCGAAATTTTAAAACTCGCTATACGTTTTCTTTTTTTTTCAATCGCTTTATTAAACTTTAAACATTAAGGTTAAACGACAAGAACTCAAGAAATTTCTACTATTTCGTTATCTACTTTTTCGACAAAATGGTGAAGAAAAGATCGTTGCAAAGACGACGTTTTAAACTTCAAGGCCATGGCAGACGTAATCGAGAAAAAAATTTCTTTAACGATTTTACAAACGTTTTTGGATTTTTTACAATTTTCAGGAAAGAAATGTCTTCATCTTTCTACCTTTTCCGCGTAATGTAAAGTGAAAGAAAGGGAAAAAAAGAAAAAAAAGGAACTCACGGCTGCCAGTGTAGAGGCTTTAAAATGAGAGAGAGCTCTAAAACTTGCGCTTCAAGTGGATCGTTATACGACTCTCTTTTTAACGAAATTGTATCGAGTTTAAATCATCGACAATTTTTCACTGTCGTGCGTACGGCTATGTTTTTGCTCTGTATTTGCCCATAGCTCTATCTCTTCTCTCGTTGCACAGATATTTATTAGTATTTATATCTATCGTGTTAGAGAAAATATTTATTGCACGTTAAATAAATTGCACACCTGTCCGATTTTGTAACTATAAATACCAGAATATTCGAGTGGTATTTTCGTATGAGTTTGAACTCGGAAAAATATGACGCAAAACTTATAAAAATAACTTTCCCACTTGGAAAAGGTTATGTAAATGTTATGACAGTTAAATATCGGCCCGCGAAACTCCAGATTGCAGGTTTTTCATCACAAAATGAATCAAGAGAGAGAGAGAGAGAGAGAGAGAGAGAGAGGTCGAGAAATGTCATCGGCAAGGTCAATTTAATAGATGACTATATGTTCGTATTACTGTAGGCAATAAGTTATCCTGCTGTTGTTTCACAAGATGAGGAAATCTTCTGAATTTCAGGAACCGACGATTTCTCATCAAAAATTTGACGTAACAAGTGGTCGGAAAAAAAAGCAGAGAAGTTTGACTCCTTACTTCGAAGCGTGATCCAATAATTTGCAAGCTGCGATAAAAAGTCTTTACATTGTTTACATCTGATATTATTCTCGTGATTTGTTCTCCGTGATTTCCGTGATTTCCAATAAAGATGAAAATTAAAAAAAAAAAAAAGGAAGGAAAGAAAAAAAAAATTCGTAATCCGGTCTGCGCAGCGTAGGTAGTTTTATTAGAAGTCTGCAATTTTATTGGCGCGTTTATTCGACGTAGCAATCGTCGCGCTAAATTCATTTATCCGATTTTCAATTGAACTCGCTGTTGGCCGAGCCAATTTCCCACACAACGAAATTATTTCGTTTCTCGTATTTCGTCCGATATAATTAATGTTGTCGCGACTCGTCGGTCCGACGATGGAAGTTTCCGTCGAAATCACTCTCTCGACGTCCCTTTTCCTCTTTCTTTTTTTTCTTCTTCCAATTGCATTCCAATTCTCGTGCAATCGGTAGTTGAAAAATTTCACGGCGAACTTTGCCGTGAAAAAAAAAAAAAAGATTTTCAACGTTCGTCAACTCGATCTGAAAAGACAATCTCGATTTGTTTGCCTTCTCCTCGTAATGAGTTCGTCGAATCGGATTAAATCGAAAGTTTCAATCGAGCGCAACGCGATCGATGTAATTTCTCTCTCTCTCTCTCTCTCTCCCCTTCTTTTTTTCTTTCTTCGAATTTTCCTCGAGGAAACCGGCGAATGGGGAATCTACAACGTCTCACGCAATCTCTCGCGACACCGCGTGAGGTTTTGACATTTCGCTACGTGGATCGCAGCTACGTGGAATTTTCGACAAGTTCCCACCGCCTGGCAATTCACCCGATACATCAAACTTCCCCTGGTTATCGTCAACTCTTCAAAACAAGTTTTGGCAGCTTGCAATTTTGCCAACTTGTTGTTGGCTTGCACCCGACCCGACCGATCGAAAATTCGCGTACACGTACGCCAGCGCGAGAAACCAGAGGGACACCGACACATCGATTGTAAATAATCTCAACAGCCAGCCAGCGGCTGCTTTTGTTATCGTAACAAAAACTCGTAACAAAATTCCACACTTCCACACGAGTGTGTACTGTTGTTTGTCGGAGCAAATCCAATAACAATTCAACGAACAAACGAACGAATTTGAATTTCCTCTGAAGGAAATCGATCACTTTGAACAGAGTGATACGAATCGTTGAAGAATCGGAATAGGAGACGGTTAACGATTCAACGACCGATCGTCGAAGTTCGAAACCAAATTTGATTAAATTGAATTAAATTAAACATCGATATCGCTTGAATTTGAACACGATTCAATTGATCACGGATTTGATTTGGTGATGGAGTTCTAACAAGTGAGCGAGTTTCATTTCGAGAAGAAGCTCGAGAGAAAGCTGCGAAAAGTGAAAAGAAAGAATAAAGATTTGAGGCTGAAACTCGAAGATGCAACTCGTTGGTGTATCTCGTTGGCGCGTGTTTTACGACACGGGTTCACCGGGATTCGGATTGTATTATTAATTTATTATAAAGTCCCGGTTGCCCGATTGGCCGGTTCGGCGAGAATACACGTTCGTTTCGGAATATAAACTTCGTTTCGGCGGTCACTCGATCAAGATTAAGGAACAAGAGCGGCCGCGATAAAACCGCGTGTTTATCGGCCGACATGCTCGTAGTACACGGGCCGCTCTAACCTAAACGCGATCCTAAATTTAGGGGTTGAGCCGGTGCAAATTTTAATTTTAATATCACCAAGCTATTTTAAGCGGGCTATCGATCAGCTCGGCTGCCCGGTCTTAACAGCTTGGAAACTTCGACCGGCAACTTTCTCGTTTCATCCAACTTCTCGTTCTTCGCGAGAGATTTTCGGTGCCTCGTGATCAACAAGAGATACGAGACCGAGTAGCACGCTTCTCGACGAGTTTTCCCGATGATTGATCGAATCGATACATCTAACATTTATATATAGAAAAAAGAAATAAAAAAAAGTTTCTTTCTCCATCGACAACTTCTACAATTTTCGGAACACCGACACTCTCGCCAATTTTTCTTTCTTTTTTTTTTCTTTGCAATTACGCAATTCGGAGTTCCACTGTATTCCGTGATGATCAGTTTTTGGGAAACTTTCAGGAATGTCGGGGGCAAGTTTGCGAATTAATTTCCCAAGTCCTGTAATGCAAGTTCGGTGCAACTGTTTCGCTCCGCGAAGTTTCTGGAACTTCGGCAGTCACAATTAATTCGGTCGGCCGCGATCGAATTTATTATCTTATAATTGCGTGTTCATTTCTGCGATTAATTTGTAAACTTCCAAGAATTTTTTGATAATTATTCATCCCTCTGAGACGCGGCGTATGAAGAACGAAACGATTATATACAAAGTCTATAATTACAACGATAAGTAACGGTTAGATTATGATTAGAGGGCTTAAACAAGCGTTGTTGTACCGTGAGATTAAATTGGTACGGGCTGATGTATATAAGATACATCGGCAGATATGCTAATAATAATTTCTATTAAATAAAACTTCCACCGAAGTTGTTAGCGACGGCATTTTTTTTAGAAGAAGGAGGCTTTGAGATACTTGAATGAAACGGTTTTTTTAATGGGGCGCTTTTTATAGAGGCAACTTTTAACGAGCGTCGCGGTATATATTTAACGACATGCTTTAATAGCAATTTATCGTGCATTTGATAAAAAAAAAAGAAAAAGATTCATCACGCAAACACGTAATTTCTTTTTCTTCTTTTTTTTTTCTTTTTAATGCAGCTAGTTCCTCCGTCGTAAAATTAGCACGATTCTTGGCAGGAAATAATTAGAGTGAGGTTAACGAGAGAATGTTGTTAACGCGTCATTTCGCAAATTGTTCTTGTCTTCGATTCGCTTAAAAACGTCCGTTCGGAAAAGAAATTTCGATCAGAGGTTGTCGAGAAAGTTGAGTAAAGCTTGATGTTCTCACGTCACAAATGCCGATGAATAATTACTTCTTGAGAAGTAAAAGTTTCAAACGGAATAGAACTTACGAAATACAGAAACAAAAATTTCTGAGATAACTTGTGCTATTGTCATATTAAAAATGTTCCCAATATTTGTAGCAAATATTGTGAATACTCGAACATAAAAGTGGATTTTTAATTTAACTTATTAACACTTGCTACAGATACAAATTCCAAGATATTCCACGAGAATTCAAAACATTTCTTATAAAATAATATAAAAATTCCACCGTGACGGATATATTTCTTTGTAATTTTCCTACAATATAAACATAAATTTTACCAATTTTACTTTCACAATGTTCACAACGATTAATTCTATTAATCTTTTTTTTTGTAATACACGAGTTCGAACGAGAAGAACATGTCAACTTGAAATCTCTGATTTCAATACGAATTGAAACGATACCGATATATTTCTACAATATAAAGACAAAATTTTACCAATTTTACTGTCACAATGTACAATTAATTTTATTAATCTTTTTCTTGTAACTTTAAGTTCGAACGAGAAGAACCTGTCAACTTGAAATCTCTGATTTCAATACGAATTGAAACGATACCGATCGTTCGAGCGTCGGTAGGACGGGGGGAAGAGAGGAGAGAAAACGTTCGCCCAGCTCGCGAATTTTCCCGAAACATTTCTCGGACGGTGCTGTTTCGCGAAACCGTACAATAGTGGATAGGGCGATGGTGGAAAGGCACGATAACACTTCGGGGAGAGGATACAATGGGAATTTAGTTCGCCGGTGAATGCAAATGGCGACGTTACGCGGGAATTCACTTAGCTTGGCTGTTGTTCGCCGCGTTTCGCGCACCCGGCGTGCATCGAATTCAATATATTTAACGCGGCATTACGCCGGCTACTTCTTCGAAATCTAACCTTCGCCGTGTCCGGGGGAAAACCGTTGTGCTCGATTCGCTGGCAAGATACGCATCCTTACGGGGGATGAAAAGACAGAAGCTTTACCGCCACCCTAATTTATATAACACACACTGGATGAAAATCATTCGTTTCTTAACGTGGTGCGCCGAGTTTCATCTTTGTTTCATCGATTGTGCAAAACGTCAATTTCCGTTGGAACTGTTTTTGAACTATTCTTCTAAATTTCAAGATTCTTTTACTCGGATCAAGCTCCTTCGGAGAAGAATTTGTTAAAGTTCTTTATTATCTCGGTATTTGTGTTATTCGTAATTGTCGAACGAGGCGGACGAGTATTGTGAAAAATATTCTGAAAGAATTGTAAAAGTATATTCCGAAACTCTCGGTGGTTGACGAAAAGTTTCAAAGTCTTTGAAAGGCCCGAGAATCTTTGGCAAGGATAATTCATAAACTTTAAATTCATCTCAGACTGATTATTAACTGAAGAAGACAAGAAACTGTGAGGCGCGTAGGATGTAGAATTCGGTAATTCGTAACTCTTCTTCGAAGAGGCGGAGGAAGTCCTTCTCTCGGGCGAAATGAAAATGGTGGAATTGAATTTCTCAAGTTTCGCGGAAATTCTTTGAGCGGCAGGATCGTGCAAAATGCAGCGCTCTGACGTGAGAGTGTCGAGCACAGTTCGCGAAATTTAATAAAGGATCCGTAACACGAGAAACGTGTAAAGAAGACAGAAAAACAGGAAGCCACCGCGCGCGGGAAAATTCAAGACGGACTGCCCGAAACTTCTCGAACCAATCTCTTTCCCCCTTTGTGAAAATTTATTAAAGAATACACTTTCGCCCACCCTTCGCTCTATTTTGCTATCGTGAAAACATTTTCCACTATTATATCAGTTTGCTGTAGAATTCAATTTACTGAGACGAAAAGGGAAGATTACTATTTTCTTCGGAAAACGGAAAAAAGTAAAAAAAATAGGAAAAAAGAGAAAAATTGGGAAACGGAGCGAACGAATTTTTCTCTACGATGTTTTCTCGACAGCAGAGCAAAGAGATGAAACGAATACAGAATTACACGTAGCTCCAAGGGTAGCAACGCGCGAAGCAAAGCTCGCGAACGAAAACTAAATCGTATCGAAGGCTCGCGGTATTAACGTAACGACGATACGCGATACGGGAAGAGATAAGTTAATCGCTAATTACGGTTTGTTTCACGGAAACAAACGCTTGGAAGCCCCCTTATCGCTCGAAACTGTTTCTACGAGCAGTTAACCGAAAGCGGAGCAACTGTTACGAACTGGCTGTTATCCCAGTTATCTTAAAAAAAACGACGCTTGCAGTGGTGGCAGCCCAAAAAACTGTTCACCGTTCTCCGTTTCCTGCCGCGATTTTTCGGCGAATCGATAAATAACGGCGACTAGATGAATAAGCTACGAGAAGCAACCAAGTCGAGTCGAGTCGAGTCGAGTCGAGGGGTGGCATTTGCAGAACACCGACTATGGAAAGCCACCCCCGCGTGTCGTTTCGTTATCTGACGCTTAATTACAGCGTCCGGCGACCTGTCGTTCCGCCCCTAGCCAGGTTAAATTCGGTGTTCTCTGGCGTTCAGCCATTCTCGGGCGAAAGGGCGAGCGTGCGAGTTCGTAAAAATAGAGGGTAGCGTTAGCGGCGGGATCAATGGGAGAGACCGACGTGGCAATCACGCTGTAGCTTTAAATCACTCGTGCTGTATATACACGTCTCTCTGTACATGCTCTGGGATGAACAGCGGCCGTAGATCGATGAAAATTGGCTGATCGGTACCTCTGCGATTAAAACGAAATTGGCGGAATTGGTTTCACCGCCAAGAATGAGATCGTAGTAGAACTTTCTTCAAGTTGATCAAAGGGACTCTGATAACGATAAGCTCGTATGTGCAAAAAACAGCTGCGACAAAGCCGAAAGACACGCGTACGCGCGTTTGATAATCTGTAAACGATAAAGAGTCGAGTCGATCGCACAGCATTTGGCTGTCCAGCTTGCCGTTATCTTCAGACTTTTTTTGGAGAATCCCAGAAATGTGGAGAAAGTTGAAGATAAACGAAGAAGAGAGTCGATGACGCAGATACTACGTTCGATGAAGAAGAAACTTGCAATAAAGACGCAGAAGCTAAACATTATCAGATTTGAATGACGAAAACGGTATTGTAAGTGACAATATTAAATTGCTGAATGTGAATAAGAAAAGGCGCAGATGTAATAAGTATGTGTTTGAACGATTCGAATAATGAGAATATCGAATTGATATCGAGGATGCATTTACAATGGCAATTTCCATGGTCGGAGAATAATTTAAAACCTGCATTGCATCATTTCGACGAAAAAGATTCGGGAACATGAGCAAATTTGAAATTCGACGCGTTTCGACGACCTTTTAAGTGTTTAATTTCGCATTTCGAAAGCTATCGTTACAGCGACTCGGTTCTACAGAGCCGATGGTTTTTACGGCGTTTCAAAGCCATCCCGTCCGCAAAGGGTACACGTTCGGTAAAGGTCAATGGTTCTGTAAAATAATTAACCACCGCGGCAGTTGATTACGTATCAACGTTCATTTGTTTGATTTCTCATTAAGTAACACGGCGAACGAATTCCTCATTTAAACGCCTCATTAATTTTAATCAATAGTTTTAATTAAAATTAAGTTCAGCGTTTCCACAGATCCAGAAATACGGCACAAAAGACTGACGATCTTTATTTATTTATCGTGATAAAAGCAAGGAACTTTGTTAAAAATGAAGAACGTTTCTTACGTCTCGTCGTTGTCACTGGGCCTGGCTAACGTGAAGTCCAAGATCTCGTCGGACGTTAAAAATCGTACGTCGCTATCCTCCGAGAGCGCCGATCTGTTCGTCCCCCGTTTGTACGTTTTTCTTCGTCTCAGGATGATAACCAGGAGCATTAGCGAGATGGACACCCCCGTCAGGATCCCGACCACCGCGGCGATAATTCCCGACAAGCTGAACCTCGAGCCACGGGATATCTTCTCCGGGTCTTGCCTCCTCTCGTTCGAATCTGCGGGAAAAGAACGCTCGTTTTCTTTTTCTCGTCGTCCGCATTTTTCACCAGAAGATCTTATCGACCCTCTGAAAAAGATTCCGGGACTTTGGTTTAAGGACGCAGGTTTTTGAGGCTCGATCCCGGCTGAATCGGGAAAACGGGTGCTTGTCTTTTCATCGTTCGAATCTCTGTTCCCTGCTCTCTCGGCCTCCTCGAGAATCTCTTTAAAAATTTCAACAGATTTTGCCATTTAACCCTTTAAGCGTTTCGTTTTACTTTGAGAATGTGCACTGGTGTGTGTGTTTAATTATTTCAATGACGAGGCTGTAGGATTGAGTTTGAATTATAACAAAATCATAAATTCTTTTGGTGTTTCTTTGAAAAATTTTTAATTTTATTGGTTTCATTTTATTTTATTCTTTTTTCTTTTGTTTTGTTTTGTTTTGTTGCCTTGAAGTATTCTAAAGTGTGCTAAAATTGCAAATATATATAATTTTTTTTAAACTTTACAATAAACAGCAAAAGGGAATTCTTTTTCTTCTACATGACGAGTATACTCGTACATAAACGCTTAAGAGGTTAAAAATTAATTTTGCTCATTTTTCTCGTTTTCTAGTATTTTCTTGGCTCGCGAAGAATCTTCCGTCATCGGTAAAAAGTTCTTGCGTTTGCTCAGTTCTGAAAAGCAGGAATAGTCGGAACGTTGTCCAATTATTCGCAGAGTTGAATCGATTATTCTGGAATAATCCACGGGGAGCATCCAGGTATTATTCCAGACAAACGCGAGCCAACCCAATCATCTTGCCGCTGAACACGATGAACACGATGAAAAGCCGAAACGCAACGTTTCGTTGCAGCACCCAACTTCCTCAATTCCTCCGATTCGCTTCCGACTCGCGAATGTCCCCATTCGAATGCGTCTCCCACACGGGGAAGGGGGACGCGTTTCTCAACACGTGACGCGCCTGGTGTCAGGAAATTTCACAATCGGACGTGATACAACAGAATTCGCATTACCAGGTTTCTCGTTCATCGGAGCGTATCTGCCAGGTGTGCTGGTGGGCCGAACAAACAGCGTCGCCGACGTTTGAATAGTTCTCGCAGTGACGATCGGCTGTGTGGTGCGTTTGGTGGTTCTCGTTGGTTTCTCGATTTTCCGCCTGGTCGTCGTCGAGATTTTCGTCGTTGTTGGCACGGTCGTGGTAACGATGGTGGACGGCCTCAGCGTGACTGGGTCGATGTCGTCCTTTGGATTTATCGAGAAACCGCTCCTCACCGTCGCCATGTCGCTCATCGTGCTCTTCTTCGTTGTTGTAACTGATACTGCTGCACCCTCGTGATTCGGGATCGTCGACTGTTCCACGCTCACGGTCACGTTCGCCTCGCTGGTGTACGCTGCGGATTTGGAAAGGCTCAGGTTAGGGCAAACATAGCTTAATTGAGATTTGCAATTCGTTGAATTTCTTTTTTCTTTTTTCTTTTTTTTTCTTTTTTAATCTGCTCGAAGCCAGCGACACGAAGTCTTAGATAGAGTTAGTTTAGGCAGCAGTTCACATCCTCGCGTATTATTCAATACGATTCGTTGAAAACTTTCCAAATCTGTTCTGACGACGAATCGTCAATTTTAATACGAATTAGGTATACACGATTAATGAAATAATTCAGCGGTAGAGACTCTCGGCAGCTAATTAAATCTCACTGTGCTCGGACTCGGTACAAGCAAGCGAAATTTCGGCCTCAACTAATAATTTCGCCGTTGATTGAATATTGATGAAATAAATTTTAATACCAATTGTTTTAGTTTTCACTTCGTTTATAAACAAATCTCAAATTTCGAAGGTTTCTACTATTTTACATCGTGTGTATTTCATACACACTTCGCTCGTATCGCGAAGTAAGCTAAATCGTACGAACGAATATCGATCGGATATCGAAGAAGATAATATAGCGTTTGGAAATCGCGGTGGTTGATATATACTGACCAAGAATGCAATACTCCGCGTAATCCGGACAGCAGAGCGACTGTTCTTCGCAATCGAGGGTGCAGAGGCAGCTTTCCGTCGGCGTGGGTGGCATCGAAGTTGTAAAATTGTATGTCACACTATTTTTACATTTTCCGCGGCAAGTTTGCTGCGCGTTCACCAGTTCGATTTGATCTAGAAAGCATTCGTTTCAAATAAGATATAAATCTTACATCGAAACACTGGGGCAGGGAAAAGAAAAGAAATGAAACGGGCCGGCGGAAAATCACGTAGGCTACTTTAAAAAGCTCTTCTGAAAATTTCAGGCTCGTTAGCCCAAGGCGGGATAATTATGCCTTATTTGCGAAAGGTAACTTTCGCTAGGGAATCGATCGTCGAATTTTATCTTAGATAATATTAACAATATAACGTTCATATGTACGAATAACAAATCGATAGATATCTGAAAATATTTCGTTCGTTTCGTATCCACTATTTGTTTCTTGTTTTATAAATATATATAAATATATATATTTTATTTTATATGTGTGTGTGTGTGTGCGTGTGTGTGTGTTTTTTTCATTGATGTAATTCGACTACATTATCTGTTAATAAACTCGTCAAGCTCGTCGTACTCCTGCGGGTATAAAATTATAACCTATAGCGAAAGTGTGTAATTTGTTTGAAACTGACGTCGATCAAATAGTATTCGAAACGAGGTTTAATCCAATTTAACAAAAGTTCAACAGAATTATATATATATACATATATATATATATATTTTTTTTTTTAAGCATGAAAAGAAAAAAAACAAACGTTACAGGTGCTATTCTCTGACGCTCGAGTCTACGCGACCCGATTCAACAATTCAATTCCAGCCTTGCGACAAAGTGCAAACGCGCGAGTGCGCAAACGTGTCCGCTTAGACGGAATTATTAGGCCTTGTCTGCGCTTTGAAACAATTTATCTACATGCGCCGGTATTCACAATAAGCCAAGCCGTTGATACGCGATTTCATTATGGTTCCGCAACTTGCCACGCGTTTGGTCTCGCCAGCCCAATTTTCGCCGCGCTATTGTCCCGGCGTTTTAATTAAAAGATAACGCGCAAGCGGGGAAGCGGCCGGGCACTTCTTCCTTTCCTTTATTTTTTTTTTATTTTCTTATTTTTCCTTTCTTTTTTTTTTCTTTTCTTTCTTTCCTCCCTCCGCTCGTAAAAGGGAATATTCCATTTTCTACAAATTACCATCGTCGCCCTCGGTGACCCCCTCGTTCTCCGCTTTAGTGTCGTCACGGCACTTGTCACCCTGGAAAATGGCTATGTCGTCAATGGCGATGTTGCTCACGTAGCCGCTGCCTCGCACGCCCTCGATTATGATCTGAGAAGAACGGAGAGAAAATGGAGAGAAACATGAAGTGAAATGAAATTTGCCGGTTAGTTTATGTATTCGCGCTTATGTATTCCTGCTTGTAGCCACTTCACCTGGAAACCCTTTTTAGCCTTCGGTAGATTGAAAATACCGTGCAGCCATTGATTTCCTTGGTTACCCTCCTTGTTGAACATTAGCCGCGGCAGAAGATCGTTCTCTTTCTTGAAGTACACGTTCAGAGCTCCTATCTTCGTGCCGAACATGTGATACCTGAAATTTTTTCCTCGTTGTCTTTACGCGTTGTCGTTGAGAATTACTATCATTTCTTCTCTCGTGCCAGAAAGTCGACCAAATATTTTTTTTGTTTTTTTTTTTTTTGTTTTAAACTTGAGGCGGAAGTATTCGTCGTCGGACATCTCTAATTTTTTGTCGTTGTCTTTACGCGTTATCGTTGAGAATTACTATCATTTCTTCTCTCGTTCCAGAAAGTCGAGCAAATATTTTTTTTTTTTTCTGTTTTAAACTTGAGGCGAAAGTATTCGTCGTCGGATTCTAATTTTCGCGTGTACGTCGCGTATTTTACTCGATGCGTTAAAACGTCCCTGTCCATTCGTTGAAAATTAATATATTTCATCCTCCGGAGTGACACGAATGATACGAATCACAAAGCCCTAATTAAATTTAAAATAAAATGCGCGACGGCTTAGTTTCAACTAACAATAACTTGGAATGTTAAAATGTCGCGGATTTATTAACAAACTCGATAGACTTAAACTGAAAAGCCGCGGATTGGATTAATCCGACTGAAAAAAATCTGAATCGTGAAAGCCACGATTTTCTACGACGTAAATTTTTAACCGTGTCGATGTTAGATCGCCGTAACCAATAAAAATAACAGTATCGTTGTGAGAGAAAATCCGGTGAAATAATTTTCACTTCACTATCTTTCAACGAACACATTCGCTCAGTTTCAATGCACAATATCATACATTTGACGATACAGTTCTTCTCTAATAAACTTCTATCGATTAGCTCGTAATTACATAAGCTACAATACCAACTAATCCAGAAATTATTCGTTGAAAAAAGTTATCTGTACTTCGTGTATTTATTTTAGCCCGCCAGTCTTTTATTTGCAGACTCTTACGTTGAATCGGAAAAAGAATTTATTTCTACGTTGCTCCTCAAAGTTTAATTTATCTTTTGATAAAATGGAATTTTTTAGAGTTTGTTTCGAGCAATTTAAGGATATCAGAGAGATCAAGTAAATATTCGAAGAAATATAAAAACCGAAATCATCTACGTGGCTGGAAATTTGTATATTTGAATAATGGAGTGTAAAACGATCTTTTTCAGACGTTCTTTTCATTTACGATTTCATCACATTTCATATTCGAGGATTCAATAATTACGAAATGATTTCAGCATCGTCTGTTTCCTTTCACATTGTCAAAGAGCAATGACAGGCGATTGAAAAAAATAACATTGCCTATAGAGATTATCCAAAGAAAATTTGACTCGGCGAAGAACTTCAATTTCCCATCGTTTTCATAATAGCGTAGATTACAGTCGCGAGCAATCAATTTGCATTTCAATTGCAATTACTCGTCAGGACGGAATATTAAATTCCAGGATTCCGAAGAATTAAAAGCTTCGACGTGATAATCAAATCTCTAATGTAATACATTTCAAAACCTCGCGAACGTAAAACTTCAGCCGGCGACTGAAAATCCCGTTGTATTTTAATTAGTTCAATGACTCGAGATAACTAACCAAATTAAAGACTGTCATATTTAACACTGGAATTACCAGATCCGTCCATATAGAGATGGATTGCAATACGTTTCTTTCTTCGCAATTCCGCAAAAATGATACGGGGATTTTTGTCAAAAAATTAATATTTCTTTTCTCTCTAGACAGAGGCTGATGATTCCACAGTTCTATTTATTTCAATCACGTTCAAATTGTACTTTATACGTAGAATATTTTTGCACGTACCTGGATAGTTCTAGCGTTAAAAATCGATAAAAAAAAAGAATCAGACTCGGTATCCTCGAAATTTTCGTTTCGCGTCGCGTCGATGTATAATAATTTTTCACAATTAAACACGACTTTAATTGCAAACTTTGGTTACCAGAACGAGAAACAGCCAGAGTCCGTGTACGATGCGTTGTAAATGGGAGAAATGATCCTTGCCGAGTCGTTTTCCAACCGACCGGTAGCTTCGATGTACAAGTAATAACCTGAAGGAGAGAGTAGAGGAGATCGATCGATTTTACCGATTGAAATAGATTGGAATTTTTTAGTGAAACTGCGACAAGTCAAATCTCAAAATTATTCGTGTGAAAAAATGTAATAAATACCGTCGTTCCCTGGTCCTAACGTGTGGTCGTGAGACGGCCCAGTACCTATGTGATAGTTCGTAGTCTCGAAGTTGTGCCGCTGCCAATCGAAATCATGCAAAGGATCTTGCTCCCACCAGCAGAGATCCGATTTTTCAAAGTCGCATTGCGTCGGCGGTGAAGCGGTGGTATCTAATTAACCGAACGAAACACGCATACTTCCATTTAGCTACTTGGAATTCATGGCGCACTTCCTAAGCCTGCTAGTCGAATAATTTCTCGGTCAACAGATTACAGCCGGTAATAACGAAACGACATTGCAGTATTATCCCCAAATACGATAATACCGTGCTGTTCGCTGCAATTTATAGTTGTATCACTGACGCACCTGTGCGTCCGATATAAATCGCTATTACGATATTTGCGCCTTGCGCGGGCTTAAGATTTCAGCCATGTTACTGCATGTTTCATATTCGTGCGAGTGTAGAAGAGGGGAATGAAAATCAGAATTCTGCTTACTTTTTTAAAAAAAAGGTCTTCAGTTGTGAAAGCGAAATATCTTACATCACAATTACAGCAACGAAATAAAGAAACAAAGAAACGTCGTGTCCAAGTTTTAACCAAATTTAAAAAGATCGATACCTCGACAATAAGGCACTGTGCTATTCCAATGTCTTCCGTCGCAATAAATCTCGTGCGAGCCGATTAACGTGTATCCAGGTTCGCAGAAATACAACAGTATTGCACCATTGTACTTAGGCGCCATTAACGCGTGTTCTGGCACGGCTGGAGCGGGGCAATCTGCATCTGTTGCGGCAAGAATGATAAAGTCATCAAATGGATTGAAAAAAAAAAAAAACGTCAGAACATCCATTCGTTAGATATTCCTCTGGCATACGTAGTGTTTATCAATCGTGATTAAAAAGGCGTGCTTACTGACGCATATAGGCGTAGGCCTATCCCATTCGCCTCGAAAACAAATCGCGTGCTTGCTACCTACGAGACTGAAACCCTCGTAACAGCTAAATCTAACGATTCTTCCTTTAGCCCTTGATCGAGCTCTGCCGTTCACCAGCCTCACCTGCGGACACCTGCCGGTACCTTGAAAATCAATTAACTTTCATTAATCAATCATTATATTTAATTATAATTTTGATTAATTATCACATTTCATTTCATAATCAGTTGATCGATTAATCGGTCACAAGGTGTTAGATCGTTGACAGATGAAGTGGACTCTGCTTCGATGGAACTGATGAACAATGTCAACGAAACTACTAGGTATTAGGAAGGATTATTACGTTTAATGGTTAAATAAAATAACACGAAGATTTCATAGGCTCGTATAATCGTGCGTCTTCTTTTGTTGCAGTAAGGAAGAAAAATTTGGACGATCGGCGCAATATAAAGTCGCAAAGAGAAGAGAACACAAATGAACGAATTTATTCTTTGCAGATACACTTCGATGTATAAGGATTATTGAATGTTCAACGTTGGCCTTTGTTTGGTAATAATGCTCGTCGATAAATGCCGCGCGTAATATTTCAATGCTATACAAAGGCCAGGATTGAAATCGATAGGCCAGACGAAATTGAATTTTAATTCCTGTTCAACCGGGAAACCTTTCACCCCCTTCTCCCCTGCCCCGTTTCCGCGCCCGGTGGTGTAAATTGCCAGCAGAAAACGAAAGTAAGTACATACTTTGCTCACACTTTGTCGCATTTGATCCTTTTTAAAAGTAAGCCGCGGAAAGAGCCGCGGATATATTGCTTCTTTTTTCAAATTTTTCACGATCGACGAAAATGTGAAAATAAATGGAATAAAATGTCATCAACGCGGCCGAAGTGTAATCGAGCGCGTTCTTTGCTTTCACAAATAACTGTATGTCACGGTGGAAATTTAATAAAAGCCTCTATTAAAAATGGTGAAAAAGGAAACGTACGCGAAGCAAGTAACGTTGTTTCCCGATCGAAAAACAACCGTTTGATCAATCCGCTTGAAACAAAATGGAATTTCGTTGCTTTTTTCATTTGTACAAACGAAGCGTAGGAAATTTTCGCTTTTTTTTGGTATCGGTGATTTTCCTCCTGATTTCTACGCAGATTGTAAATAACGAGGAGATTAAATGCGGTCGGTTAATAGCCAGACACAACGATAATGAAGGTATATTTTTAAAAAAATTATTCTCTCATGTATTTATTTTGCTAAAACAAACGAAAAAAGTTAAAAAGAAAGAAGAAAAAGACATCGTATTAGTAGACTTTAAAACGTCACGTGTCCTTTACATGTAGTATGTATATATGTGTATATATATATATATATATATATATATATTTGTGGCGAAAATTTTGAAAACATAATTTAATCGTAAATCTTCGTAATAGAAAATTAACACTTACTCGTCGTTGGACGTATTGGATAGTAGCAGACAGTGTACTGCGCCACGAAGACTAACAGAAGAAGCGCCATCGAAAAGATCCTCATTCTGAAAACGTATGCTTCCCAAGAAAACTATTCACCGTACTCATAACTTGTGAACCAGGCTCGAGGAAACGTTTCTTTTAGCTTTTGTTTCCTTCTTTTTCCTTTTAAATTAAATCGTCGTTAATGCACACGTCGACAGAAACACCACCAGGAAGGGAAGAGGAAACTTGAATGGCGAACAGTGAAACGCGCGAGGACCGATCGAGTTAAATACAAAAGAGCGAGACGCACTGAGCGAGGAATGAAAAGTAAAATCGGATGCTGATCGTCCTGCATCTATGAATGTAATAGGGATGCTGCGTTTCGGGGTTCAGCTCCGAATGGAAGGCGGGAACATCACTTCCGTCGACACGCTGCCACGATAAGTGTTCTATCTGCTTCCGGCCGGCGTTATCAACGTCGAACATTGCCAGTCCTTGAAGAGAATTCCTACAAGTTGCATTTTGCGCCACAGATAAATGAATTCCGAGGAGGGAGAAACACTGACCGCATCTGATTAAATCATGCTCTGGCGCTAGAATTCTTCTTTTTTCTTTTCTTTTTTTTTTTTGAATCGACGTCACATTCAACCCCTTTCATACTCATCTCGAGGTATCTTTATGGACTGAAGATCGTGAAAGGAAGAAATTGGTTGAAATGATAAATATAATAATTGTCTGGATACATACGTTATAAAAATTATATTTTATTTGCATTGTAAAATATGAGTAAATAGATAGTATCTATGTAAATTATAATGTACAAGAAATTATAATAAATTAACTAGTTAGAAGATAAAAGTAATTTTAAAATGTCTAATATATATATATATACATGTGTTATCATGTAAAGTACTCCCAATTAAAAACTTGTTCGTAGTAGAATGTTACACGATACTGCAGTTTTTTTTTTATTTTAAAGCAACATTTAGAACAATATACAAATTATAAAATAATATGTATCATATTATACAAATTATACAAACTATAAAACAATCAATGACTTCGAAATTCAAATACTTTCAGTCTTCGATTGTATTAATTAAGATGATATTGAGATTTCTCATGATTAATTCCTAAACAGTGATTTAATCGTGACTAGAAATTTGTTATGGTTTTCGTTCTTTTTGGGCCTTGCCGATAGTGGTTGTACGAACGATCTTTTGAAATTTGATAATACATCCAACTCATTTTTAGAGTTACCTGCTCCTAATTGCTCCATTTCAGGCAGCTGCGTTTTATCCAAAATAAATGTCTGTTTTATTCGATTCATAGCCTCTTCTGCAAAAAAAAAAAAAAGAAAGATTACATTGCAATTAATAAGTTAATATTTCACTTTTTAAAGATAGAACAAAAAGATGTAAAAGGAATGAAATCGTAAAAAAGAAATCTACCGATGACAGAAGATGAGTAATCAGCTAAACGGAAATATAAAAATTCTCGTGGTCCGATAAAAGAGACAAAATTAAAATGGCCGTAGATATGAGAGTAAAAACAAAAGTATTAATAAATGAAGAGAAAGTTTCAAAATTAGCATGATCGTTTTCTAATATAAATATATTCGTATTTACGTTCGTTTTCGTGCAAGACAAAATTCTTGAAGGCACTTAAATTCCTCATGAATAAATGGAATGAATCTTCAATATCTGACAATCGAATTATAATATCTGGATCACATATGGCTACGTGAGACAAGAACCTAATTCCATCTCTCAATACTTTTGATTGCCTTTTTTCCATAATCGACCAACTGTTTTCGTCTGAGAATTTGTCTTTATATATCTCGTGTATGCACAATTTACTTGGCCTTGTGTTGAACAACGAATGTTTGGCACAAATGGCATTTAAATTACAAAAATCTTCCTTTGGCATAGGAAAATCATTCGAATTAAAATTCCCAATCGTAGTTAAATTTGCCTCGGTACATTTGCACAGCGTTTTAATGGTGAACCTTAATAATTTCATGCAACAATTACAAGAATTTAAGGTTTCAGATCTCAGAGGAATAACATCTGTCTGCAGTATATACTGTACAAATTGTAACAATACGTTTGTAATATCTACTGCGGTTAACAGATCGAAATGATAGTTTTCCAGTTGTATTAAAAAAATTTGCAGTGGACAAGCATCTGCAACGAAAATATATGACGATTTATAAAATTGAATTATTCAGAAAAACAAAACTTTACCTGGAGTAAAGTGTAAAGAACCCTTCCAATTGTTCACCGCCATTGATTCTATAAAAATAATAATGGAATGATCTTTTTTTTTGTAAAAATTGTACATGCAAAAACATCACTATTTATGCAATAAACATCATACTTGAATTAATACAGAGTTTCCGCAAATATGTCGTAGATTTCATAAAAATCATCATTAAATTACTGACAAGCGCGTAACAGTATGGCAAAGGCCTAGAAAATACTATTTCTTTAAATATCTGGTAAATATATTCCATTCTGAAACAGATAATTTTAAATTTATAAAATATTGAAATATAAAATTTATTGAAGAAAAAGATATTCCATACCCTTCAGAGCAGTATTCAATTTTTTCATGAACATTGTAGATAACCATCATAATTGCACATAAAAGACCACTAAATTGATGGGACCTTCTCTAATAATAATAAAAAATAAAATTAGTAAAAACATTAATTCTCTTTAATTATCAATATATGTAGAATATTACCGTGGATCCAACTAAAACAACGAACTGCAATATCATTCTAAGCATCTCAAATTCGCATTCCTGTTGTAACCAAGTATTATAACGAAACATTTTGCACGAGTAACGCTTGTAAGATTCATCTCTTTCTACAAGTAAACGTGTTTTTCCTGCGATATACTTGCTGAGGTAAGTCGATTCCACGGTTACGTACGACAATACGCCGAACACTCTTCTAGCTTCGACACCACGTTCGCACTCGTGCCATGCATTTGCAGAACATATGCATTTTCCATTGAAATCAGAAGTCGAATACAAGGAAGAAAAATAAATATCATTCATATCTCGAATGTCGTCATTTCTCATGGCTTGAGAGATCGTTTGTAGAACAGTTATTATATTTAAGATCAATTCCCTCGCAGTAGAAACTAACTAAAATATAATTATCAGCAAATATTTTTTATCATTTGACAAAACAGATTAAAATGTATGTTGAAAATAACTTACTTTGTTTATTATTGGTACAGTTTTCTCTGCTTCGAGTTCTAAGCTCGTTTTCCGCTGAAGAGCAGCTATTTCCGGCAAAATAAATTCAACCGATAATTTCTTATCGTCTATCACTGTTGTTACAGGTTTTACTAATTCTGGATTTTCTACAAAAGACACGAAAACATAACCAAACAAAGATATACTATGCTATAATATAAGATGTTAAAAAAAAATTTTACCGAATATTCTGTATGTGTCTTCTTCTTGTAAAATCGGCAAGTTTCGCCTTCCAATTTTTTCTATAATTTGAATATCAACCACAGATTTCTCTAATTGCGGTGGATCGTATATTAATTTTGGTATTTCTGTAAGAGGAAAATCTGCAATATGTTCTTATTAAATTTATTATTACGATGATTAATCAATATTGTGCAAATGTTTTTTAAGTTACAATATGCTTACATGGATTCCATATTTTAAGGACGTAACTGCTTTTATTAAATACATTAGTTTGTACACAAGTTTCTTTGACTTTAACTGATTTTGTAATTGATGATCTAAAAATAATTTTTTAATAAATAGAAAATATTTAAAATATAAGTAGTTTAAATATTTACCGATTCATTGGTGAATTAAGTTTGCTTCTGTTTGTAGAAATATTAAAATTTATATGTGGTTCAACTAATTTAACATTTCCACTCTCTAACAATTTACAACGTTCCATTAAATTTCCTATCTCAAACGTCTAAAAAAAAAAGAAAATTAAAATTTATTGTATAAAATTAAAAGAACTTATTTATGAACTACTGACCTGCAATTCAAGTTGCGTTTTTAAATTTTCCTTCTCCTTACAAATGGCATTAATTTCCATTCTATGTTGATTTTCTTGTTTTTCAATAAACTGTCTTTTTTCTAATCTGTCGTTCTCTGCTCTTAACTGTGTTTGTTGCAGCTGATTTCGCAAAAACACTGCTTCCCCATCTTTAGTTATAAAATCATTTAACAATTTCTGATTTTCAACTTTTAACTTTTCCAATTCCTTTAGGCATTCTGATTCTAAAATTGTAATCTTTGCAATACAATGATCTGTAAAACATCATAATTTGCCACAATATTACCTGTAATAGGATGTTCATCCAGCTTAAATGTAGAATTATATATTTTCTTATTCATTAATTTATTCTTGAACTGTGTGTAATTGACAGAAACTATGGTGCTTATATCTTGTGAATTCTCTATTTCTTTCACTTGACTATTATACTCTGATGGATTTATAGGTTTTGATAATTTATGAGCATTACCATTCAAATTAGGAATCGCTTTACTAGTAGATGGTTTCTGATCTGTCATTAGTTGGCTCGTGAAACCATCATCCTAAAAATAAAATAATCATGAATAATTAAAAGTACACCTGGCGCAAGAACATGCAAAATATACAAAATAAATAAAACCTGCAAGCAAGCCTGAGTAGCCACAAAGTCCATTTCTTCAATATCTTCTTCTGCAAAATCATCTCCCCAAACATCATCTGATTTTCTAGACTTTTTATTTCTTGACTCATTGTTCCTTGTAGAAGTACCTACCAAACTGTCTCTTTTTATGTCATATTTTGGCCGTTTGGCAGGTATAGTGTTTTCGTTTTCTCTGTTAATTTCTATTCGCTTAAACATTTTAATTTGTTTAGGCTACGATATTTGGCAACACAAAACATACATTTAACAGAATTTTCCTGTCAATTCTTTATATTCAATGAAAGTTATTGATATTGTTCATTCGTAATTAACAAAATTGTTATTTGGAACAACAATTTTTGTTTCACGTTATTTATATTACATTTTGTTCAACTTGCAATATAATTTAATGAAATAATTATTGTAAAATATTAATTCTTTCTTTTGGGTATATAATACATTCTAACCCCGTGATTATTTTAAAATTTTTACCAATAACATCAAAATAATGTGAAAATTCGATGAAGATGTAACAAATTTGTTTTTCATATTACGTTATGATGATTTAAACAATTGAAATTTATTTGTCAAAAATATGACAAGTATTTTTCAAGAGCTTTCAAATGTGCTGACAATGTCACTTTAGTTGAAGAAACATATTACCAACACTTACTTTAAGTTTAGGGGAAAACTAGTTGCTCCTTAGAGTTTTATATATTCTATGGTGTAAGACGATGTTCGCAATAACTAATCCTATTTTTAGAGTTACATAAAAAAATATACTAATTTTATAATTTTGTAATAGATAACACGATTATCTTCTTCTATATACTTTAAATTAATGTCTGTTTTATAATTTGGTTATATCGATTTTACAAGCTATATTTCTCAATTATGTAATATTATGCAATATTTTTTTATACTTAATTATTTTTTAGAGTATATTATCTATAATGATAATAATAATTATCATAAAAATATGAATTATTGCAGGAATATTGCAGAAGAAAATATCGTAATTTATGTATTCTTGACTACATAGATCTGTTTAATTTTAAGTACAGTTAATTTTTATTTCATAAATCATATAGAATGTTTAAATATAACTTGTGATACAAATATCTGATTTAATAAAATATACCATATACCATTACTTTATTATAATTATACAGTGGATTACATATGAAAAAGATTTATTACAAATCTAAAAGAAATTAGGAATGATATTTGAACTCATATTCAAACCTGTAACAGATGCAATATTGTTTAGTTTTTAATGATATTTTACATTATTTGTAATATTATAATAAAACATATATTTAGGCTGTAATTCCAACAACACCACAAGCTAATCGTGCTCCAGCATTTCCTGTTGTCTTAGATAATTCAACTCCACCTTTGCCAAGATCATCTGGATCAGCATGAACCTGTTATCAAAAAGAAAAAGAACCAAATTATACTTGATCCAAGATTATGCAAATTCATAAAAAGCATTACACAATACTCACCACCAGAGTTCTACCAATAATGTTGTGCGGTCCTTGAAGTTGGATGATCTTGTCAGTTATGTCGATATTAGCAACACCACTTGCATTTGCTTCAATATTTCCTAAATCTCCAACATGACGCACATCTGCATCAGGACCACCATGATCTTTTTTTAACGGGTTGAAATGTGGTCCAGCACTTGTACAACCTGTTTATCGATATAATAAATTTTAGAAACTTTTTTTATATTTTTTATAACTACATAAACAATTGTCTCATAATTATTTATGTATATTACTAACTATATGTACAAAAAAAATGATTATGCCATTGATTATTGATGTGAAAACATAAAATACTTGATGCAAATTAGAATGAACGATACGTATTATTATTTAGTGGCCTTATCTACTATCGCTTGAGACAAGATAACTTTTATTCTTTTTATGAAACAAATTATGTTTGATTAGTATTCAGAAGCTTTCAATCATGAAGAATAAAATCATAAAACTTCAATGGCAATGCCTTTACCGTTAGTATTATCGCCGAATTCGTGAATATGAAAGCCATGCAATCCTTGCTTTAAACCGGTTACTTGACCTGTGACCTTGACCGAACTAGAGTTGTCCTGTGCAATAATCATATTGTAAAGAATAATAATACAATATAATGAATATTACGTTGAATTGATTGAAGAAATATCATTTACCGGTTGCTCAAAGTGAATGGTGCCTTTGACTTCACCCTGAAGAACGCACACGGCTTTAACCATCTTTAGAAGTTTCTCGACTACGTTCTTCGACAACAACCGTTTATAGAATGTAGCTTATTCGTATTCGTAACAACTACCGGTTAGTTACGAGGTATAATTATCATGAGGTTTTGCTGAATCACGTACGCAAATGCGCTGACAAATCGTATATTGAGCACTTGAATTGATAAAACGATGACCTTAGTATTCGGTTGAAATAATGGCGTATCACACGAAGTTGCAATCAATGACCATCAACATACGTACATACAGACGAACAGAAAAATCATCTGTAGTTACACGAAAAAAAATATGAGATAATATTAGAGTTTAGATCTTGTGCTCGAGGTGGCGTTATATATTACTGGGGAATTTTTTAGATAAATATGCCGGTGATTATGAAATTGCCCTAATATGTGTATTTTTTGCTTTGAAATTATTTTGCGTTCAAGTATAATAAATTATTTTGCGTTCAAGTATAATAAAAAATATTTTTTCGTTATAAAATAAAACGCTTAAAAAAATATTTACTCTTATAATACGAATCTTTTCTGTAGTTATAAAGATCTTTAGTAGATTGCAAGAAAATGTGGTTTTTGAGGTCTCGAATTTGACCTTCAAAATTAATATATCTTAATATATCTTAAAAACTATTTTTAACCAACAAAATGCAAAAAATTTGTTTTAAAAATTAAATTATTAATCATTTTGTGTATAAAATATAATTTTTTCATAATCTTTATGTAGAAAAGATTAAGACGGTTTAAAATGTTTGCATTCGATACATTCGATAATTGAAAATAATTATCGATAGTTAAAATTGTGTTAAATTTATCGAACTTCGAGACCGAGATGACAACTGAGTATTTAAGTTTAGAATTGGACGGTCCATAGTGATTTTCGCATTGGAATTTATTTATTTCAAATCAGAAATTAAATAAAATAATAAAAATGAAAGCTTTCCGTACCACAACTCTTTTAGAAGCGATTCGAAATATATTTCGAGGTGTAAGTAACGTTTCAACGCTTTGACTGCATTTGATCTACATTTCATTTTATTTATTTTTATAAATATTACGTAATTTGTTTTTTTTATCAATTTTTTATCACGCTGAAACTATTTTTCACGTGATCTAATTCAGATCTAATATTGCTAATGTGTAAATTTAGTTAATACAGTTAAATTTTACTTCTCGCGAGTGCATCCATTTTGTTGGTTATGTATCAAATATTATTATGTCAAAATAAATAGTGATAGTTATGTTTGTGTAGAATGCAGTAAAAAAATTAATTTACGTGATGCAAAACGAACATTACAGAAACCATATGATGATGGTTTGAGATATGCAGATAACATTTCTTTACGTACACAACCAGAACCTAAAGTATCGTTTGGGCCTTATCATAAAAGTTCAAAAGTGTATTATTACACTCGTGATGCCAGGCGTTCTGTAGAACCACCAAGTGTGATATACACAGCAGACCAGTTAGAAGCAGGGTAAATATATTTCTAATATTCATAATATACAATATATTTCTAATATTTCATATATACAAAGCTGACAACAAAACAAGTGAAAATTATTGTACATACTACATTAATATTTTAGTTGCATCAAGTATTTACTAATTTTACTTTATTGTTCAATTTCTTATAATGCTAGTGACTTAATATATATTGACTTTTTTCAGAAAAGTTGATTTGTCTCGAGTAAACTTGAATCCACTTGGGAAACGCTTGTCAGATAAATGAATGCAATAAAATGAATATTAGTTATACTTTAAATGTAATATATAATAAATAGAATTAGCTTAAATAGGAATTTTACTTGTTATTTGAAGTTTTAATTTATAATTTGAAATTTTTACATGTAAGTGTTTAATTACTCTACTATTTAACTGATAACAGTACATAAATAATAAACAGAGGAATGTCTGAATCTCTTTTATACATATCTTCTGCTTGATAGCAAGCACATAGGATAATTCTTTTCCAATTTATAATACATTATTGTTATATACATTCAGAGCCTAATGCTTCCATAAAATTTATGTGACTCTAAGAATAACATTGACACCGAGGGGTTTGTACAGACAGCAGACTCAATGTTGCTGTATCTAACAATATATGGTGTATCCATTTAACAATCTATCTTTGCAAAGATAATGAATTCCTTCATTATGAATTAACAATCGTCAATGAAAGTTATTTAGAAACGTTAATTTAATAGGGAATTTGATTTTGATAATACTGTATCATATCGTAAGTTTTCGTACGGAAATTGAGGTAGCTGTTACGTATTACATTGAGCATATAGGCCGCCGCTTCGCGATCAGTTGCTGTCGGCACGAATCTGCCGCGCAGAAGTTTTATCGTTTGTCCACGAAAACATGGCAATCCAGTATCAAGCATCAGAGAAACCAGAGAAATAATAGCCTCTTGATAAGGTCTGTGAAACAATGTTACAATTTAATGTAAATTTCTAGAATTTGCCTTTTTTAAAATTTATTAGCAACTTACCTTACGGCGAGGAAAGCCTGTACACATAATTCCATGAACCAACGGAAAGGCGCGGCTTCCATTTTACCTCCCATTACGAGCACCATTTCATCCGTCAGCTTAATATCAGGCTCGAAGCCTAAATTACCACCAGGCGAACTTTCAAACATAAATCCAAAATCTATATGTATGATATGACCTTCAGTATCCAACATAATGTTCCCATTGTGGCGATCTTTTATTTGTAGAAGATATGTGATTACACTGTAAGCAGCCATTGATTTTACGAAATTGCGACGTACATTTTGAAATTCTTTTGTAGTTTCATCTCCATAACGTGTAATAAAATATTGATGCATGTCAATATCAGTGGTGCGACCAAGTTGATCGCGTGAAGTTGCATTAGGTACACATTCTATTACACCGCACTAAAATAGTAATTTTTTTCAGTTCAGTAACGTTTATCAAAACTGTCTTTTATGTCTATAAGATTCCTTACCCCAGGTGCTGTAGCTACTACTCTATACGGGAACAAGAATAAATTTAATCCAACTTTTTGAAATATATTCTTAAAAATACTGATCACTTGTAAAGCTAACATATCCTGTCTAACGTCATCTCCGACTTTAAAAATAGCAGCTTGCCAAGTCTCTTTTTCTGGTTCTCTTTTAATATCAACTTTACCATTAGCTGACACTGCTAACGCAATGTTCTCTAATTCGTTAATACCATATTTTCGAACTTTGAAACGCGCCAAAAACGGTGCTTTTGCAGCACTATAAACGACAACAATAAGTCAAATATTAACATATAATACAACATCATAAACAAATAATATAAATCAAGTATCATACTTACCTCTGCATAGGAGTTCCACTTTGATAATCAATATCAATTACCATAGCTTCAGGATTGGATGGCAAATAGCAACCTGGTTGTACTTCGATTTCTGATAAAGATCTTAGGCACGCTGCTTTACGTTCAGGGCCTTTAGGATATGGCCTTATTTCCCCTGAAATATTCGTAATCTTCTCGAAAAAGTCGAATTCCCTTTCATAAAATTGTTTTGCCGGGCCAGACAATGATCCTAAAATACTTTTCACGAGCGAATCTAATATATCATACAGAACAGGATCTTTTACTTGTTTGTCTTCGTCCATATATATATTTGTGTGCATGTTCCAAATTAATTGATGTGCTACGACCTGTATATCAGATTAAGAATAACTATAAAGATTCTGATTTGTAAACAATTAATAATTGAGCGATATTCTTAATATTTACCTGTGAACGTTTAGCAATTTTCTTTATAAACTCTATCACATAACCCATAGTATCATGGCGTACAGCTTGTACAAGTTGTGGTATATAGAAAAGTACTGCATCTGCTGGATAACTACTTAGCACCTCTACTGCGTATTGTGCAGAGATTGGATGATGAGGGAATTGACGAGAAAAATATGCTAGAGCTTGAATAGGCGATACTCTCTCCCATGTTAGCATATACACCAACTAAAACATTAAATTAATAAATCAGAGTTTGTAATTCTTTAAATCTTCTGAAATTGACAGTACAAAAAATCTTACTTCAGGTACATCATTAAGTAATGTATCAGTCGTAACGAGATATTGTAAAGCCTCCGGAACGTGCATAACTGGCACAGGTTTAAGACGAACAAGTCCACATACTTCTTTGATAATAATTTCTGAATTCTTTAATCGGACTGGTAAAAATATAGCAAGGACAGGACTAATTTCCCATGCCAGCCGTGTGTACTCTCGCCATCGATCATTCATTCCCTTAGCACGCCATTCTGCAATGCTTGATTCACCTGGAAGCGCAAGTTCCTGTCTTCCACTAGGATTTCTCCAGACCTATGAAATGAAAATGTTAAAGTGCTAACAAAGGTATTAAAAAGAGATTACAAAGTGCAAGATTGAACTTACTAATAACATTTCTATTTCAACTGCCAGTAATTCAAGTATCAAATTTCTTTTTTTTATATAATCTTTTACAAAGACGTTAGCATTCATGACACGCTTGCTACGATTACTACGTTTCCCCAATGTATTACTACTAGTAGACATCGGAACTGTATTGATCCATACGCTTGTTGGTGTTTTCGAAAATTCAGTATTCGTTGTACCCAAGGCCGTACTCAAAGAGCTAATTGTTTCGCTAGGTCCGAAACCACCAGTTGAACAGGACTGGGGTGTTAACATTTCAAATTCACTTTCGGTACCAGTCATTACCAAATATTTTTTGTCACTGTGCATTACCTACAATATGATAAATATTATAAAAGAAGAAAACAAAAAAGTATTAGTACTTTTTTAATCGAATATGATTTACTGACTTGCCAGAAACGTATAAGCGTAACTAAGTCCTCGTGTAATTGTTCTAGTTCTTGCGTTGGTACTTGACGATCTCGACAGAAATAATCCAAGCAATTACAATATACGCGTTCTCGTAAGACGTTTTTGCTTAATGTTCTGTAATCAGATATTATTAGTTGCTTGATTATCTATTAAAATGTATCATAATATTATGGTACCTTGACAAAATATCTCCCTGAAGAAGAAGAAGTCCACAAGAAAGTAATTTAAAGCGCACTCCAACCGTAGCAACGTGACGACTCATTCCAGGTTCCTCACCAGAAGCACCAACAGTCATAGGCAATGACCGATGTAACAATGTAACGATCATGTCAACTGTTTCTTGACAGCAATATTTAGCAGTTTCAATCAATTCCACAATAAATGTAACCCAAATATCATGAGGTTTCACTTGTGGAGGATTAGGGCCTAACTTGCAGCCTTCATATACTGCTAATGGATTGACTTCTTCTTCATCAGGCGCAAACAAACCCATTCTTTTGTCAACAGTGTATTGCCACGCAACGAGCATTTCTTGTAAGAAACGCAATTTCAAATCTGGCCGTACAGTGAGTATCCATTGCCAACATTCAACAGCTGTTGTCATAGCTGCAGGAGTGAACAGTTCAATTTGCGAAGAAGCTACTGTATGGAGCAAACGTCTATGTGTCCCTAAATATAAATTAACATATTACAACTTATGAAGCACTACTAATTATGCAGCAGGATCAAATAATTATAATTCGACAATTACCAGGCATAGAAATTAATAATGCAGTAGCACGCCAAAGAGCACTACGATGATTAACATCATTTCGAGCACGGCAAGCCATCCACACAGCATCGATTAATAAGTCAACAACTTTGTTTCTAATTTCTTCAAATGATATTTCGGAAGTAGAAGATTCAGTTTGCGCTAACGATAACATTCCCGCTATTTCTCCAGCATATCGTGATCGAGTGGACATCATCGACAGAAGCCACGAGCTGGCTCCTTTTGGACCACGTGGCCGTTTATCTAACGAATTAGTCTACAACGAGTAGATTTCATTGTTTTTAAGATGAATTATTTTGGAAAATTACATATTAAGAATATGATTTTACATTTGGTAAGGCCGATGCTGGAATAGCAAGGTCCACAAATTCAAGAACTGAATCTGTAGATAAACATAAACCAGAATGATGTTTTAGTCTAGAAGATGGGATTTGATTTACATATTCCTGTAAGTGTGATCTAGTGGCTTGAGGCGCCCACTTCATAGCTTCCTGCACTATACCTTTACATCTTGCAGTAAAATCTTTCACGATAATCTGTACAGTATAATTTAGATTTAGTATGTGAGTAATTCATTCGCATGTTATAATTCTACATTCTCTGTTATAATATACACACCTCTCTTGCTTCGAGCGTATCCATAAGTACAATACTGTATGGTGTACCAGGTATTCGTAAAATTGGTGTCTCTTCGTTTGGATCAATTTGTAACGAGAACGATAAAATCTGTACAAATAATAATTTAATTAACGACACAATGAAAGAAATATACTCTGGGATAAAAGATCATCTGTACCTGTAATATATCCAACATACTCCAAAGCACTTTACAATTCCATAAAAGATGCGGGAACGCATCTACCAGTGCACTGAGATACTTATCCGCTATTCGTCTAATCTGCTTATGTACATGATTAAAATACACCAGAAGAAATTGAGCATGATTTTCGAGTTCTTTTTCTCGCCTTTCATCTTTTGGTTTACGCTGCATAACATCTTTGAACTTCACAAAAACGGAATCAGCAACACAACATATACATTGCCACATGCCACTCTTATCTTTTTGCAAATCTGTATCGCATAAATATTCCATTATTGGTTGTAAACTAGGTTCAGGACTGTTTGCTACTCTTAACGTCTCTAACCAATAAACTGATAATAAATATGTACACTGTGCAAATTGCAACTTCGTTACATACTGTGATATATCATTAGTCCTGTGAAAAAAAAAAGACAACGTTTACAACTTTGTAAGAGATATTGATATTCGCAAGAAGAGTAGAAAAAATATGTACCGAGTACTTAATTTTAATATTTGACTTCTCAATTCTTGCAATTCATTTAAAGAAACGCTATCATTGCGTACAGCTGACGTATATTGCAATTCTCTCATCTCAAGGCGTGCGCTAGTTTGCGAAATGAGATAAGGCGATTTTACAGCAATTTCTTTAACACCTTCGTACCATTCTGCAGGCCATAGTCTTGATGCTTGATCACCGGCGAAACCCATTACGACACAATAAAGCCAGAAGTCTTTGAAAAGTTTTAAAAGCCTCTTTTGTGGATGTCTGATTGGCGGAAGTCGCCTTACTAATATAGCGATTACAGGGATGAGTACACCTAAATTTCCTGCACTAGTGGTTGCTTTCTAACATAGGATGCAAAATTAAAATTAAATTTTGTAAAGTATCACATAATTCTGTTATTGGAATCATCAGCTTTAATTACCGTTACTGAAATGTTATTTGACGCCTTATCACTGGCACGTTTACCCTCTAGTCCGAGTTGAACAAAAAGTTCAAGCAAGTGAAGTAATAAATCGTCTAATTCTGATTCACCTTGAAGATTTGCTGCTATGTTTGCAAGAGCATTTGTGACTGCCTTAGCTACGTGACAATATTGTTTACGATCATCATTCGAAGCATAAGTTGCAGTACTGGAGCCCAGTGACATGGAAAACATTTGCATTATACCTTCGTATATCTAAAAACAAAATATATTCTTATGAAATTTATATTACACTGTAATTTATATGTGAAACTGTTTATCAATTTACTCGGTAATTACTAATTGATCTTAAACTGAACCTTTGATTCGCATTTTGCAATGATCATACATCCTAACTGATCCACGATCAGAAAATCAAGATCACTCGGAGTACGACAAAATAATTGCTGAAAAAACGGGAATATTGTACGCATAGTTTTTGGGGTATCTTTCAACGCAACGGCAACATGCCCCAACATGATTACTATATTTTTCGAAATTAATTCGCTATTCGACCTGTCATCGGATTCACTAAAAGTATTGAAATAAATAATTGAAATATCGTAAAAGCGAAGATATAAATTGTTGGAAACTTGATTAACATAAAGTGAAATATATATGTAGTACCCATCACAAATATCGGCCGCGAATAATCTATTCGAAACACTGGCAACTAATGCCGGTACACAATCTGGATTCACAGAATGAGCAGCTTCCAGAGCGATGCAAAGATTGCCAATAGCCGCATCGCGTAATTTTTCAAAAGCTGTTTGTATTGATGAAGTAGTTTGTTTCGAATCTTGCATATCTTTCCCTTAAAAAGAATAATTTTCTCATTAATTACATATATAGCATAACATTGTCATGTAAATACATTCATTTGTAATTTTGTGCTACCTCTTTCACTTTGTTGACGGTGTAATTTAAGTAATATAGGCGACGGGACAACAAGAAAATCCCGAAGATAATATATAGATGTACTTGCTATATTAGGAAATTTTTGTGCTAATTTTCCTAATCCTTCAAGGCATACCATTAATAAAGGCATATGCGCCAGCACCAGTTTTGGTCCATGATTAGAATTAATCTTTTCAACTAAACGACCACATAAACTATCCGCACCTGTAAATAATATCCATGAATAATGTTTCCCAATATATGGCACACACTGTCATTCATAAATTGGATAACTGAATAACGAAGAGCTCTGTATGGAAATTAATTTCTCAATGATAATAATTTAAAACAGCAATGCAGAAATATGTATAATATGTCATAATAATGATTTTGTCTATGAATGTTCATTGTTCATTTCTGCATTAATAGTCCAACAAACAGTTAGAATCAGCTAAGAGAATTACGTTGGGATAACAATTAGACCAATGAGGGTAGAACGGGAGAACCGCGTGAACGCACTATCAGACTAGAAGGTATTTAACTCGTTAGTTAAAAATATTGAAGGTTATTAATGATATGGGAGAATCAATCGAAATGCAATATAAGCTAAATTCGAATACCCTCGCCAATTAGCATCGAACTGATATCTGCGAATAGCGCGGACAAATCATACTGGTCTCTCACTGGAAAAATAACGTAATGATCTATAGATAATTTTACTAATACAGAAGAATTTGATTTAAATAATTTTATCAAAACAACAAAATTATTAAAAATATTTGTTTTATTTATCTGATTTTCCAAACTATATATATTCAGTTCATTTGTTGATGTATGGTCTCACTTACCAGTTTCATCACCAATTGCCCAAACAAGAAGATCAACACACGCAGAATTAGCCATGACATTTACTTTAAATCTATTTACAGTTCTGAAGTTAGTATCCATATCTTCACGTTCGCTTGCGTCGTGTTGACGTGATTGTAATTCTGTTTGACCGGATAAAAAGAGACCTTTCACGAACTCTTGTACGTCCTTTGTGAAAGGAGTAGGCAAATCGCGTTGATTTTGCAATAATTCCCGTAGAAGAGCAACCATTACCAGATTCATTGTCTCGTTAAATGTTCGATAAGGAAATATTTGCACCTGTCCAGAGTTGTAAACCTAAAAAATAAATGATTTAAGAAATCATTAAATGCTGAGAACATAATATAATAAAATTTTACTATAAAATAATGCAACTAACTTGTTGAGCTTCCTCATCGAGGAACGTTAAAATTTCTTTAGTGAGCAACTTTTTTGCCAAAGCCAGTACACTTTGTAAATGCACCACATTAAATTGCATACCAGCCCTCCTTTCAGGGCTTTCGTTGCATCTCATTTGTGGGAACTGATTGAAACTTGATCCATATCGACTAAAAAAATATGTGGCCGGATCATAGGGCACCGATGAATAAGACTGCAAGGATGGTCGTTTGGCGCAAGGATAGTCATGATCCCCAGTTAGTAGATTTGGTGTAGTATCTATTGTTGGATGAGGATTCAAGTTACCACTTAAAGAGCGAGGAATAATCGGTCGAAAGTTCGAGAAACTATGATGTTTTTTATCCAATGTTAAGCGCATTTCTGTGTTTGGTATGGAGAGGGGTGGTTCCGGTCTCGGAAAAATTCGACATAAAAGGGGTGGATCGGTGTAAGCAAAGCGGCCCATAGAACGAGCTAAACCAATTAATACTGGAACTAGACATTTGCATAATGACACTGAAAGAAGAAAAAGATATCATTGTAATTACATACATGTAATTGTAACTAAAGTAAAATTAATAATAGCAAGAAAATTTTACATTTTGCTTGCATTCCTCTATTGCCATTTTGATCTCTGAATCCCCTAATGAGATTTGTTAAAACCGCTAGTATTTCTACTTGAGTAGAAATGATCTCTTCGCGTACAGGTTCACATCTAGCTGCAACATCACTGAGTAATGTGTTCAAGCAGAAACTAAAGCGCTCAGCAACAGGAATGCGTTCATTAGGTGAACATTTGACCTCATCCAACCATACAGCTTTTGGAAGACCACGTAGTAATCGTAGAAGGTAGGGTAATATTTTATCTCGATGTTGTAAACCAGATTCCAGAAAATATATTCCCAATGCAATAGTTGCATCTTGACCCCTTTGATCCAATCTATATATACCTTGAGCAGATTCTTGTGGGCATAACTTGAATAATTGTGTAACCTACGCGAAGAAAGAAAGATCATAAATCTGATAAAATGAAATAAAATTTTATATATACATGCAATGCAAATTTAATTTTTTATTTGATTACACTTGGTAATGTTTATAATAATAACTTGAAATCATTTAATTTAAAATCAACAATTATTCTAAAAAAGTAACAGTAAATATTTATGTAATACACATTATAAAAAAAATTATTACTTTATCTGAGATCAAATACATAGATATATATACAAGTTAATAATATAAAAATCTAATATTATATAAATAATAAGTAATTTAGTTTAAATATATCTGATTAGTTACTAAAATTCTTAAACTCATTTATGTTGTCATATATGGATTCATAAATTAATAGTTGAAATAAATTCTATGAATTAATCGAAACACAAAAAGTAGATTTCTTAAGATTAAATTTTATATATATATATATATATCGCGATTTTTTATTGCAAAATTGCATCTACAAAAACAATTTCTTAAACAGTGAATTATGTCTAAAATGTATGTTAGAAATCATTTGTTTAGCAATGGAATGACGTTAATGATCGACTGCAAACGTTTCATTAATGCGTGAGTTGATTATTAGAATGTCCTTCGAATTATATCACGAGATGACATATCAGGATATCAGCTGACATGTCCTTAAAATTAACCTAATTCTAATAAAATGTCAAGATTTTTACTAATACGTAAATATTACGTTAATGCGAAATACATGATCAATAATCAACATACCTTTTCCCATGGTGTAGGTTTGATCGCCGCTAAACATCTAGCTAAATGTTGGACGGCTCTCGAGAAAAATAATTTCTCATCTGCCACCATTTTGCCCACTGTCCACTTGCCGTATGATTCCTGTAAATATCGTCTGCTTATCCCACTGACAGACCGCCTTTCGCTATTCGACCTATCGATCGTGGATTCGATATTTAGCTTCGTGACAGTTAGAAGCTCTCGCTTTCTAAAGACTGGTGATATTAAGTTTCAACTATTAATATATTTATATTTATATATTAATATTTCAATGCAATACATTTATGTATTAATATTTCTTTCATATAAATATAAAATATAATTAACTGTGTAGTAGCAGTTCTAGAGATCCAATGCAAGCTAAAAAGTGAATTAGGGAATTCAATTTTGTCAATACGATAATTAAGAAGATAGAAATCAATCAATAATCATTTATGTGATGTGTTATATATATATATATATATATATATATTAATTAATTAGTTTAATAAAAATATAACGAGTAGAATAATTTCTAATTATTTTTAAAATATGTTTTATTACTTTAAAAATTTAATAAATAGATTAAGTATTAGCAATATTGCTATCTGCGAAAGAATATTAACTCAAATTTATCACGAGTAATGTTCTTTTCACTAAAAATGAGTGGTATATTATAAGTAAATAGGCATATAATAAGCTAAAACATTAAAATATCTTTGTATTTAAAATTCGCGCCCGAAATATTAGAACAGATTCACGATTATATTCGTGATGTAAGATAAATAAGAGGTCGATATATCGATTCCACTTATCGAAGTTAGAGTTTGAATTTTGCATTTTTTAACAGCAACGACATGTATGTTAACGTGCAGATTAATTCTTAATTTTAATGTTTGAAAAATTTGTGTTGTCATGTTAAGTGTATGAAAAGTGAAAGTATTGAGGAGATATACTGCTAAAGAAGAGGATTCGGTGAGTGAATTTTTTTAAATCATGAAATTATGGTTGGAAATATACAAATTTAAAGTCTATTTAAGAGTATCTCACAATGAATCATTAATTGTTAAATAATTTTATGTACAAGTATTTATATGGCGATTTTTAATCCATGATAAATAGTATTCCAATTTCTTAAGATGTAAAAGAAGTTGTTTTTTCGATAAATTTATATCGACGTTATTTCTTTGAACAAATTTTTTGAAAAATTCTTTATTCGGGTTTTTACTTTTATATTTCGATATTTCTTCTATCGTCATTGTTAATAATCTGTGTAATTCTGAAAGTGCAACAGCAACATAGAGATATTCATTCTTCTTATCAGGTCCTTGCATTATTGTATTACCAGCTTCCTTAAAAGCTAATACAGTTTGTTCATCTTGTGATAACCAATTACACTGAAAATAAGTATTTAAATTTTTGTATTACTTGTAATTTTCTAAGTGTTAAATGTTATAATACTTACATTAGTAATTTTGTGAACAACAGAAGCTATTGCTGATTCTGGATTTTCATAGACTGTATTAAGTTTCATATTATCACTAAGATCAAGAAAGACAATCGTAGCTTCTACTGGACAGTTTAAATAGTCACCATTATGATAGTTTGCCATGTATGCATATGCATAAATTACATTTACTACATTAAACTCAATATTTGGAGAAGCTTTCTGTAATTAAGAATATTTTTAAAGTTTTTCCGCAATTAGATTTAAGTATGTAAATAATTTTGAAAATTACTTGCAATGCCTTAAGTATTGGAACAAATATTAGAGGAGGCAGTTCCAATGGTTGTTCATCATCTTTTTGATTCATATCTTGCACAAGTTTCTTTTTAGTATGATATGTCCACCATGGAATCCATTGAGGTAGAAATTTCTCTACATCGCCATTTTTTATCAGGGCCTCAAATTCCTGCTTTTCAGCATCTGTTAATACAGACCATACTTCATCTGCATTATCTAAATTTATATTATGAAGCCTCCTTTCTAAATCTGGTATCTAAAAAATACAGTAGTTTGAACAAAGATGAAGGAAAGATATTGTTTATTAACGATATTAACATAAATTCAACTCACATCATTGTCATCATCTGAATCAAGTTCTTCTTCTAACTCATCATTATCAATCTCATCATCGCTTGCTAATGCTTCCATATTTTTTATATCTTCCTCATGCACTCTTCTGAGAATTTCTAACATTTTTTTTCTACCCTCTGTGTCTTTTCCGTGAGACTTTATTTCATTTATTACACATTGTTTATAAAAACTTTCTGAACATTCTGAATGTGCTTCTGATTTATAACAAATAGAGCTGCAATATCTTATTTCACATTGTGGACAAGTATATATACAAGGTCGTACATTACACCTAAAAATTAATAAATAAAGTTATAATATATTTATGCAATTTTATATTGTCAAATATCAATGTGTTTGTAAACACAGTTTGAGGTTAGAAATAAAATACGTACAATTTACAAATATTATCTGTATTGAAACTTGTTCCTTGATAATCCATAGTTTTGTTATATATTACTCTAAAATTTTAATGTATAATCTATTAATATTAGCCCATGGGTTGTTATCAACTCATTAATTTCATAAATATCAAGCCTGTCACTCAAATATCTATGCTTTATCGTGACGTATTCGAATTCTGTATGGAACACAATACAATGATAAAAATAATGTTCAATGATATCATTATACAATAAGAAGGGAAGAAAAATGAATATTTTTAGATAATAGAACTTATACACAAAATATTTATTTATATATATTACAAATTAATTCATGTTAAATTAGACTTAACCTATGACTTAGGTTTTTTCAACCAAAATACCATTCTTCAATTGTTTGTAATTGAATTCAGGTCCTTTCTTTCTACTTGTCCAAGCTTTAGTCTCTACTTTTGATAATATTTGTTCAGGATCCACAGCTACTTGTTTGCATTTTAACAAATTTGTTTTATCATCCATAGTTGCTTCAATTTTTCTTTTTCTTTGAGGCTTTTCATCTTCTTCGGTTATTAAAAACTCCACAGAGGAATTCAGTAACTTTATACCATAATTATTGTCTTTGCCTTCTTTTTCATTTATAATACTATTTACTTTCTTTTTTATTTTGATTGATCTGATGGGAAAATTTTCTTACGATTAGCATATGACAGATAAATATGTAAAATTTAAAAACTTATATAACATGTATTAATTCATCCTGAAGCTGATAGTCTTTTTTGTTAAATTAATTACGTACTTCTCTATTATTTCATCCAATTTTTTTGCAACAAAACTTTGAAATGTTGGACTCACACCAAAATTGGAAAATGTTTTTTTTTCTTCTAAATCTTTTCTTAATGACACGGGATTTCTCACATTAATGTCTTCTGTCAAATTATCTAAAAATAGAGAATTTATTGTCAATTATTTTAATTTTTTGTGACAAGAAGTAGAAGATGTAAAACAAAAGCGAAAGTGAGGTTATAATACTTACTATGTTCATCTGTTTTCTTTGAAACATCTGAATTTTGAAATTTTTCGTTGGAGAAATAGTCATTCTTCAGAAATTGATGATCTACCGCTTCTTTTAATGCATCTTTTGATATTTCATCTTCAGAGCTGCTTGAATCGCCATTATGTTTATTAAACGTTGCCATCCTAAACGATTCGATACCAATCGACAATCGAATTAAATTAAAATTTCTAAGCTATTCTATGTTTTTCTCTTTTTTTTTAAAAAAAAGATTTCTACTGAATAAATAAATTCAGCGTTTCTTCATGAAAAAGAAAGATAAACATGAAATCAACTATAAGTTTAATTAACTCATTGCCGAAATTTGTTTATTAGTTAGTAGTTATAAATTTTTGTACAGAATGTGAGTACTTGAAATGCGTGTAAAGATGTTCGTATATTGTACAATTATTCAGTAGGAATAATACCCTTCGTTAGCAATTAGAAACACAAGTCTTAAACATTTCGGTTATTCGAAAGGCATACAGTGGAGGAATAACTAATTACTATGTATTTTAATACAAATTTAAAGCTAACGTAAATTACTAAATATATTTCACATACTTTCCTTTCTTTTTTTTTTTTTTTTTTAATTGAGTAAAGAAAATAGATGACGAGGTAAGAATAGGTAGGAACGTAAGAGACAGGTAACAATTTTAACAATAAATTGCGATGAAGCAAATGAGGCATATATCGCACTGAAGAAATTAACAAGGATCGTAACAGAGGGATGGTAAACAGAAAGTGACAAAATAAAGCAAACACAATAAACTAAACCGTGAATCAATGGTTAAATTATTTAGCATTATACATCTCCTGTACCGTGTCGTCAGATTTTATTCGTAAATTCATTTTGATTGAATGTTATATTTGTATCGCTAACCACTTGCTCAACACCACATGTACAAAACCTGATCATTTCGAAAAAACGTGACGATGAGATTGAAATGGAGATGATCAAAGGAAATTTTTCTGCGTCAGAAAAGTCAGAGAGTGAAAATGACAATGATACGAATAAGATGGACGACGAACGAATGGAAGAAGATGAAGAAGGTGAACGATGAAGAAGAAAATGAATGAGCATTTGGAGTACTTGGAAGTGTGTCTTAAACATAAACAATGATATATTTTAAAATATTATAATTATTCTCTGTTCGAGAAGAAAAACACTTCGACTAAATTCATGTCAACGTGTTTAACGATAGATTAACAAGAATTACAGGCGCAAATTATCTTCAATCGTTTCTGACCTATTCGATGCTGGCTCGAAAGGAACAATTCGTAGAGACGTGTGGTCTAGAAACTAAATGGACGGGCGAAGTCGAATATTGCCAACGATGTTTATGTACACGATTTAATGATCGTATTTTAATTTTCCTCTGTTAGTTTTCTTTTTTTCTTCTTTTTCTTTTTCAAATCTCTCGTCCTCCCTAATTCAATCTTAATCTATATATCTATATATAAGTATATTATTAAATACATTTAATAATATACTCTCACTTTGCATCAATCATCTTTTATACTTTTTTTGTTCTTTTAGTGCGCTTTCTGAGAGGTTTCATGTACACTGTTTCCTTTTCTCGTGTATACGTGTCTCTTTTGGATTTACTTTTGTTTAATTTAATCAATGTTTATGCCGCTTGTTGATTTCCTTTCATTTATGACGATAACTGTAAAATGTATAAAATATACAGGGAGCAACGTTCGCGAGTACATTTTATACAGATACGTACGGTTTCGAATGCAGGTATATATGTATATATGTGTATGTATGTATGTATGTATGTATGTATGTATGTATGTATGTATGTATGTATGTATGTATGTATGTATGTGTATATATATATATATATATATATATATCGCTCGTTTCTTTCGATATCTCCGATGCGTGCATTGGATCTTTTCTGGCTGGTTCTTAACTTGTTCTTATTTTCCTTTGTTTGTATATATATATATATATATATATATATATATATATGTATGTATGTATGTATGTATTTATGTAATGTATATGATCATCGTATGTATACTTATTATACTTATATATTCATTCCTCGTCGTCGTCAATGTACAGTTAACGTTTTATATTTTATTTTTTATAATTTTTTGTTTGTTTGCTAAGGCATTCGTTATGGCAAGTATATTTTAAAAGTGCTGATGTCTAAACGCGCGTGAATACTTTATAGTTTTCTGTTTTTTTTTCCATTTTTCGTACAGTTTATAAAAGTATATTGGCCAGTTATGTAACTACTAATTAGCCAGCTACGTTTCACTTAAAAAACGATTCGCTCGTTAGAAAAAGAACTAATCTGCTTCATATTCTTCATTTTTTTTCCTTTCTTTTTTGCTTGTTTCTTTAGTTGTAATAGTTGTTCTTGTTCTTTTCTTTTCTTTTTTTTTTTATTTTTTTTTTTTGGTTTCTGTGATAGTTGAACTCGTTTCGCGTTTTAAATTCAATTGCGCCTTATAATTCGTGGCCACTAATTGTTTTCTTTTTTTTCTTTTTTCTTTTACTCTCTATTTTGCATGCATCGTTACTCTTTATGCTTCGTTATTCGATTATTTGCAGTTTTTTTTTTCTTATTTTATCCTTTAGTAAAATATAATTTAATCGCAGGCTAAAGAACCGGAAACAAGAAGAAGTATACGCGTACATGTCTCAGGAAGTATAATGTGTTCCTTGCTAGAGTCTTTTCATACGCATTATTATTATAATAATTATTATTATAATTATAATTATTATAATTATTATTATTATTATTATTATTATTATTATTATTATTTAATTCACTTTTGTCTCTTGACCAACCGTTTTGCAATTATGATCGATGTGGTCGTAACGAGGATCGTCCATTCTTTTTTTTTTTCTCTCTTTCCATTCGTTTACACCGATATAACGAACACGCAGACTTTCATCAGTGTACGTATGGTATGTGTTGACACCGAGAGTTGCAGATGATAGAATCACTTCGATTGAATCCCAACCCCTATCTAGTTCGATCGAACCCCATTTTAAACGTACCGTTGCTTGCTCGAACCACGAGCTGGCCTAAACGAAAATTCATCTCTCGCGTCGTACGCACGCGCGCGTTATACACTTACATGTACGTAACACACACGTATATCTTTTATTTTTCATTATTTATATTTTGTTATTTTCTTTTTTTTTCGTAACCGCAAAACACAACTATATTCGCCCATGGGGGAGGGCCCTGGATCACTTTTGTGGACAATGGTGTAGCGTTTTCGTGAACAAAGTTTCTCTGTTTTTTTTTTTTTTTTTTTGAAATCGAACTAAGACTTCGAGAACCCTTTAATCACTATCCGTCGATCGTCTTAAATACGTTGGATTAATTTGTAGCAGAACTCTACTTATTTAAATATGTCGGGGAATAAGAAATTAGGTTCCAGATAATAGAAAACCGAATAGAAATGTTGTCTTAGTCAGTTTGAAATATTGAATTTCCGCTTTTTTTTTTTTTAACTACGCAATAGCTACGAGGAGAAATTTCATTTAAATTCCTTTAATTTAATGAATTGCGATGAACTGTCGCTTCTTTTTAATCAGGGAAAATTATTCTATCTGTTATCTAGTTCGAGTAGCGAAGTATCTGTTATTTGACTATATTTTTAGTAGTGACGAAGCTGTGTAAGTATGTATGTGTAACTTTTGGGGAAATTTCAATAATAAAACTGTACTATATATATATATATATATATATATATATATATATATATATATATATATATATATATATATCAGAAACGTTACTAATGATCATCACGTTGTTTCCACATACGTAAACTATTCATTGAATTATCGGTTGATTTTCGTAATGCAACGAAGTCAAATAAGTGACACGTTTACATCCGTAAAAAGAGTTAATTCAATTCAGATGTAATTCAATCAATCTGAATATACTGAACATACTTGAACGAACTGAAATCGACAGGTATAGAATAGCATAATTCAAATCATGTCGCAAAAATTCATTTTTAGCTTTGATCTATCTATAACGATACTACACCATTGGGCTTCGTCGGACGACGGAATTACAATATAGAATGAAAATATATATATATACATGTTAATCCAATATTAATTGCGAACGTCGCTTTTGCTCGAACACCTTTATATAATAATCACTCTACATCTCATTTTCAACTGATCAGACATCTCTACATATTCTTCCCAGAGCGATAGGAATACTCGATCGATTTTTAATCCTTTGCGCACTCGATTAAAATATTTCGGCATGATTTCTATTAATCTCATATTTTTCTACCAGAGTGAGAACTTTATTTAGAGTTTTGAAATGATCATCAATCGCTGCTCGCAAAATTCCTTCGTTCTTTCTGCGAAATGAAAATTTAGGGGATAGAAAGATACGATCGGCAGGGAGAATGGTCGAGTGCGAAAAGTTAAAACACCGATACGGTAACTCAATAATTGAACGATAGTTCGTAATTGCTTCACTTCATTTTTTCTTTTTTTTTTTCTTTTTTCTTTTTATCTGATTCCATATTATTCGCTTTACAATTATTTAGTGCGTCTCGAACAAGCACCTATATGAGCTCTTAATTTTTATATCCGCTACTACGCTTGCTTTTTTTTTTTTAATGGGGCTGCACTCTTTCTCTCTCTCTCTCTCGCTCTCTCGCTCATGCCTTCGCTTTTTCGCTTCTCTCTCTCTCTCTCTCTCTCTCTCTCTCTTCCTCTATTTCCTTATTCCGCGTTCTCGTCGGGTTTTTACATCGAACAACATCGATGCCGATGATCTCGATCGATCACTCACCGCGAAAACGTTTATTTATTTTTCATATATATTTTTTTCGTGTAACAAACTTAGCGAACGATGTTTCTAATTAGAAAAAACGTCAAGAGATTCGTACCAGCGCTTGCGTGTAGCATACATACATAGATTCATACGATAAGCGCGATGCGACCAAGATGCACGCTTATGGTGTGAATTTTGTAGAAAACTCTTTTTCGTAGAAAATTGACGCTAGGGTAATGTTTTATATTTTCTCGCTTTCATTCTCACGCTCGTCTCTCTTTCGCTCTCTCTCTCTCTCTCTCTTTCTCTCCCAGTCGTTCGTCGCGCATTCACTCTTTCTCTCATGTTCTTTTTTCTTTTTTTTCTTTTTATATACTTTGTTTGTTTCTTTGTTTGTTGGTTTGTTTGTTTCTTTACAAGGCGCTACTATACGCAGGTTTCTCGAACGACGAAAATGATTTCCACACGGTGGCACATAACGCACACAATGATCTCTGCATCGTGTTCGATCACTACGAATCGAAATCTCTACGAATTTCAGACGTTTTTCGTGGTGTAATGCAAAGCTCAGGACTACGTTAATCACAAAATAAATGAACGTAGATAGAACGTAGACTAGATTTCTAAATGGCGAATTTAATAAAATCGTGATGGTCCAACTAAACGGGAGTCGTTGAATTGTTCAAGATTGAAAAATTAAATTAATGTTATAATTAAGATTGATCGCTGTTCAAGCTTCAGCTTGATCGTTGCGTTTGGAACTTATTTATTCGAGTGGATTAATTCTCCTCGAATCGGTGGAATTCTCCAATCATTTCATCACACTACGAAAGAGTACTAAAGTTTTCAAAGAAGTCAGAAGCTCGAGAAAAAGAGGAACGTGATGAGACACGGGATGCTGAAGCCTATCATGCCAACGAGATATCTACAAGGCGATCGACGTGTCGATTGATCCGTGGATAACGAATTTTAATATCTTCGACTTCGTTGTTTCAATCGCTTACAGCGCGTGTGTGTGTGTGTGTGTGATTGCCGCGAAAACAAAATCGTCTACAGGGATCTACAGCGATCTGAAGGGGCCAGTGTACGTTTTGCGTGTCACCGTGTAGAGATCACCGAGAAAACTCGTGCCAGTGTACTGTCTAACGAAGCTTAGCAATCTACTTGGCATTGGACAGTCGCATGTTTCAATTACCTCGATCGTTATAATTTTTTTATCTTTTTCCTTTTTAATTTTTTTGTTTGCTTTTTCTTTTTTGCTCGCTTTGAAATAGTTGCGTTCGATTCTTGAAACCAGAAACGGAAGTGTTTTACTTTTTTCGCTAGATGTGTGTGTGTGTGTGTGTGTGTGTCTGCCTACACTGACTGTGTCACCGCTACGGTTCAGCTCGGCTGATTCTCGATAGGCTCGTTGAACTCGCAAGCGAATGACGTCGAAAAATGGAATTCCTTCTTGCATTTTTTCTTTTTGTTGCTTTCTGCTTCTGTTTTTTTTTTTTGTCGAGAACAACAGTAAGGTGAATTGCGAGATTTGGAGAGTAGGGAGGCTTTCTGGAAGCTTTGAAACGTCTGGTGATCGGTTCACTCTAGTTCACTCACAGATCTCTGTGAAATTTTCGAAGTTTCGATTTCAAGTGGGTTTAATGTTTATTGGTTGATAAATATTTCTAATTTGGATGTTTCAAGCGTTAAAAAGTTTCGGGACCTGTCGATATCTTCGTGCTCGAAGTATAGCAATAGTATCTAGAAAGTCTTGAAAAGCGAAGGCCTTTCCGAAGATCCTTGAAAAGTCATGGAGGCGATAGAAACGTCTATGGTATTCCCTATGCGAGTAAAAAGTTGTAACAATGGCTTTCATACATCGATGAAACTTCTGTCTGAAAGATCTTCACGTTTCAAGACGTCGTAGAGCGTTAGACATTGCTAATATGGCCATTTCTCGTGCGAAAGTAATTGGAAAATATCGAAGGGGCATTTTTTTACACGAGACATTGTTTTCTCCACGACTTGAACTTTGGAAATGTCTTCTCTAATGATTCGTCGATCGAGTTTGGAAGCAATCTTTCATCGGAAGATATTTTCGATACTTTCTCGTTACTATTGCACGATAAATCACTTTACTCGCGTTACTATAACTTTCAAACTATAATTTACAGTTTGCATCTTTGTCTTTTTAAAAAATACGTCGTTTTAGATACATCACCAGACTCGTCCAAAGCGTGCGTCATTCCGAAACATAGTGCATGATCGGCAATCTCAGCTATATTCTCAGCGAAAAATCTCGTCGCGAACGAACTTGCAGTCGCTCGAAACGAAACGTCTGATATGTTAAAATCCGAGATACACATATTTCATGGCGCTACAGTCTTTTTGTGTTGTATACTTTTTTTTTTTTCTTTTTTTTGTTCTTTTAATACTCTGGCTCTAGGACAGTTCTGGCGTCGTGTGTATTACGTTTCTCGTATCGTTTCTCAACCGCGAACCGATTCATCTCGCAATTCATCATCATCCATCATCGGACTCGGACGTGAAAACTAAAGATTCTTCGATGACTCTCATTTATTTCTCTTTGGCTGGTTCCTCTTTTTTCCTGGTTTTTTCTTTCTTCTTTTTTTTTCTTTCTCTTAAAGCAAACTCCGTTTGTTTCTTCGATCTCGCCACGTGAATCGTGTCACGCGCGGATATATTTCACGTTACCATTTCCGATTTCCGGACCCCTGTCTGATCGTCTTCCGTTTCTCAGCTACCTTGCGAAAATCTATTTATATTCTCTCTCGATATCGATGCAAAAATTAACTTCGTCTTTTTGTATGTTGCTTTTTTCAATTTTTTTTTCTTTTTTTGTTTCTCCTTGTTGCATAATTTAATTCGCTTAATTACGCGTCTCACTCTTGTCGCTTAGCAAATAACACGTGCATCTCTCGAATCGGGCCGCACGATTTATTTATTTATTTATTTATTTATTTATTTATTTATTTATTTGTTCATTAAACACCGTGTTTGTTCGCATTTGCTCGATATTTAATCCTAATAACGTTATATCTTTTATCCATCGGTCACTTGATTCTCTTCTCGTCTTGCTATTTCTTTGTATAATATATATTCGTCCTCTCGCTTTCTCTCTCGCTTTGGGAATGCTCTACGCTCCTTCCGCGGCTCTCCCTATGTACACGTATCTTATTTTATGTTAATTCCTCTTTTCTCTCGCCGTCACTCTCCTTCGAACGTTTCGTTAACAGACAATGGCTAAATAATCGTCTATCGATTCTCTCTGTTTCTACTTTTTCACCAGTGTTCATAGCAAAAAGAATACAATTTCTCCTTTCTTTCGTTCTTTTTCGTTCTGTCACGTTTTCGTTCTACGAATGGCAATCAAACAAGAATCGCAAATAATAACGACGAATGGTAATTATAGTCGTAAGACAATAACCGTATAATAATAATAGCATATGTAATCATAATAATAATCGTAATAATAATAAAATTTTCACGTTCTACTTCCTTCTTGCTCGTCTTCTTCTTTTCCTTTCTTTCTTTTTTCTTTTTTTTCTTTCAATTAGTAACAATCTAGCCCTATTCTTTCTCACTTTTTTCAGTCTCTCTCTCATTCTCTCACTTTCATTCTCCCTTTCAATTTCTTCCCTTTATTTTTGTTTGTTTTTAATTGTATAATTAGTGTATACGCGTACACCTTAGGCCCGAACCACATTGGCAGATTAGTCCTAGACCGGTTTTCTTTTTTTTTTTTGTGTGTATAGAGTTAATTTCTATAAAAACGTCGGTCATGCGGTCTACGAATATTCTACCATCATTTTGGGATGCTTTTTTCCTTCGACCTACGGTACGGAAACCGTCCACACTCATCGCTATTACAATACTTATATATATATATATATATATATATATATATATATATATATATATATATAATAATAATAATCATTATCGTTAGTTAGTTATTCTTTTCTTCATCGTTATTTATATGTATATATAATATAATATTATTTAGGATGACGTGAGGGGATGTAAAATAATGACAGAAAACTATCTCTCTCTTACATGAAAAATAGGTACTTCTGTTTTCCTCGTACGTGTGTAGGTGTATATGTTTACATATGTATATGTATGAAACGCATGTATATAATATACTCCTAGATTCTTACGTGGGTAATTATATATTTATATATGTATATATGTACATGTGCATATGCATGTCGAGTCACATATGCACGAAAGTGTACGTTCAACTAAGAAACGAATGGCACGTTTCGTCTTTCTTCTTTCTTTTCTTTTTTTTTTCCTCTCCACTCTTCGTAACGTATGTGTTCGTCGGTGATGTAGTGCATACGTCAATGTGTGTTCCTCTGTGTGTATACATAATATTTATATGTATATGTATATGTATATGTATATGTATATGTATATATATGTATATATATATATATACATATATATAATATTTCAAAGTAACAAGCAACGTTGCTAGTTTATAAATTAGACTCTCAGAGCGTTCATTTAATTGTTTAAAGAAGAGTATTTATTTGTTAACAGATGCGATTCTACGAGTTCAATTGAGTTCAACACGCGGAACAGTGGTTCCTGGATCTCCTCTGTCGCTCTAATCTAATTTTGTCTTGTCCTTTTCGTTCCTTTGGAAACGTAACAATCGCCTTGCGGAATAAAATATCACGGGATAAAATTTCGAAACACTGAATGCGTTAAAAGTTTTTAAATCACTCGACAGTATAAAGAATTGGACAGGAACTGAGAACGGTAGTATTTCGTACGTTTTAAAAATCAAAACAGAGACGTACAACAATATTCGCGCGGATAATAATATTAAAGTATAATAATAATATTCGAGTTCAGGAGCCACTGGTCCAGAAAAAATATTCTCTCAAAACCGAGCGTTTCTTTCCTCCGGCTACGAATACGCTAATATATCAGACAAATTCAACAGTCGCGTTAAACTTTCAAATACGCAAAGAATAACACCGTTAAAACATACACACGTCAACAGCTAGAAAAATAATACAATTCGGTCGGTGTGTGCTAATATCAATTCGATTTTTTTTCTTATATTTTCCCTTCTTTTCCCCTGTGTTTCGAAAAATATTCAATCCGAATTGCGAAGCGAATGTCAGAGAGAGGCAACAGCATTTCATTTTCGAGGATCGTCATTGTGTTTCATACTGTCTATGGGTCGGTTTGTCGGTTAGTTTAACCCTTTCTCGCGTTTTACAATTTAAAACGTTACATCGTTAATATCTTGCAACACGTTATTGACCACTATGCATACTTTATACGTATATTTGTGTGTGTGTGTGTGTGTGTGTGTGTGTGTGTGTGTGTGTGTAATCTGTTATCTCATTTGTTTTTTTTTTTTTTACGTCTTAGTTTGTCTTCTTGTCGTTTAATCTGCTTAGTGTTTCTTTATTTTCATTTATGCGGTAGTGGATGTAATAATCATTGCAATGATGATCGGTAACAATAATAATAATTTATTATTATAATATTTATAGCTTCCTCTCTTTCCCCTATTTTGTGTTTCTCTCTTTTTGTTTTGTTTGTTCGCTTCTTATATAGTACATTGCGTATGTATTTCTCGCCCGAATAAAAAGATACTTATTTTTTTTCTATCTTTCTCTCTCACTTTCTCTCTCTCTCTCTCTCTCTCGTTCGCTCTCTCTCGCGTTCCACTTATTTAATTTTATCTCTCATTCATTGACGTTTGTGTTATTTTTTTTCTTATATATATATATATATATATATATATATATATATATACATATACATATATATATAAGCCGTGGTAGCCCAAAGAACACTCAACAAGTTAACACGGTCTTTGGGCCTTGGATTTAGATTTTTCTTTTTTTGTATAATATTAATTTTCTTTCTCTTTTGTAGAACGACTTAAACCTCTTCGCTCGGTACCCCGTTTGTCCCCAAATTTCCTATCCCTGAATAATTCTCACACATATATATAGATATATATATATATTTCTTTTTTTTTTTTCTATCTCGTTTCCCGTGGCGTTGGATTCTTTTCATCTCTTTCGTTCGCGTCTCAGGACGGTCTTCCTAGATTCCGACATTTAATTGAATAGAAGTTGATTTTCAGATACGATGTATTGGCAATTTGTTTACCGCCGTTCTCTCTCATTCGATTCGAGATGTCGTTTTTTTACTAGCTCTTTTTAGATTTTCCGCTTCGAAAAGAAATAAAATGGCGTCGAGGCGAGTTTCCGGATTGCCAGGCATCCTCCGTCGATCTCGAAATCGATAGGACCGATCAGCCGCGATAAATGAGACAACATCCTCTTCGTTCTTGCTATTCCTCTGGTCTTCGTCGTGCATCTCTCTCTCTCTCTCTCTCTCTCTCTCTCTCTTGATTGCACGTTGCTCCTTTTTGTACTTCGCTCGATCCCCTTCTCTCTTTCCCCTCGCTTTTCGATTCACTCGCACGGGATTGTTCAACGATACGCAGCTAAAGTTAAAACACATTAACAAACTTATAACTGGAATATATCCCTCGTTTCACGAGTTTCTTCTTTCCTCCTCTTCTCTGTACGTTAGTTAGTTGTCTTATAGAAAAGAACCGAAAAACAGAATCCTAATCGTTCGTGTATAGATTATATATACTCTCTCGATCTCGTTTTCGTCCCCCCCCCACCCTTCCCTCCCTCGAACCCCTGGGTTTCATCATTTTCTTTTTTTTCTTCGTTTTCCCCTTAAAAGTGCGAAACGTACGGATTCTTTCTTTTTTTTTTCTTGCAAAATCACAGAGAAATTTACGCATCGTTTAACACTGTCGTTTTTTCGTAATTTAGGATTTTCTTTTTTCTACCTAGTCCACGATGGGCTCTACTATACGCTCTATAAATTTCTAGGCCTGCTGTTCGTCGTCGTTGAGGTCTTCACCCCCGGTCGTCGCTGATCAGTTTCTGTTCGCCTTTCTTTTTTTTTTTTTCTTTGGTTGCGACGCCCGCGCCGATGAAGAAGACTCGCGGCAGGAATAACGGCTCCGTGTTCTCCGACCGATGACACGCAGTCGTCGATCATTTCGTATCTTTATCGATATCGTCCTTCTCTCCCTTTTTCTTTCGGGCTCCGTTGAAAATGTTTCGCACGGTCGCGACGTTTTCTTCTTCTCGAGGCACACAACCCGATCGGTGGCCAACCCTCTACGCATGCGATCATTGGATCTTGTTCTTCTCTCCGTCTTGTCGGTCGTTTCGTTTTATTGCTGTCGAGGTTGAACGTTTCGCAGAGAGGAGGGCGGGGAAGGAAAAAAAAAGAAAAAAAAAGAAGAAGAAATAACAGCGCAGTCACGTCGAAACGAAGGTTTCATTTCATGCGAGAGTGTTGTGCCACTGTGCCACCGTGTCGGAGAACGTTGTCCGGATACGACGATTGGTTTGCACGATTTTACGCATGGATCCTCGACTGGAACGTTGTGCCGTCACAGGTTAATATAAGAAGGCGCTAGAAACCGATCGCTAGAAGACTACTACTGGCATAGCGTATATATCTATGGTATAGACTGCTTCTAGTGTAGCGTCCAGGATCCAAGCTTAAACTCGGCCGCCAACTCGATCCGATCGACAGTGTGCTGCAACGCCACTGTCGCTCATGGAGCCGTTAGTATCTCTCTGTATGCTAGTATAACGAGTGTCGTCATTGATACGAGTCCTTGTGGAAGGTGTCGCTCTTGTGGAAGATCCGCCGTCCCTCTCGCGAGAGCTCCTGACTCGCGAAATTGTTCTCAGACTTTGGTCTGGGCAACAGGCAGGCTGGAAGTGTTCTCAGCTCCATGCTGTGTACCTGTGTACCGCAAAGATGAATTTATTTTTTTTCTTTTTCTTTTTCTTTCTCGAAGACTTTGACTGAGAAAGAAAAAAAAAAAAAAAGAAAAAAAAGAAAAGAAAATTTACCGATTCTTCACTGGCGCTAGCGTGCGCAGCTTGCTCCGCGAGCGCGTTCACCACGGCGTTTATCGTTTTCGACTCGCTGCCAAGATCCTCCTCGCGATGGGCCACCAGATTCGGATTCTTGCCGATTTTGTTCAACCTATTTAACGGGGAGAGCACAATTAAGCGTAGGGAATGTTGCACGGAACACAACCAACGATTATTCACATCGATCGACTTACAAACCGTTTAGCAGTACAGGTAATTCCCTAAAAAATCGAACGTTATTATCCCGCCACGACTTGCAACAGATTTTCAGTTTAGTTATTCGTTCTCTAAATACCATTTGCACCGCTAAAGGTTTCACAATGTGAGGTACAAGACTGGGTAAAAGAAAGTCAGTAGCTTTGAAAATGCGAGCCGCAGAATCACATTTTATTTCTTGCGTGCGTTTTAAAACTTATCCGTTTTAACCCCCCCCCCCCCCCCCCCCTCGGGAATAAGAAATGAGAATTCGACATTGGAACAACTGGAAAACGTGTAATTGATATGACTTGAACTGTCGAGTTCTTTTTCTTTTAAATAAACAAAAAATAAAAATAAAAAAATGAGATACATAATTAAAACACAATAGTTTAGTCTTATATATATATTTATATATATATTTATATATATTTATTTTATATATATATATATATATATATAAAATTCTTCTTGAAATACTCAATTTGATTTATATTTGATTTATATCTCGATTGACAAGGTTGTTAATTTCTTGATATTGTTCCTGGAGCTTGTTTTTTCAATTCTGCGCCGAGGGGTTAAAACGTTCAGCGATTCGAACTCAAAGTGAATCATAAACTTTACGCAATACGTAAGCTATTGCAACGTAATCGAAACTGAGTCGACAAGAGAAACAATATCGGTGCATAGAAATGACGAAAAACGCTGCTAACGGTACATATCTATAAAATGTGCGTCAAATTCTCGATAAATCATAGAACGTTCTATCTCGAACGGAAGAGAAGTAAAAAAAAAAGAAAAAAAAAAGAAAAACAGACACATGTGACTCTGCGGAGATGCGGCAGAAAACCGAGAAATCCAAAAACTGATTTATAAAGTATGTTTGCAAAATCATGAATACAACATTACTATGTATAGTGAATGTGTCGAGAGTGTGATATTTCGATTCGCGGTGTTTCAAGCTTTCTTCTTTCTTTTCGAGACCAGTGAAACCCCGCTCGACTCGCGTCGATTTCTACAACAACAAACTGGGATCGCTCGTCGAACGGGGAATCACGGGTGGTGTGTCGAGAGAGGATATATCTCGAGGAGAAAAAAAAAAAAGGAAAAGTTGAAAACAATCCTCTCGATTAATTGGGGACGCGTATCTAATGGATACCCGTCCCTCGATCGCAAGTTAGTGCGCTTTTCGTTGTAATACTCTCTCCCCAAAGGAAACAAAGATTCTGCACTGTCACGTTCAATAAGATCGATTGCTCGATCGCAGAAAAAAGAACGACACGAGACAAACAAGATTCTCTTTCTTTTTCTCTTTTTCTTTTTTTTTCTTTTGTGTGTAATGTAAAGTGTATGTAAAAAACAAGCGTATCGAGTTGAAAAACCAGCACAGTTGAAATACGAAAACGAAATTGTATCAGAATAATAATCATAGTAACAACAACAACAACAACAACAATAATAATAATTATAATAATAACAGTAGTAATAATAGTAATAAGAATAATAATAAAACGAACAAAGTTATGTTGAAGAGATAGAAGCGAATATGAAATGTTTTTAGATACAAACGACGATAATAATAATAATAATAATGATGATAATAATAATAATAATAATAACAACAATAAAGAGAGTAACAATAAGAATAAGAATGACTGATAGAACTCGCATCGTCGGACAGTACACAATGTTCAACAAAATCAACATGGAAGTGGGAGTGATGATTGACATCTATTAGCACACCAACTCGATAGAACAAACCTAACCAAAGTTTATACCTCTCGGCGGCAACGCTTTCCATCGTTCTGCGCATTAACGGATACTGGTCCAGCACGGCGTTGAAATGATCCACCGAGAGGCTGAAGAGATTGCAGTAGGTCTCGGCGCGGACCGAGGCCACCCTCCTCGCGTTCGTCAGCAGGCAGATCTCGCCGAAGTACGAGCCGTCCGACAGCGAGGTCGCGACCTCGCCGTTCGCCATCACGATGTCCACTATGCCCTCTTGTATGAAATACATTTTAGAGCCGATCGTACCTTCCTTGATGATGATGTCACCTGAAATGAAATTTCGCCGTCTCACGCGTTATTTATTTACCTTACCGGGCTCCTTACGTTTTCGAAGGGACGTGTGTCGGATGTGTATACGAGTAAACTTGAGAGAACTACAGAGAGAATACAGAGTCCGGCAGTTACCTGGCTGGAAGACTTCGTATCTCAGTTTGGTAACGACGTCCGAGACAAAGTTGGAATCGGCGTTGGCGAAGAACGGCACCGACGCGACTAACGATCTGCAGTTGTAGTTGATCACGTCCTGAAACGAAGCGAGAAACCGAAGTCTTTAGAAACTTCTGTCGAGGAGACGTCGACGACACACTGAAGGTGTGTATCACAGGTACTTCTATCGCTCGTACTTCTCTCAATTTCTCCGAGAGCTCGCCGAGGATCAATTCCTCGTCGAAGAATTTGCCTTGGTATCGGTGCTCGAAATATTCCGTGATCCTCTGTCTCATTTCTCGTGGTAACTTTCGGTAGGCCATGTATTCCTCTACTTGTTTCACCTGGTTCGAACGTAGAAATCACGTGTTAATTCACATCACGTTTCGAATATAGCCTCTTTGAAATTAAAACATTCGGCTGAATATCGTTAGATCGAAGCGTTAGACGTTAGATCAAATATTATTCGATTAAAATATTCTCTTCGTCACTCGTGTGAACATTTTTTTCCACATTCCGAGAGAAATTGTTCTCGTATTCGTTCGTCGAGGTTTTCTTCGCAGCTTTATTTAATTAATTAAAGCAACAACGATCATCTTCAATATGGGATACGAAGAAAAAAAAGGAAAAAAGAAAAGTAAAGAACAAAAAGTACGGAAAAGCAAAGAACAAAGAAAACTAGCGAATTTAAGTATTTCAAAAGTGTCAAGAAGTCACCGCGACTTCTTGAACATTTCAACGTCGAACGCTAGAATCAGTAACGGAGGAAAGATTTTCCTCGATGATTCATCGTTTCAGCTGGTCGAAACGTTAACTAACCTTCTCGCGGTATTGTCTTCTGGAGGAATCGAGCGACTGAATGAGATTGGTCGCGTGTCCGAGGAAAAGTGCATAACAGGTAGCACCGCTGATCATGCTGAGCATAGTGAGCCACATGTCGGTCAATGACTGCGGTGGAAACCTTCCGTATCCTATGCAGAGCATGTGCGACATGGCTTTGAAAAGGGCCCATGAGTATTGCTCCAGCCAGAACGAGTCCTGGAAGAAGAGAAAGAAAAGAAAAAAAAAGAAAAAAGAAGTAAGAAGAAGGAAAATAAGAAAATGATGACAGCAGTCGAGAAATTTATCGTCGCACGTTGCCACTGTTTCTTCCTTTCTCCCGGAAGAAAAAGATCAGCCGAGAGATCGTTGTCTTGGTTCTCAGTTTTCGTGAACGAAAGGCATTCTAGATTCGAGGAGGATGACGACGAGAATGGACTCGTTACAAAAGGAAAAGCCATTAGCAGACGGAAGAGTTGCAGGAGGCAGATTAGGCTGCGCCTCTTGTTTTTTCAAACTCTTGCTTTGTTCCGCTTTGTCCCTCCTCAACTTTTCATTCTCGGGGCGAAGAGAAGTCAGTGGCGAAAATCGGGCGACAGAAGCAAGAGGAGAATCTCACTGAGAGATTCTCTATCAGAAATTTTTCGTTGTCGAAATATCACTCTCGTGAAATCCGTGTTACGCTTTGAAGCAGATATAACGGTCGTCGATTTATTACAGTTTAGTTGCGGACGAGTCGAGTTTCGGCGATGGTTATTACTTACTTGCAGTTCATTGATGGCGACCCATGAGTTACTAGGAAATCCTTGGAGCATTGGGACCAGGAATTGTAGGCAGCCACTCCAGTGGCCGATCAGGAGCATCATGCAAATCAGGTTAAAAATCCGCATGAACACCGACGCCATATTCAGGAACTGCCAACAACAACGACAAAGGTTTATTCTCGTGCCAGCGTCGGCCGCCGGGAATGTTGTTCACACTTCAGTTCACAAAAAAACTTCTCTTGTTATCCAAAGCTCCGGTTGCGGTAGTGTACAGCAAATAAGCGAGTGTTGCACAAAAAAAAAAACGCGTCAAATGACAATTCACTGAATATACATTGTCAAAAAAAAAAAATAATTAATAAAAAAAAGAACTATCGTTAAAAATTATTTGTTCAAACTTGTCCGAGTACCAAGGACCAAGTAACACTACCTGACGTTTCGACGTTCAGAATCGAAATCGTGTCGACTTTCGCAAGCTGGAGCTCGTTAACTTCTCTGCAAAACCGATCTGCAACGTACGAGCGTTAAAAGTAGAAGGAATTTCATATTTTTACGAATTGCAATTTCTAAAAATTGAAGAAGAAAGAAAGAAAGACAGAAAGATATCTCTTTCTTCTGAAATTGCAGAGATTCTTCGGGAATTCTTCGGCTTTGCGACTTGCAAGGATGGCGAAGGTCGAGAGATTGAAAATTTCGAATCTGAACGCGAACGATTTCAGTGTATTTTCTCTCCTAAGTAGTTCTTCGCCGTTCATACTCCCGGGTTTTAGTTTTCAGTTCAAAAAGCATGCTACATTAGAAAATACGCATCACGTGGCACACAAAAGAACAAGTCAATGTAACCTAAAAAACGTTTATAATAATGGTTACTCTCTACGAATGCTCTAACAGATGAAACAAAAAGGAAAAAATTATATATATATATATATTAAATGTATATAATATACATATATATATGTATATATATAAATGTATGTATCAGTCATCTGCACTGTTAGGCCAAGATTCTCAGACCCGCTTATGGGCGGGACCTGTTCAGGACAAGTTCTAACGTTTGTCGATTACTTCAGATCAACGATCGATCGTGCTCGATCAATTGGGAATTGCAAACTGTTCGACTGAACAGCGCGCCATAAGCACGATATGGGAATCCAAGTCCTAGCTATGAAAAGAAGCTGGAGAACGCGGAAACCATTCCGAGGGGAAGAGAGCTTGTCAAATAATAATATGTGCTAACCTTATTAAATAATAAATGATACTTTGCTTACTAAATACAACAAAGGAGAACTGTTCATAATTATTGGAAATGGACAATAATTGATGGTAAATATATTTTAACAGGATATTTTTATTATATAAATGCATATTATATATATATGTCATTCACTAATGAAGAGAAATGCGATGGCAATCATTCATTCACAATTACGGAAGTTTTCGTGCCGCTCGTCTTAATTCTGATACCGATTTGAGTCGATCCAATTCGGACAATTACGAACAATATGCAGCCACCAATAAGAAACTAAAATAACTAAGAGAAAAACATTTAACATGTACTTTGATACGTAATGAAATTACGGAACGAAAAGCTGAAAATTTCGGGGGAGAAAAAAAAATTGACACGATGCAAAGGTAATTCTGCAAATGATTACGATCGCTCGTAACGAAACAGTTCGATTCAAATCAATTTCTCTCGAGTACGAGAAATATTTGTCCTCGACGCGAAATATTTGTTCTCGAAACTCGGATATCAAGCCGCGAGAGTGTTCCGCATTCTGGTTTTCATTTATGCGCGTACGTCGATATATGTTTGCTTCGTCGATAGGTTGATTGAACGTGTTAGCGAAAGATCGGCCGATGCGCCGATTAACAAACTGATCAAAGATGCATTAACACCAGAGAGGAGAAAAATAGAGCGAATCGCGTCGAACGAATTCATGCCGATTCGTCGTCATCTTCTTTCTTTTTTTTTTTCCTTTTTTCTCTATCGGAAACGACGTGCGCCACGTCGAAATTTCGACGCGCGCGAGAGAGTAACGTTTACCGAATTATTCATGCAATTCGACCCGTCCCGGATCTTCTCGACGGTGCGCGATTTGAATTTCAGACAACGGGAACGAACTCACGCCGGACGGGGATTTTATTTACGATCGCGCATTTGTTAAAGAATCGACGCGTATATCTCGCCTTGTTCGCGAACAGTTCGCGGTTAACCGCGTTTTTAAAAGTCGCGTCGTCTGTTTCCTACGAGACGAGAACGCGTGTATCGCGAGTCTGAAAATTTTTTTCTTTCTTTTTTTTTTGAAAAATACGATGGAACTTCGTTGAACCACGTTAATAATCTAAACTGCAGTTGTATCGTTAGATCTTCAAAAAAAAAAAAAAAAAAAAAAGAGAGAGACCACTGCTCCGGGCGCGGAAAGAATTAAACCAATTAACCCGGACGAGCACGAGTGCGCAGTCAAGATTTCCACTGGCAGTGGCTCGTAATCCATCGGGCGGGAAACAGGTGAAAACGAAGTTCCACCGTAGAAACAAGCTCTCGGCAGTGTGTTTCGTCCTTCGAAAAAAAATCCGTTTCGGTTTTCCCCCTCGAAATCCGGTGACCTAAAATCAAGCTGGAAAAAAAAAAACGAGAATCAGGTGGAAGAAGTAGCAATGGAATTAAAAAAAAAAGGGACAAAAAAGGAGAGAGAACGGGGAGCAGGGAACATGAGAAGCGTTTGAACAAATTTCGTTGGCTCTCTGAAATCCCCGTCGAGAGTGCTCTCCGCGGGCTCCGAATCGATCCAGGGCCTAGAGTCTAAGGATCGAGAGTTCCAGGGGCTCGATGATGATGCGTATCGTGTGTATGTACAGCACACGTAAACATTGACCGCGGGTTCAAACGATCTCCGTACCGGCCAAAATCTCGACAACTTTTCCAATTTAGAGACCGGCAACGACGCCGATATTCAGCCAACAGAGCTTCCGAGGTTCCTCGAGAACGTTATCGGCCTCTCCTCTCTCTTTCTCGTCGTTGCTCCAATTCCAACGTTTCGGGCCCGGTTCTCCAAAGTTGCCCGATCTTCGCCTTCGGCTAAACGGCTCGCAACGAGATCGCATCGGGACACGCTGCTATCTGTGGTAATCGAGAGTGGACTCGATTCGCGCTCGCGGGAGAATTAAGCGAGAAACTCGAGACACGGGAAGTCGAACGTTGCGGAGGGACTTGGCAGTGGCACCGAGCTTCCGCACTTCCTCTCTCGTGCCAGATGCCTGACACTGATTATTTTCGGTATTCGTCGGCTATTTAGTTCTCGGATTATTCAGATAGGAAATGACGCGGGCGAGCGTTATTACGTCTCTTTGTTTCGTCTCTTTGCCTGATGGTTAAATGGGATTGTTTGCAATTGTTTGCGGGGTGATTTTTATCGTAGCATAAATACTGTGGTGTTTTGCTTGGTGTTGTTTTTTGTCTCGTTACCGAGAGCGACAGGTTAACCATTAGCGTAAGTGTGCATTGTGTAACGTGGTTTGCAATTGTTTGTCTGAAGTTTGTCGATTGACTCGATGAACTCGCGGGTATCGGGGGTATAATAAAATCTGGCGAACCCCTCGGCGTGGTTTTTCCACGGAAGTACGATTTACGCCGACGACGTAATAAATAATCGCGATATATATCGCGTACTCTGCGGTTTCTGTTCTGTCACATGCGACAAACCCGTACAATTAACTGACGTTCGACGATAGAACGTAGAACGTTGCAATTGAAAATAAAGATTTTGCTATGAACGGCGCAACGTCGTGTGATTCTACAATCTGGAATATCCACACGGTTGGTGTTGGAATTACGGAATTATTACGGTGTTGGATTGTGTTCGTAAACGTTTGTCGGAAAACGTAGTACTACCGGTAGAAATCTCAAACAACGTTCGCGTACAACGTGACACGTAAATTATCTCGTTCTGCTCGAGAAATTCCCGAGTTACTTCGTCGTTCGTCGTCGATTTACCATTTTGCCCGATCGGTGATCGCGTCTTTTTACACATGCCCGATGTTGCGAGCGACAGTGATTTATCTGCTGTTATTCAAGCAAGATCGGTGCTACGCGATCAATCCGCAAGGAACGAAATTACGTCGAATTACGTAACAAAATTCTGCCACGCAACGGGACGTAGTACTACGTGTTTCGCACGTGATCGATTGAGTTCTGTTGAAAAGTATGTATTACGTGCTCGATGTAATCGATAACGCGCTCGCGAAAGATGTAATCGATCGTGCTTCGACAAACGATTCGCAGTACTATCAATCTCTTTTTTTAGGTTCAATCTAGAAAATGAGAAATAGTATTTGTATGTATTAAGGGTTTCTTCAAATTTAATAAACATTGCATCTGGTGGCTCATTATAACATAATCCACGTTCTAGTCAAATATAATTGACATTTGTGCTTATGTAAATTATATTCCAGATTATAATCTCTGTATTGAAACTCTTCGGTAAAATAAAATTTTGTGCATCAAAAAAAAAATGACATTACTATATAGCCTTAATTCTCTGCCCTCGAAAAGCAATTTTCGTATCATTTGCCAGCAATTTATTTACAAAATAGTGAGTGAAGTATCACTTCAAATAAAATGGTATTTAGCATGAAATTTCGTCGACTGTACTTTTTTTCATATGTGATTTCGTTTTAAGCGATCATCAACTATAACGTAATTTCAATTTCCTGAAAAGTCTCTTTCGCCAATTTATAAACTTTCGTAAGAAGCGATAGAAAGTTTATGTGAATTGCCACGAATTATTCGAATAATAATGAGCGTCAACTGACCGACGATCGCCTCTATCTTGAAGAATTTCTTCTTTTGAAATTTTATTGTTCTTCTTACGTCGTTACATTACATTATATCGTACAACGCCATACCTACGTTCGTTATAATGATCAGCAATTATGAAAAATTTGGTAACTGTAGCTGTTGGCTAAATTTCAGAATAATGTCCCCTTGCACGGTCGGGTGCAAAGGGTTAACAAAAAAACCAATGAAACTACGTTTGCCTCGAGATGATCGCGATGTAACGATAGATTTCGTTGGGAGATGATCGTCGATTCCACAGATAGCGTGTGTCGTGTTGCACAGAGACGTCTCAACTGACGTGGCGACGAGTTGAATCGTCGCGAGTTGAATCGAAAGCTCGTTCGTCTGAATATCGGGTAAGCGCGGAATTTGGATTTCTCGTCTGTGTGTCGACGGGACAAGAAGCGACTACGGCGGTAGAACGCGTAACGTCATGGCGATCCGTGACGTTCCATAATGTCACGCCACGATCCCCGGGACTCCGGGAAGGAATCCCGGAATCGCGTCGTTCGATCTCGATCGCAGAAGCGCGCCAGAATCCGGCCAACTAATCCGGCTGTTAGAACGGAAACGGCGCGTGTTATCGCTATTTATCGTCGTGACGATGGTATCCATGATGGCTGTGATAAGTCACAGTGTATTGTTTCTCTGCGCCTATTGGACAAAGTACGGGGTTGAGAAAGAAAAAACGAAAAGAGAGAGAAAAGTAAAACAGAACAGGGCGATGAAAAAAAGACTTACTGGCTAGATCACAACTAGTTTCAATACATTACCTGGCATTAAAAAAGATAAACAAAATCAACAAACGAAACAAACAAAGGAACAAACTAACAATATATATATATATATATATATATATATATATATATATATAGTTCATGCGGTACACATACGCGCACACACGCGCGCGCGGGCTACACACGACAATGGAGACACGTGGAATACGTGGACACACATACGACACACGACCGAAGAGTACATGGCGCTTTATCGTTTCTTTTTTTTTCTCTCTTCTCTTTTTTTCTATTTGTTTTGCATTTTTTTTTCGCTTAGTTTACTCGTTGCATTTGTTGCGTCACACACAACGTATACCGCAGGTATATACGAGGGTATATACACCTGTGTGTATGTGATAACGCACGTGTGCTCGGGCATACGTATATATATATATATATATATATATATATATATATTTACGCATGGGAGCGCGCGCATAGTGGATATGCACACGCATGGTTCGAATCATTCAGAGAACAAAAAGAAAGACAAAAAGAAAAAGAAAGAGGAGAAAAAAAGAGAGAAAGAAAAAAAACGAAGAAAAATGGAGAAAAGATAACGAGACACAAACGAACAAAGGAACGATATACATATACATATACACTGAATTAAAACTGAACATCCAACCTTTCTGTTCTACAAGAGACAGTCACAAGTCCATTTAAAAAAGACGAAAGCGTTTGTCGTAACACAACTCTTCACTGGTAATAAAAATGAACAGCTAAAATGATCATCAATGGTCAAAATAGTACAAGTAACGATATGGTTGCGGTTGTTGTATATATTGTACAAGTACGCGACCCGTGCGCGTGGCTCGGCACAAGATGCGCTTCCTTGCGCACGATGCTCCGCGCGCGCGCCGCGTACAGGTGTGGCAACAGCGTTACTAATTCAACGAAATTCAAACGAACACAGAAACCAAGATAGGAGATGAAAAAAAGAAACAACGCAACGAACAAACTGAACAAACTGAAAGAGAGAACGAGGGAGGACGAGTGGGGGGGAGGTGGAGGGAGAAAGCAAAAGGGAAAGGGAGGATTCGAACAAACGAAGAAACTGAAAAGAGCAAAAATAGAAAAACAAAACTGAGGCACTGCGAGACGAAGGCGGGTATTATCCGGTGGAGGAGTATGACCGATCGTCAAATCGGGACTGAACTCGCTCCACTGGACTTCAGTCGCGATCACGATTTGACACTCGTCGGAAACAACGAAACCAAAAGTTCGCACGAAATTGGGGGGGGAAAAAAAAAGAAGAAAATGGCAAAACGCAGGGGATCGATCGTGCCGAAAAGAAAGAAATGAAAAAAAAAGAAAAAATGGGGGAAAGGGGGGAGAAGAATAAAGGAACGTAGTAAACTGACGGAGCAAAAAATCGCGTGGAACGAACAAGCGGGGAAAAAAAGGAAGAAAAGAGAATGAAAGAAAACGAAAAAAAAGGAGGAACAGACAGAAAGAGAGACGTAGATTAAGAGATAGAGAGAGAGAGAGACAGAGAGAGACAGATAGAATGAGATAGAAAAAGAGAGAAATAGACAGACAGAGATAGACAAAGAGACAAAGAGAGAGAGAGAGAGAGCGAGAAACAGAGAACGTAAAAGAAACGCCAGCTGCCAAGTCAAGTAATCATCAAGCGGCGAAAAAGCCAGGCTCTAAGCAACGAGAAGCAAGCCACCTCTTCCTCTCGCTATCGTTTCATTTTCTTTTATTTTCTTTTTTTTTCCTGCGTTTTCTCTATATCTTTTTTTTTTTATTTCTCTATATATTTCTTTTTTTTCCACTACGATCTTTTCTGTTTCTCTGCGCCTGCTTGCAGCCACACAACAGATAGCCAGCCAGTAGAGTCACAAAGGGGTGCATGTATAATATGTTTCTTTTTTTTTCTTTCCCGTGTCTTGGCTGAGAAGCAACAGAGGCTGAAGGGGCTGTGGAGAACAGAGAGAAGAGGCGAGAGATGGTGAAGGTCGATTCGCAGAACAGCGGCAGGGGTAGCGAGCTCTCTACTGTCATACAATGCGCCCTAATTGTTATTCCGTTTCCTTTTTTTTTTTTTTTTTTTTCTCTGGTTCGTTTCATCTCCAGTTTTCGTTACTCATCTAGGGGGGTGGTGATGCTCTTCGGGGGTTGGGGGGGTTGTTAGGTTCTCGAGACGATTGGCTGCGGCGATCGGCTCGATATCGATATCACGCGTGATTGTCTAGTCTCGAGAAAGTATATCGTTTTCGAACAGTATCGCTTCTATTCTATGAAAAAACTCCAAAGCACAAGAGTCGTACGAAGAAATATTCGTAGATACAGATTAGAGAGTACAGAAAGGGACAATTCCTGATTTTCTTTTTTATTATTTCTATCTCTTTTTTTTTTTTCATTTTTTCGTTGGACACTTACGTTAAAATAGAGAAGATACTTACAGGAGGTACAAAATTCGATTCGAGTTCGTGGTCGAACGCGTTTTACTGAAAGAATGCTTAATTAGTCCACCGTCTGCGAAACTATTCGGATTCATTAAGAACAGAAGTGTCAAGGTTGTATTTCAGGTTGGTAGTTAGGCAAAGAATATTTGTTTGTGAACGTTACCTACGGTATTAATCGCACGGTTTCGCTACATCTGAAAAGAAAGTGCTACAATTACAATTGGTGACGATTAACAACGAGAATTCGTGGCACACACTTAAATACAATTAGTTAGCTTACTCTAAGCAGAAAAAATGACGATCTGTCTTTCTACCTTCTACTACTCTACCACTACATACTTTTCTTTTGTCATCTACGTTTCTCTTCAAATTCGTCAGACTCTGCAGACTATATGACCACCAGGTGTGTTACGTTTCCCGCTAATTTAACACAGAAAAACTTCCGAGGACACAATTATTGTAACATGTAACGATCATGGCTCGATCTCGATAGCCTATTCCTAGCGAGGAAGGATAATACGTGTGTTCCGTTGGCAACGTAAGTGATTTACGGTTCCTCGAAACACTCGGCGAATCCTTTGTGACCCCGAAGGCTAGAGACTTTTACCGTATATCCCCCGGATGCCCAACGTCCCCCGAGCGAACATCCAAAAGCGATTTCTCGAGCAACGTCGTTTCGCGCTTTGCGGGGAGAGTCTCGCGAGAATCCCGGGACAGAGAGTCGACCGCCCATCGCTAAAC